>CM046030.1:41661531-42021531 GCA_025215565.1 Flaveria ramosissima
TATATACGTACATACGTATATAGGTATATACGTACATACGTATATAGGTATATAGGTACATACGTATATAGGTATATAGGTACATACGTACATAGCTATATACGTACATACGTACATAGCTAGATACGTAGATACGTACGTACGTACGTATATACGTACGTATACGTACGTACGTACGTACGTACGTACGTATATATACGTACGTACGTATATCTACGTACGTACGTATATCTACGTACGTACGTATATCTACGTACGTACGTATATCTACGTACGTACGTATATCTACGTACGTACGTACGTGTATATACGTGTATATACGTGTATACGTGTATACGTGTATACGTATATACGTGTATACGTATATACGTGTTATATATATATATATATATATATATATAATATATATATATATATATATATATATATATATATATATATATATATGTATATATATATATATATATATATATATATATATATATATATATATAGACCTTGTGCAAATAGACACAACTGTGGTTTGTCTTTTGTAGATTTACTACAACAAACACCTGCATATTAACAAGCCAAAGAACAAGTCAATACCATATCTACAAAGTTAAATGGTATCACAATTACCAAGCATCATATGGTTGTTAGACATCAAATAACTCTCCTGAACCCCGATTCATCCCCATCTAAACCCTACCAGAGGCTCCACAACTGATTAGTTCGCCTTTTCGCCACTGTATCTGAGATCCAACTTCTTCTTTGCTCATCTTCTCAGCGCTCTCGAAGGAGGTAGAGCCTAAATATACGACTTACAGGAAAGACTGGCCGATCGATGTTGCGACAGATAGTAGTTTTGGAGCTAGGGTTTGGACCTGCAATTGCCCATTCGATGTTGACAGATGTTGGCTAGGGCTTAGGGTTCGGTTGTGGTAGTAGTTGGCGATTTGGGGGTTCTATTGTGGCTGCCAGAGAAAGAGAGAAAGAGAGAAAGAGGAACAAAACGGGTTGGGGGGTTTGATAGTTAGATTGTGGTTTGGGGGTTCGAATGGTGGTGGCTTATGGTGTCTGCAACTAGAAGGTGGTTACGATTCCATTGAACTCGAACTGTAGGGACCGATGTTGTTTCTCTTGCTTAAATGGTGGTGGTCGATGGTCTTCTCTAGCTTCTTCTGATGGTGTTTCGAGATGGGGTTTGATGGAATGTGAGAATGGTGGTGGGCTAGGACTTTATTTTTCAATGACACGTGAGTGAGGTTTTGAAAAGAAATACGACAACAAAAGATGACACACATTTTATTAAAAAGCATACTCCATGTTTTTTCTTTGTTTTTTATGACAAAAAAATTATAACACACAAAAATGCATGTCATTGTTTATCCAGATTTTAGTAAGGATGACAGTTTTTTACGACACATAATTTTGCGCGTCATCAAAGAATCGACTGTCATAAATCGTGTGTCATTAAAAGTATATTTTATAGTAGTGCGTTACACGCGTGACATAACAGGATCTTAGCCAATTGTTACACCAAACAACATTAATTACAAAACATAATTGCTCATTAATGATAGTAATTCCTAAAATAGAGTTAATAACATAATCATGAAAATACTTGAAGAAGCGTATTCATTCATAATTCTAATGGCGCAAACACACGCAAACCAATTAAATGTAATTTGTAGAAATGTGAATTGTTCATTTATCCCAAATGATGATGAACGCAATGATGTGATGATCCTAGCCATGCACACTTATGAACCTGAAAGAAACATGCTAAAGTGTCAACACAAGTTTGTTGACTTCACAGGTTTTAATAAACAGAAACATAATAAAAAGCGGATTCAGTAAACAAAGTGTCACACCCCAACCTCCAGGTGTAAATATCATTAAACTTAAATTTTATATTGTAAAATTGCATTAATAAAATCTCAAACAAATAATCATCACATAAATCAAATTTAACATCCAAATTAAAAAAGAATTATTTATTATTTCTAGGTCCAATCCTAGATGAATTCAAATCTTCAAGATCATCAATTAAGCTTGGGCATTCCCTGAAACATGTTAAAAATATGGTCAACATATGATGTTGGTGAGTTCCCATAAATTTGTACATACATATATAAACAACTTTTAAAAGGCAATTCAAGTCATAGGTTAAGAAATAATCCAAGAATATATAGATAATATAATGATACAATCAAACCTTGACAAAAGTATGGGCACAATAACATATACGATTAGCTAAGTGTACTTTGTTCCCATGATGAACAAGAATACGTTATCAGGAGCCGGTAATAACCTCAGCTAGTCAAGCCTATAGATCTATGACGTCTTTAGGCTAGCAATAGTTAATGATTACTTATACAAGATGATTATCATATAATGCTCACCATTATCTCAAATAACCATGACAAAATTTATAAGATGAATTACACGTGCATTACAAGTATTAAGATATTTTACAAGTGTGCATTTATATGGTTAACATACTTCACCCTAAAAGAAATGAAATAAAAATGAAAACGGGGTATGGAAACTTATATGGTAATTGTAATCGGTTTGAAAATGATAGAATGCTAGACTTGAAACCAAATATCCTTATGATTCAACCTAAGGTTTGGTGTCTTAGGAATAGAATAATGATATGATTAAAGAGTAAATATGAATTAGGGTTTCAATTAGGATTTGGGTTTTTAATAATTAGTTTGAAACTAATGTTCTTAAAATGAAATAAATTAGATAACTAATGCAATAATAACAATTAATAGTGAAATTATGTTACTATATTTAAATATTTAACTTATAATGATTGATTAACTAAAGGTTGACTGTTAAACTGTGAAAAAAAATAATTAATTTAATAAATATTAATGATATAACTTGGTTAAATGTAATACATTGATTAGATAAATGAATTTGAGAATAACAACAATAATCAATTATTAGATGTCGTTAAAACATTTAATTTGAATGAATATTCAGGTGTAAATTAGTAATTAATTAAATAATTAACTAATTATTTAAATAATTTGCAAACTACTAGTTTAAATAAACTTGAAACGGATTTTTAACAATGTTTTTATAAACATTTATTTCTTAAAAAATAAAGAAAATTGAAGAATTATTTTCTTTTAAAACTTTCAGAAATTAAATAATGAGTTTTGGTGCAATATTACTTAACAAAATAATATTTATTTTGATTTAATAACATATTAATATAGTTTCTGAAATTTAGAATAAAATTGACCTTTAAGAAAATATAAAAAAATAATTGTTGGAGGTCGGGTTCGAACCCAAGACCTCTTGTGTATGAGAGTTGGGTGTTAACCGGCGGGTCAAAGCCCAATTCTTGTATTAAAAAACAAAAAAATTATAAGAATTCTTTTTGAAATAATCCCAAATGAACATGAACTCTAGAATCAATTTCAATCAAATTGAACCCCAAATGAATATTTTTAATGAACAAAAGGTTAGGTGCAAGACCGTTTAAGGGATGATCACTTACAACACTACACACAATGAGAAGAGTGTTATAGAACACTTAACAAATCAAATAAGGAATTGAAAAAAAAATATGGTATGATACTTAGAACACAGGTAAATAAGAGATAGAACAAGAACAAAACAACACAAGGATATTGGTTTCCCAAGAATGTTGTATATTGCTCTCAAGTTCTTTTACAAGTGTTAAAGCATAAAGAAAAGATACAAGGACATGAGATACTTTATACTACATCCTACAGCCGGTCATGCTTAGAAAGCCATCTGGAAACATTTGATATAGACAATAACAAAATCAAATGTATAGTCAAAAGGCAGATTGCCTTTTGACTTGTGACTATGACATGCCATAGCTCACATCTTAATATATTACAAAAAGGATAAAAGTACATAAAGTAGAAAGCAACAGACTCAAGACGTCAATGTACAGTTACTAAAAGCATGGCCCTTTTCACCAACTTGTGAAAGTTAGTGTTGGGTTTTGTATGGATGACTGGCTTGTTCTACAGTTGGAGAAGAGATCCGTATTGTTCTTGATTCAGCGTTTGGAAGCTTTTGAGACTTGACAATTTCAGGTGATATCTTGATCTTTGAGGAACCGACACTGTCCTCTATGTTTGATTCATCATCTGAGCTTGTCCAGTCTCGTATACACAGATCTGCTTCCAATGGATCTTGGTTGACAGTAATATGATGTGTTGCTGTTGTTGGAGCTTAATGATTAGGTGATTCCGGATTTATCTCTTCCTTCACAATCCTGACAGGCTCAAAGGTAGGAATTTCACCAGCTTTAAACTTAGCAAAGAAGTTAGAAGAAACAATAGGTATAGATTTACAAACAAACGGAACTGAACACTCATTATCTTGACTGTCAGCATTTGGTTTATTGTATCCCATTTAGTTGTACAATCATAATCATCTCGCACCTCTTTAAGATTCACTCCCTCTAAATCTGCACGCAATCTATTAGTATCCTTTTAAAATATATCATTTGTTGAATGAAGTTTGGGAATTGGAGAGTAACATAGAGTAGATGGAGGTGGAATTTAATTAAATACAATTTCACTGTATGAATGATATCTAGTCCCACTTTTTACCCGTGCCCCTTGTTGTCTAACAATAAGCTCATCCTTTTTCATATGTGAAAGGGTCCATTTATCAAGCTTTGTTTAAAGCTATGTCATTTAAAACTGAGCTAAACAACCCATTCTCTTAGAATATTAATTTCAATGTTACGCTCCAAAATGTTTCTTCTTAAAAGATCATTTTTAGCCAATGCTTCACTAAGTTTCTTTGAAAAAAGCAATTTCATTTTTCTTTAATTCCTGATTTATTATTTATAATTCTTTTTCATTTTCCAATAACAATATGTTTGCCTTATAAATCTCAAATAACCGGATTTTGCAAGAAGAAGAACACATATCCTGAACAGTATGAAGACCCATGATAATTCTTCCTGCAACTAAGCTCTTCTCACAGTTGCAAACCCTTATGATACTTTGTTGTTCCTCTGCCTTGACTTTTAGCATCTCTTCAACCTCAGATTCTTTCTTTTCATTATCAGCTTTTTTAGCTTCATTATCCTCATTTCTCTCAAATTTAAGTATATTGTCATTATCAACTCTCAGAGCTTCAAAATTTTCTTTGATTTTAACATTTGAATCCAAATCAGTTCTCAATAACTTTATCTTTTCAATTAGCTCAGCTTTGTAATCAAGTATGCTTGTCACAGAAGAAATAAGATCAGTATTAAGCGTGTTGGTTTGACGTGGGAACACAGCTTGCTGAAATTCTTCTCTTTTGATATCCAGCTCGAGAGATTTTAGCTTGTTGATCATATCCATAAGTTTTGTGTCAACATAATTTCTTTCTTGCTTCAGTATTTTAACTTGGTGACTCCACTCAGATGGAAGAGAGTCAAGAAGCTTTTGAATTTGCTTATGATTACTGAGATCTGGAACATGCTTCTTTAGATTGTTTGCCACTTTTAGAAATTGATCAATCAAATCTGACAATTTTTCTTTCTTTGTACCTATAAAACAATCAAATCGATTTTCTGCCATTGTGGCATTGTCTGATTCTAGATCGTCAGAAAAAGACATATTCAAACAAAATAGTAAATTTCACGTTTTATACTCAAAATAACAAAAAAATTATTATATTATGAATTTTTTAAAATCTTGTTTTAATGAACCGACAAAATAAAACACACACTACACAATTTGAGGCCCAAAAATATATTTTTTATAAGAGTGGATTTAATCCACACAACTTGAGACCCAACCTTTTTTTCTTAAATCTTAATAAGCCCACACAACACCTTTGAAAAACCCAACCCTATAAAACTAGTCCATTAATATACACAAAGCCTAATACACATTTCTAACATCAACAAAACACATACTTAAGAGCATAGAGAGATAGAGAGAGAGAGATGCGGATGAGAGAACCCTCTAGGGTTTCGGTGAACGGCCGCCTTTTCGGAGAGCCTCCGGCGGCGCGTGGCGGCAAGAGATGGTGGTGGTGATGTCAGCTATGTTGACCTCCTCCTTAGCACAATCCGTCCCTTTCCTGTCTCCCAGTCTTTGTCCTTTTTGGACCTCCTCCTTTCCGCCTTCATGTATCCGAAAGACTCAAAATTGTCATTTCTCCCCTGCTTAATCTCCTCTTCCAACAGTTTGGCTCGCTCACTCAGATGAGAATCTATCAAGGGAATCTCTGCCAACCTCCTGAGAACCCATTTAGGTAAGGTCTTGAACGCCTTCCTTTTCTGCATGTACGAGATCCTTCTTCCTCTTCTCTTGATCATAAACATTTTCAGCCCTGTGTTATATTTCCAACTTATAATTTTCGTATCTGCCTCTTTACAGCTCGAACCTTGTATATTCTGGAATAGTGGGGTCAGCTCTTCTGCCTCTATCTCCTTTACAAACCATTCCTCCTTTTCAAGCTCAAACACATCACCATCAATAGAGCCCTTCTTGGCCACATATATCAAGGGTCGTTCATCAATTTCATAATATTTGGGCTCAAAATCATAATCCACTAGCTGTTCATCCTCCTCCTCATCAATCAGGCTCATCTCAACTGTCTTCTACGCACCTTCTACAGTTGAGTCTCTTACTATCTCCTCACCTCCAAAGTCAGTATCAACATTCAGCCCTATATCTATAAATCCCGCTTCAATCACCTCCTCCACGTTCTCCTCAGTCTCTTTTCTTCAAGCCTCGTGTTCTGTCACATCATCCTCCCTCACACCTGAACTTCCTGCAGTAGCATCTGCTGCACACTTTGTGCCCTCTCCTGCCTTGGATGATGTACCCACATTCAGGAATGGGTACCTTGAGATATCTGTAAGATCATCTAACTCAGATTGAGTTAGCTGATTTGGCAGGCCGACTGTTTCCTTAAGCTCGTTCACCTCAGTCAACAACCTCTTGATCAAATTCTGTTGATCAACCAGCATCTTAGAATTCCTTCCAACATCTCATCCTTCCTCTTTTCCCTCAACCCTTGATTTGTCAACTTCGTCTTTATCATACTCAACTCATTAGCCAGAGATGAGTTGAGGTTCTTGATCACATCCTCATTTAGTTTCTCCTCTCTTCTCTCCTATGTGGCTCAGTAAATGTTTGATGCCTATGCTTTGATCGCCTTTCACTCACCCTGATCAGCCTTTTTCTTTGATCGTATCTCCCTCTTAGCTATCAACGCCTGCTCCACCTCATCTATCTCATCCTCAAAATCATAATCTTTTTCTTTAGCATACCTCTTCCTCTTCTTCACCGACTAAACCTGCTTTTCCCTTGTTTCCCCAGCGTGCTTATTATTAGCTTCTATCACTATCTTGATGTAGTTCCACCTTTCGGCTGGATACATGTTATCTCATAGATGAGTGATCTTCCTACTAAACTAATGCCTGATGGTAGAGCAATGAGCAAATATTCTGGTGTTCATCTGAACCAGTCTCTTAATTTCTCCATGTCTAGGCACATTGGGAATCAGATCATCTATCAACATCTAGAGAAACCATGGGTATAGCAACCACTTATCCTTCTTCAGAGCCATCATATTCTTGGCCATACAATCAAATATCATCTTAGCTATGTTGGCCTTTCGCCCTCTACAAAAGATAATCATAGCCTTGGCCCAGTCTAGGTTTAGTCCATCCGATCCTCCCTCCAAACACATGATAAAGACGTGAGCTATATATCTCCATTCCTTGGAAAGGATAAATTTCTTGATTTTTTCCTTGTCCCGAAAGGAGGACCCTCATACCCTATACTCCTGAAGGCTCAAACACCTCCTGATCAGATAACATCACTTCATCTCCACAATCTTTTTGTAGCCTTAGCACCCGTGCAATAACCTCCACAGTGAGGGAGATATCATTATCTAGAACTCTAGCTACAATCCTCTGAGGATTAGCTTTCGTGTCATACACAGCGGATCTACAGAAGCCTCGGATATGAAGATCATATATAGATGGAGAGTGAGAGATTGCATAAGCTATAGGTGAGCCTTAGAGCCAACGTATACAGTCACGAAATCCCACGGCCTTTGGATTCCTGTCATCAAGAATGGCTGTGATGTTCTTCCGTTTGTCAAGTTTCGAATTAGCCATTAATCTGAAAAGAAGTAGAAGAAACACGTTAGAAAGATGTACCAAAATAAATAATAACGAATAACAATTAAAAAGTATAGAATTAAAGAAAAAACCAAATTAATTTCGTTGGCCGAAAGTATAACTTCGTTGGCCGAAATAGTTGTTTCACCAAGAGAAAGTGCAATTTCGGCAAAGATTCCCTTGTAGTTTCGGCCGGCTGAAGAAGTAGTTTCGACACGCCGAAACTATAGTTTCGGTAAGCCAAAACTGAGTTTTGGCAAGCAAAACTGTCAGGTTCGCTCGGACAGCATAACCTCACTGCTGAAAACTATTGAACTTTCGTTCAGTTTCGCAGTAAGTGACTGTACTTTCGCAAGATGAACTGCGAAGGTACCGAAGTGTTGAAATCAAATACGACCATTAAACGTTGATTAAACCTAGATGAAACTACGTACGAAGGTTCGAAACACACACCTAAAGTTTAAATGATCATCAATCACATAAAAACCACACTAGAAATCAAAATCGTACGGGAGGTTCTCTTTTAGGGCTCCGGGTCACTAACAAACGAATGTGCGAATATGAGCATTCAATTTCGCATTACAGGATTATATAGCACATAGTTTCGCTGACAGCGAAAATACAGTTTCGCTTGGTAAATCTTTGAATCAAAATAGTTCTGAAATGATCGAAAGAACCGGCAAATCTATATTTTCTCACAACGAAACTACCAGCGAATCTACAGTTTCACTGGACACAAAAACCTAAAAAACATTTCAATTTCTTTTCAATATTTAATTATTTTTTAAAAGGAATTTAAAGCAAAGACAAATAAAGAAAAAGAAAATAAAAATAAAAGAACCAAAAATGCCCCACAAGACCTAACAAAATTTCATAAGATTAGAAAAAAATGAAGCAAGATAAAAGGATATAGAGATATGATAAACTGAAGAGATTTTCCGGAAAGTCAGAGTTTGGCGGGATTGATGATATACTTGTACTTTTAAACCCATGCCTTCTTCTTTTCAACAAGTGAACTGAAGCTTTTGTTATCATGTTTTTGGTTTGTTAAAAGAAGACTTAAACGACTTAGTCCCCACAAACATTTGGCAAAGAAACTCATCCTGTCCTCATGATGTATTAAACAGAATGACAAACTCTACTTGATTATCCCATGGTGAGAACAACAAGGATCTTTTCAAAAGAAGCACAGACCTTATAAATCTCAAATGATGAGAGCTCCAGGTCTATACTCACGTATAACAGAGGAGATGATCATTTGATCTTGACAGATGAGAGCTTCAGGTCTATATTCACATATAACAAAGAAGATCATCATAACATGCTGATGAGAGCTCTAGGTCTATACTTACGTATAACAAAGGAAATCATCACTCCAGATCAATGTTCACACATAGTAGAGGAGATAAGCACGTAATAATATACATCAAGGAGTTTCTTTGATACAAAAAAGAGCTAGCAAGTAGCACTTTTTGATATTTTTCAAAATGACACATCAAAGAAGAGATATCATGTTTTCAATTCATTTTGGACAAAGATTTGAAACTTTGTGAAGGCCAAAAATATCAAGGGGATAATCCAAGTCAATAAACTTCTTATCCTATTAGTTTAGCCACAAGATCACTGTCTACTTCACATTCTGGCTGAGCCTATCATGCATATCCCAACACAAAACCGATGACCTCCTTCAGGCACCAAAAACTTTATTCTGCAAGAAAGACAATTAAACTGTATTATTCTTCCCTGAAATTTCTACGAATCAGCAAGATAAGAGAAATTTCTACAAAAATGTCTGTCATTCATTTTCATTTTTCATTTTTTTAATGTAATAATGAAGGACTATGGAGCTTAAAAATAAAAGAAGAAAAGAACAAAAACAGAAAAAGATATGTGCAATATTTACATGAGACAATAAAGAAAACGGGTTTTTTAAAAATATATCAATCATAACATGGAGATCAGTTCATAAAAATGAGGTTTATCGAATGTTTTAGTGAAAAGATCAACCATTTGATTTTTAGTGTCAATAGAAATAATATCAATAAAACCCTTCTCATGAGAATCACGGATCGCATGAATCCTTGTCTCGATATGCTTGGTGCGGGAATGGTGAATTGGATTCTTTGCGATTCCGATGGCCGCTTCATTGTCACAGAATAGTGGAGTATGGAGAATGTTGATTCCATATTCAATCATCTGATGTTTTATCCACATCACTTATGAGCAACAACTTGAAGCAACAATATACTCTGCCTCCCTCGTGGAAAGAGACACAATAGTCTGTTTCTTGCTCTGCCACGATACCAGACAATTTCCCAGATATTGACAGCCTCTAGTGACAGATTTTCTGTTTAACCTAAAACCATTAGAATCACTATCAGAATAAGCATGCAAATCAAAATTTCCACCATAAGGATACCAAAAACCTAAACGAGAGGAGCCTTTAAGATAAGGAAAGATCCATTTGACTGCCATCTCATGAGACTCCTTACGGTAAGATTGGTATCTTGCACAATATCGTACAGCAAAAGTGATGTCTGGACGATTTGCTATAAGATACCTTAGAAAACCGATCATGGATCTGTACAGATGACGATCAACAGATTTCCCGTTCTCGTATGGGGTGAGGCATGTTTGAGCTTTGAATGGAGTTAACTGTTGGAGCATATATTGTCATATATAGTGTGTCCGTCGCTTGTCGAATAGTCTAGGCTTAATGTAATACACCTGATATTTTGTAAACACATGAAACTGGTTCATTTGTAGGAGCATATGCGAATGAGACTCAGTCGTACGACTGAGCCTTGCTAATGGGCCAGCCGTGCGACTGAGAGATGCGATTGGCCATTCGTAAGACTGAACCATAAGTATGGTCCAGTCGCACGATTGAACCATACGCATGGTCCAGTCGTACAATTGAACCATACACATGGTCCAATCGCACGAATGGGCCCAGTCGCATCTAATATGAGTCGAGGCCTATATATACCAGTTTCAGTGTGTAGAGAGATGAAGGTCTTGAGAGGGAGTCTGCCCGGAGCCGAGGGCTGCCGGATGAGAGGGGAGATCATGCTCGATCTCCCCTTGCCAAGAGTCTTGATTCTTATGTTGTAACGAGCTTGTAATCGTCAGGTTTTATTAATAAAACCAATTTTTTGTAGTTCGTGTTATTGATTTGTCTCTTGGTTTTGATTTTGTTTCCTTCCGTCAAGAACATGCTCGGATGTCTACCGATCCAGCCGACTTCACAATTGTTATCAGAGCCAGTTTACTACTGGAATGATCTAACAATCATTCTAGCAACCCGAGCTCTGATTTCTGGATCTAATTTCAGATCTTGATGTTAAACCCACTTCGTGTTCTTCTTGTTTTGCTTAGATCTTGTTACGTGTGTTGTTTCTATGTTAAAATCAAACTCAAAACCACGTTCTGATCACCCTTTCGAATTTGATGATGTCTATTTTGTTTTAGTTCGTGTAAAATTCGTCAGATTAGGGTTTTGGGCAGCCCTGGCGTGCAGACCCGTTCATGCGACTGGGCCATGCGAATGGACCATTCGTACGACTAGACCATGCTAATGGACCATTCGTACGACTGGACCATGCAAATGGACCATTTGTACGACTGGACCAGTCGTATGTTCAATCACACGAATGAGCCATCCGCATTTGTTCCAGACCAAAAAAAAGTGTCTGGAACTGCCTCTTGCACAGATATTGACAGCCTCTAGTGACAGATTTTCTGTTTAACCTAAAACCATTAGAATCACTATCAGAATAAGCATGCAAATCAAAATTTCCACCATAAGGATACCAAAAACCTAAACGAGAGGAGCCTTTAAGATAAGGAAAGATCCGTTTGACTGCCATCTCATGAGACTCCTCACGGTAAGATTGGTATCTTGCACAATATCCTACAGGAAAAGTGATGTCTGGACGATTTGCTATAAGATACCTTAGAAAACCGATCATGGATCTGTACAGATGAGGATCAACAGGTTTCCCGTTCTCGTATGGGGTGAGGCATGTTTGAGCTTTGAATGGAGTTAACTGTTGGAGCATATATTGTCATATATAATGTGTCCGTCGCTTTTCGAATAGTCTAGACTTAATGTAATACACCTGATATTTTGTAAAAACATGAAACTGGTTCATTTGTAGGAGCATATGCGAATGAGACTCAGTCGTGCCACTGAGCCTTGCTAATGGGCCAGCCGTGCGACTGAGAGATACGATTAGCCATTCGTAAGACTGAACCATAAGTATGGTCCAGTCGCACGATTGAACCATAAGCATGGTCCAGTCGTACGATTGAACCATACGCATGGTCCAATCGCACGAATGGGCCCAGTCGCATCTAATATGGGCCGAGGCCTATATATACCAGTTTCAATGTGTAGAGAGATGAAGGTTCTGAGAGGGAGTCTGCCCGGAGCCGAGGGCTGCCGGTTGAGAGGGGAGATCATGCTCGATCTCCCCTTGCCAAGAGTCTTGATTCTTATGTTGTAACGAGCTTGTAATCGTCAGGTTTTATCAATGAAACCAATTTTTAATAGTTCGTGTTATTGATTTGTCTCTTGGTTTTGATTTTGTTTCCTTCCATCAAGAACATGCTCGGATGTCTACCAATCCAGCCGACTTCACAATTGGTATCAGAGCCAGGTTACTGCTGGAATGATCTAACAATCATTCTAGCAACCCGAGCTCTTGATTTCTGGATCTAATTTCAGATCTTGACGTTAAACCCACTTCGTGTTCTTCTTGTTTTGCTCAGATCTTGTTACGTGTGTTGTTTCTATGTTAAAATCGAACTCAAAACCACGTTCTGATCACCCTTTCGAATCTGATGATGTCTATTTTGTTTTGGTTCATGTAAAATTCGTCAGATTAGGGTTTTGGGCAGCCCTGGCGGCTGCAGATCTGAAAATTTGCGTGCAGACCCGTTCATGCGACTGGGCCATACGAATGGACCATTCGTACGACTGTACCATGCTAATGGACCATTCGTACGACTGGACCATGCAAATGGACCATTCATACGACTGGACCAGTCGTATGTTCAGTCGTGCGACTGGACCAGTCGTATGTTCAATCGCACGAATGAGCCATCCGTATTTGTTCCAGACCAAAAAAAGTATCTGGAACTGCCTCTTGCATAGATTTGAGGATGAGCAAAGCATATTCACCTTGAGGTTCTTTTGTCAAACAAGTTCGATGTATACCCCATTATTTGTCGGAGTTCCAGAATATGTGAATGTAGTTGGAACACGAAAGAGAGAAGAGAAGATGTCAGCAGTCGGTGCTGATTTTGTGGGGTAGTCAGGAGCATCTGACTATTTATGGGCCAATCAAGTTATATCTATCCGCACAGAGAGGTTTCTCATTCTTAGGGGGAATCCATGTATAGAGAGATTGAAGACGCAATCAGAAAGTGATGATGTGAGCCGTCTTCCGATGAAGAATCTGAGTGCACGATGATTTGGTTGAGATTGTCAGCTGTGGATTGGAACCTTCTACCTTTTGCCCAATACACCGTATGAAGACATCAAGAGAGCACAACGTTTATATATTGGGATATGCTGAATGTGAGGGGGAATTTCTGCAGGTGTTAATGTTAATTAGATTAGCCTGTGTGAAGATTGAAGCAATGGAAAACTGTTCATGTCATTATCTGGAAAAATCAGTCATATGGAGAATCTTGATGCTATGATGGTGTTCTGCAAAGTAAACAAAAGCTATTGTGTCTAAATTCATTTTCAGGGATAGTGTAGCAACCTGACGGATCGGCAACGTTGGCTGATATGGTTTTCGTTTGATTCTATTGGCAACCAGAGCAAAGATTGACTGAAGATTGTAAGAGGTGTTATCTACAATTCGCAAGCAACGTCCAAGGGGGAATTTGTTGGAGCATATATTGTCATATATATGAAGGGTTTGCTAGAACACAAAATCCATGTTTAACCATTTAAACTTTCAGAAAACGCAGCGGATATGTAGCTTTTAAAACCGATTTTAAAGCTGAAAATTTCATGTTCTTAGTTATGTTTTAAGATGGAAAACAAACCCAAATCAAAAAGGATCATTTATGTGAATGAACAAGCTATGAACATAACGAAATGCACATAAAATCACAGCTATATAAAGGTGTGATTAACTACCTTTCTGCAGCTGAAATTTCGACCAAGAATGGAGGTGTTAGATGCACCAAAAACGACCAAGACTTCAAGAGAAGAAGCCCTCAAGCTTGTATACCCCAAGCCTTTGAAGCAACCACCACTCTTGCTAGGGAGAGAGCACCAAAAACACCCAAAATGTTCTCTTCTTCTTGTTTCAGCCGTGAGGTTTAAGAGAGAAGAAGATGAGAGAGATTTTGGAGCATGCAAAATGAATTGATGGATGAGAAGTGTGTCTTACACTCTTTCATAAAGAATGTAAGTTTCAAGACCAGATTTTTCACTTTTCCACACAAGGTGGCCGCCCAAAATGGTCCAAAAGGGGAGGGTTTTCCCTCCTAAACTTGTCTTATATCACACATTAATAAGTCATGTACTAGACTTATTAAAATTGTGACATATACCTTCTCTAATTAAACATTTTAACTAAAGTATACTCACATGTTATTTGTGTTATTTAAACCCTTTTAAATAACAAAATAATAATAAACCCATCAACAAATTATCCTTATAACTTGTTTCATCTCGCAGATAATTATTTAGAAAACCTATTTTTTTCTAAATTTGGTGTAATTATTTAATTGTATGAACCCATCATCAATTAAATAATTCTTGGTGATGCAAAGCTTGTAATTGGGTATAACCCGACTTGGATCATTACGTACTAACCGCATCAATATTCTACGTGTCTTGGGCACATAGAATCCTACAATCTCCCACTTGCCCAAGATTCATAGAAGATTGATGCAAGCAGTAAATACCGCCTAACAACGGTTTACTACCCTTAATACGCATGACTTATAGCCATTCAATAACATCATCCCTTTCAAGTACCCTACTTGAAATGATTTAGGTGAATCAATCATCTATCCTTTTGTTACAGATGTCATGTTAAATCCAAGGACACAGAATGATCATTCCTTGTTGATTTAACTTAATCAGGCCTTAGACATCTAACTCTCAACGAATAAGAGGAACAAATTCCATCTTGACTACATACGTTTCTCACAAACACCTCGTGTCAAACCTGAACATACCCTTATGTGCTGTCCACTATTTCAGGACAGTGAAGAAAAAGCTCAAGGTATAATACTTGGTGAATATCAAAACCCAATATGTATCTCAGGTCGGAGGATACCAAATGATATTCGCCTTTACTCAAATTTACTTATGATCAATCAATAAGATTCCATGTAGTAAAATTTGAGATGCGGGTTAGTCCAATATTTGTATCCCACAAATATCTATGAACCTTGGTAGCAACCCATTGCTCTATATTCATCCTTATGAATATCAACCAATCCAAGTTCATAATAATCTTACCTCACACTTGTTCCCACAAGTATGAACGACTACGGACATTTAGAGTAAACAATTTACTCATGGATTAAACATGCTAAATTGGAACATTATTTGAAACATTATAACCAAATAATTTTATTCAAATTATAAAGAGTTCCACATATCCAAATACAAAGTTTACAGATCAAATCCAATCACTAGAATATCGAAGTCCCATGGCACAAGTATGACCTTCATGCTTTGCTTTTTCAAGGAGCTTCGTGAGAGGATCCGCAATGTTTTGATCCATGCGAACTTTGCGAATACATATCTTTCCCTTTTCAACTTCATCTCGTATGTAGTTGAATCTCCGCTCAATGTGCCTAGTCTTTTGATGAGCACGAGGTTCCTTGATTTGAGCAATCGCACCCTCGTTATCACAAAAGATCTCTTGGGGGTCCTGAATGGAAGGGACAACCCCTAGATCGGCAATGAATTTCTTCAACCATGCAGCTTCTTGAGCTGCCAATGAGGCGGCGACGTATTCTGATTCTGTAGTTGATAGAGCCACCACATCCTGCTTGGAGCTCTTCCAAGAGACAGCTCCTCCATTCAGAATGAAAATGTATCCCGATTGTGACCGTGAATCGTCATGATCGGTTTGGAAACTCGCATACGTGTAACCTTTTACAACGAGCTCCTCGTCACCAGATCCATAGATCAGGAACATATCTCTTGTCCTCCTTAGGTACTTAAGTATGTTCTTAACAGCCATCCAATGACTGTTTCCAGGATTTTGCTGGTAACGGCTTGTCATGCTCAAAGCGCATGACACGTCCGGTCGAGTGCATATCATTGCATACATGATGGATCCAATAGCAGATGCATATGGGATTGCCTTCATTTTATCTTGCTCATCCTTTGAGCTTGGACATTGAGTCGTACTCAATATCGTTCCTCTTTGAATAGGTACGGTACCTTTCTTAGAGTTCTCCATCTTGAACCTTTTCAAGATCTTATCAATGTATGCACTTTGATTCAAACCAATCAACCGCCTTGATCTATCCCTATAGATCTTTATTCCTAGAATATAGGCGGCTTCACCAAGATCCTTGATGGAAAAACAACTTCCAAGCCAGGTTTTTACACCTTCCAAGGTTGGAATGTCATTTCCAAATAGTAGTATGTCATCAACATACAATACTAGGAAAGTTATTGTGCTCCCACTAGCCTTCTTATACACACAAGCCTCATCAGCGTTTTTGATGAAGCCAAATTTCTTTACTTCCTCATCAAAACGGTGATTCCAGCTTCTCGATGCTTGTTTCAATCCATAGATTGATTTCTTTAACTTGCATACTTTATTAGGATGTTTTGGATCGACAAAACCTTCAGGCTGAACCATATAGACATCTTCCTCAAGATATCCATTTAGGAAAGCGGTTTTGACATCCATTTGCCAAATCTCATAATCATAATGAGCAGCTATGGCAAACAATATCCTTATAGACTTTAGCATCGCAACAGGTGAGAAGGTTTCATCATAATCAACCCCTTGAGTTTGAGTGAAACCCTTTGCTACAAGTCTAGCTTTATAAGTATCCAAGTTTCCATGCATATCGGTTTTCTTCTTGAAAACCCACTTACTTCCAACTACCTTGGAATTAAGAGGTGGTACAACAAGTTCCCAAACTTGATTGTCATACATGGATTGCATCTCAACGTTCATGGCCTCAAGCCATTTGTCACAATCCAAATTGGACACTGCATCATGGTATGTGGTTGGTTCATCTGAATCTACCACATAGCATCCATCCATGAAAAATCCGTATCTTTCAGGTGGATTACTAGTTCTACCACTTCTGCGAATGTTTTGCGTGTATTGATCAACCATTTGATCATCCTCAACATCCTCATGTTGAGTGCTAGTTTCAACCAAACGTGCATCGGGTTGTGGTTCTTGATCCTCCTCAAGATCCACTGTTCTACTGCTAGTTCCTTCCATAAGGAACTTTGCTTCTAAGAACTCACCCTTTCTGGCAACAAACACCTTTTGTTCCAGTGGATCATAGAAATAATATCCCATAGAATCTCTAGGATATCCAATAAAGATACACTTGGTGGATCGGACTTCCAATTTGTTTGGGGTGGGAGTCTTAACATAAGCCTCACAACCCCAGACCCTTAAGTATGATAGGGATGGAACCCTTCCATGCCATATCTCAAAAGGTGTCCTTTCCACCTTTTTGGTTGGGGCCATATTTAGAATACGGGCCGCGGAGAGCAAAGCGAAACCCCAAAATGATAGAGGTAATGTGCTTCTAGCCATCATAGATCGGACCATATCCAATAAGGTTCGATTCCTCCTCTCAGACACACCATTATGTTGTGGTGTTCCAGGTGGAGTGAGTTGTGAGACAATCCCACAACTCCTAAGATGATCTTGAAAAACATCACTTAGGTATTCACCTCCTCTATCGGTACGGAGAACTTTAATTGACTTGTTGAGTTGATTTTCAACTTCATTCTTGAAGATTTTGAACATTTCAAAAGCTTCATCTTTGTGCCTTAATAAGTACACATACCCATAGCGACTATAATCGTCAGTAAAGGTAATGAAGTATCTTTCACCATTCCTAGTCATTGGCTTAAAAGGACCACATACATCCGAATGTATGATTCCTAATAAATCTTTTGCCCTTTCGTTAGTTCCACTAAAGGGTGCCTTAGTCATCTTTCCTTGTAAACAAGATTCACAAACATCAAATGAATCACATTCATTTAATTTTAAAAGACCATTCTTTTGAAGTGTTTGTAAACGTCACTTGTTTATATGGCCAAGACGACAATGCCAAAGATAGGTATCACTCAAGTCCAACTTGAGTTTCTTGGTGTTAGTTTGGTACAATGAGCTATTTAAAGTATTTTCATGAACCAATTCATAAATACCATTAATGGGAATAGCTTTAAAATAGAATATACCATTAAAAGAAACATGAATATCTTTTTCAACAAATGATAATACATATCTAAATTGTTTTAACAGGGCTACAGAGATAATATTCCTAGTCAAACTAGAAGCATACAAAACATTGTTCAAAATCACTTCCAAACCATTTGGAAGTTTCAAGATGTAGTCACCACGGGCTTCAACTTGAACTTTAGCCCCATTGCCCATGTAGAGGCTTACATCCCCTTTCTTGAAGTCACTACTTCTTTTGAACCCCTGCAACAAATTGCAAATGTGAGTTCCACATCCGGTATCTAATACCCATGTGTTAGAGGATATCATGTTTAAATCAATATGGATCATGTATATTGTACCTGAGGTCTGCCCGGCATCCCTCTTTGCTTTCAACTCTTGGAGATGGACAGGACAATTCCTTGCCCAATGTCCAATCTCCCCACACTTGAAGCATGGGTCGTTAGTAGCAACCTTTTGCTTTTTCTCTTGTGGTTTGGGTGGTACCCTTACCACCCCTTTCCTTTTTCCCGAAGCGGGTCCCTTACCCTTAGCAACCTTTGCTTTGGGTGCGGGACGAGGCCTTTTATTGTTCCCACCTTCATTGATGGTGAGAACGGGTAAAACCCTTTTACCCATGGCCGCCTCGGCCGTTTTAAGCATTGAGTGAAGCTCACCAATGCTCTTGTCCCAAGCATTCATGTTGTAGTTCAACACAAACGTCTCGAACTTCTTGGTAAGGCCATTAAGGATCAAATCCGTGGCCAATTCCTTCGAGACGGGACAATTAAGCCTCTCGAGGCGGTCAATATGACTTTTCATCTTAAGAACATAAGATGAAACAGATTGGTTGTCGTCCATACGACATGCATGGAGTGCTCGAACCGTTTCGAAGCGCTCAACCCTTGCTTGCTGTTGGAACGTTTCCTTCAGCTGGGTTATCATGTCATAAGCTCCGTGATGTTCATACTCCTTTTGGAGATCCGGAGTCATGCTCGCTAGCATGAGACAAGACACTTGGACGGAGTCCTCAGTGTACTTCAACCAATCGTTGAAGGCCTCCTCATCATCCTCGCTAGGTTGATCGGGGATAGGGTCGTCTAAAACATACGATCTTCTCTCTTGCTTGAGAACGATTCTCAAGTTTCGATACCAATCGATGAAGTTGTTATGATTTAGACGTTCCTTTTGGAGTATCGCTCGTAGAGATTGGTTGGACGCGGATGAGTTATCGGAATTATCATTATTTGAGGCCATCTACAAAATTTAACAAAGTTTTATTTTAGTATTTTCGATATTGTAATTTTAATAATAAATGCCTTTTAAGGTCTTTTCATATTAAAATCTAGAACCCAACATTACATTTAAATTGTGGTTAGGTGACCTTTATCCCACGTTTTAAATTAATAAGGTGGTCAACGTTTGACGATTGCAACCATTTGCAACTTCTAGAAATATGGGATCGACTTGAAACATCATATGTAAAGTCGGCATGTTAATCCCATCAACACCATTTGGAAACCACATCGTAGGTGATCCATTTGACATGATTTGCAAATCAAGACACCCTACTTACACCCATGTGTGAGTTTGCCAAAACAAGTGGTTAGGTGACCTTTATCCCACAAATAAGGCATTCTCACCTCAAGTCACAAGTTCCCTCAAAATGGTTAGGTGACCTTTATCCCACTAAGAGTTCCCAAGTGACTCAAGTGTTGTGTAAAAGGACGGTGTTGATCTTGTTTGTAAAAAAAAGTTTAGAGGTTTCAAAATTCTAGTTTAGAAAACTCTATGTACTTGTATTTGCATGCTTTCAAATACAAGGTACCCTATGGTTCTTTGATTAAAACCTATTTTAATCTTTAAAAACATTAAATCATTTTAATAACCTTTTATTAACTTTTAAGAACCATCAATTTTCAGCTTGTTAAGTTTGTTAATGAGTTTGTTATGAATATCCAAATATCAACCAAACAATCAAACAACAAACAATCAACCAAGCATAAACATAAACAACCATATGTGCATATGTGCATAACCATAGCATCTAAAGTGGTCCACACTTGTTTGCCATCACAAGTGTGGTCCATAGGACATTCCTAAGGGTCACAAACAAAGCATATAGAAAACTTCCAAAATCCTCCCACTTGAAACCGCATCCAAAATGCTCCATGTTTTTTCATGACCTTCCTTTGTGCTTCCAATGTGAATGTCTTCATATTACAAGATATAAAGTCCTAATACAAGATATCTAGTAAAATGAAAATACACCTAATCTATTTATTACAACCCAATAATAAATAAAATTACACTTGAAACAAAGCACAAACAACAAATAATACAACCCAATTGAATGAATGAATACAACCATTACAAACACCCAAACAACACAAGGTCAATGGCTAGGTTATGCACTAAAATAAGCATCCATTATATCATCCAAAATATAACCATGAATCCCCTTAAAACCAACGAATTTTCAGCCAACATAAACTGAAAAATTCGGGTTTAGATGTTGTCCAAACAACACAACATATCAACATATATATATCTTTCAAGATTTAATCTTAAGCATGTAAAATATAATCTTGAAAGTTGGGGATTCAACAAAACAGAAACATAGCAGCCCCAAATCAGCTTATATTTAGATCATTATCATCCTTTAAAACCTATTTTAAAGGACAAAACAAGCAAGTCATCCACATAACCGGCTCTTGATGCCATTGAAGGGTTTGCTAGAACACAAAATCCATGTTTAACCATTTAAACTTTCAGAAAACGCAGCGGATATGTAGCTTTTAAAACCGATTTTAAAGCTGAAAATTTCATGTTCTTAGTTATGTTTTAAGATGGAAAACAAACCCAAATCAAAAAGGATCATTTATGTGAATGAACAAGCTATGAACATAACGAAATGCACATAAAATCACAGCTATATAAAGCTGTGATTAACTACCTTTCTGCAGCTGAAATTTCGACCAAGAATGGAGGTGTTAGATGCACCAAAAACGACCAAGACTTCAAGAGAAGAAGCCCTCAAGCTTGTATACCCCAAGCCTTTGAAGCAACCACCACTCTTGCTAGGGAGAGAGCACCAAAAACACCCAAAATGTTCTCTTCTTCTTGTTTCAGCCGTGAGGTTTAAGAGAGAAGAAGATGAGAGAGATTTTGGAGCATGCATGGATGGATGAGAAGTGTGTCTTACACTCTTTCATAAAGAGTGTAAGTTTCAAGACCAGATTTTTCACTTTTCCACACAAGGTGGCCGCCCAAAATGGTCCAAAAGGGGAGGGTTTTCCCTCCTAAACTTGTCTTATATCACACATTAATAAGTCATGTACTAGACTTATTAAAATTGTGACATATACCTTCTCTAATTAAACATTTTAACTAAAGTATACTCACATGTTATTTGTGTTATTTAAACCCTTTTAAATAACAAAATAATAATAAACCCATCAACAAATTATCCTTATAACTTGTTTCATCTCGCAGATAATTATTTAGAAAACCTATTTTTTTCTAAATTTGGTGTAATTATTTAATTGTATGAACCCATCATCAATTAAATAATTCTTGGTGATGCAAAGCTTGTTATTGGGTATAACCCGACTTGGATCATTACGTACTAACCGCATCAATATTCTACGTGTCTTGGGCACATAGAATCCTACAATATAGTGTGTCCGTCGCTTGTCGAATAGTCTAGGCTTAATGTAATACACCTGATATTTTGTAAACACATGAAACTGGTTCATTCGTAGGAGCATATGCGAATGAGACTCAGTCGTGCGACTGAGCCTTGCTAATGGGCCAGTTGTGCGACTGAGAGATGCGATTGGCCATTCGTAAGACTGAACCATAAGTATGGTCCAGTCGCACGATTGAACCATACGCATGGTCCAGTCGTACGATTGAACCTTACGCATGGTCCAGTCGTACGATTGAACCATACGCATGGTCCAATCGCACGAATGGGCCCAGTCGCATCTAATATGGGACGAGGCCTATATATACCAGTTTCAATGTGTAGAGAGATGAAGGTTTTAAGAGGGAGTCTGCCCGGAGCCAAGGGCTGCCGGATTAGAGGGGAGATCATGCTCGATCTCCCCTTGCCAAGAGTCTTGATTCTTATGTTGTAACAAGCTTGTAATCGTCAGGTTTTATCAATGAAACCAATTTTTGATAGTTTGTGTTATTAATTTGTCTCTTGGTTTTGATTTTGTTTCCTTCCGTCAAGAACATGCTCGGATGTCTACCGATCCAGCCGGCTTCACATTAACTCAGAAGAAGCATCATCCATCTTGAATTTCTTCTGAATTTCTTCGACATAGTTCTCCTGATGAATAAGAATTGGGCTTTTGTTCGACTTGCAATCCAAGGAAAAAGCACATCTCCCCCATCATGATCATTTCAAAGCAACTTCGCATAACCTCCTCAAATTCCCGACACAGCTTTGGATTGGTGGAGCCAAAAATAGTATCGTCAACGTAGACTTGCACAATTAGCATCTGACCATCCACCTCTTTCTTGAATAAAGTCATATCGATGGTGCCACGAGAGAAACCATTGCTTAGAAGATACTGTGTTAGAGTCTTGTACCAGATGTGAGGACTTGATGTAAACCATAGAGAGATTTATCAAGCTTGTATACTTTGTCGGGAAAGTCTGGATCCTCAAACCCTGGTGGTTGACACACATATATCTCTTCATCAATGTCTTCGTAAAGAAAGGCATATTTAACATCCATCTGATAGACTTTGAATTGCTTGTGTGCTGTATGAGCTAGAAAAATCCTGATTGCTTCAAAATGGGCTACAGGAGCAAAGACTTCTGTGTAGTCAATCCCTTCTTCTTGGGCAAATCCTTGAACCATCAAACGGGATTTATTCCTCACCACAATGCCACGATCATTGGGTTTGTTCTTTAACACCCATTTTGTGCCTATTGGGCATTTGTTTGGAGGAAGATCAACAAGCGTCCACACCTTGAGTATCCTAAACTGTTGAAGCTCCAATTGCATGGATTCAACCTAGCATGGATCCTGAAGAGCTGCATGAACTTTGGGAGAATTTGGTATATAAAACAAGAGAATAAACACATGTTTATCAAACTAGATTGACTCCGCATCCTAACACCATCAATAATTGATCGAATTAATGAGGATGATCCTTCAATGATTTGAAATTAGTTGTTAAAGGTAATGGATTGGTTTGAGGTGGGCTAGTGGTTTGAGGGTTTGTAGATGATGGAGAAGAGGATGGATGAACAGGTTGGTCAGGCTGGGATGATGGAAAGGTTTGATATGGAGTAGAGGTTTGTGTTGAATGAATAGATGTCGAAGGAGTTGGGGGTGGAATATCAAATGATGATGAAGATGGAAGGTCAATTGATGTTGCATGGTCAAATAATGAAATGGAAGATGCTTGAGGAACGAAGGGAACTTGAGGTAATGGATCTGGAGGAATAATGTTTGTTTGGACATTGGAGAAGGATGCATCATCATTAAAAACTAGAAGATTGAAGGAGTTAAAAACAGTATTGACGTCAAAGAACCATGCGGGTTCTGTTCTGACATCTGAAGAATTAGATTCTTGCCAATCCACATAAAATGACTCATGCACAATACGTGTTCTCTTGTTATACATCTTATAAGCCTTCTGGGAGGATGATTAACCAATGAAGTAACACTCATCTGACACAGCTCCAAATTTTGTCTTTTGCGCATGAGTGTTTAAAAAGGTACATGAGCATCCGCATGGACGAAAGAACTCAATCAATGGTTTCCTTTTATGAAACAATTCATAAGGCGTCTTCATTATATCCTTCACGATCAAGACTCTATTAAGTACATAGGATGCACTGTTGACCGCTTCCGCCCAGAATATAATTGGCAAGGCAGATTTGATCAAGATGGTGCGAGTGGCTTCGATAAGTGTGCGATTCTTCCTTTCAGCAACACTGTATTGCTGAGATGTTCTGGCGGCACTAAACTGTCTCAAAATCCCTTTGCTTGCACTAAAGGAGTCAAAGATATGATTTCTGAATTCTGTACCATTGTCACTTCGAATAGCCATTACTTTCCTCTTGCTTATCATTTCGATAGAAAGAATTAACTTCTGCAATTCTTCAGCAGCTTCTCCTTTATGAGCTAGGAACTTCACCCATGAGTACCTAGAGAAATCATCTGTAACGACAAGACAAAAGGATTTCTTCGCGATAGATTTTACACTGATTTTGGGCCAAACAAATTAGTATGTAACAACTCAAGGGGATTAGAAATGATATTTTCATGTTTTGGTTTATGAGGTTTCTTATGTTGTTTTCCTTTGGCACAAGCCATGAATTTTTCAACAACAAAAAATCCTTTAATGGTAATCCCCTAACAAGATTGTTTTTAGCCAGTTTGTTAATATTTTTAAAATTAACATGGTCCAATCTGCGATGCCATAAGAATGATTTAGAGGAGGAAGCTTTAGATAGAAGGCAAGTGACAGTGCAAGTTGATTCTTTAGATCCCATGTCAAGAAGATAGGTATCATTCTTTCTCGGAGCTCGCATGAGCACCATCTCCTCAAAAAAAGCAAATCTAGATTTCGGAAATTGACACTCATTGGAGAGAAATAGAACCGGGATGCCTTTATCCCAGATCTAAAAGACGCTCAAAAGATTTAATGCAAGCTCTGGCACAAAGTTGACTTTCTCCAAAGTAAGATATCCATTTGAAACCTCCCCTTGACCAACCATTTTACCACCTTTCTTGTCACCAGCAAATGCTACATATCCTCCATTGATGATACAATAATTTGACAACAAATCCTTCAGCCCTGTCATATGTATCAAGCATCCACTATCAACATGCCAAAAACTATTTACAGCTTTAGTGGATGACTCCTGCAAAAATAGAATGAACAGATTAACCGGCTGAAACAGGAATCCATGTTTAAACAACTTTAGGCTTTGGTGCAAATGATCTTTTGCAAAAGAAATATTAACAAGATGAGTTAATCTACTGCCAAAAAAATTCTTATGAACATGTCTATGATGAAGCTCAGGACAGTTTTAACTCCATGATCATCTTTACGACATCTAAAGTAATGAAATTTTAATCTAGGTCTATTATGCCTCAAGTCAGGAATTTTATCTATGTATATTTCCTCATCGCATTCAGACAATCTAGAATCAATCACTATAAGTCTCATACATTTCTATCGTTTTGATTTTGTCTTATAAAGAACGGGTATCTACAAATGTTGATGCATCCTCATTTGAAGTACATGTGGTACTTTTACCACTTATGCTTGCACCAGAAGATGATATTACCCTTTCATTAGATTGTGAAATATTAATTGGGGTGAATGATGGAATGAGATGAGTAAAGAATTTTTCAAAGCACTTGGTTTTTGTTTTATCTTCACCATTGATAACATAATCATTTACAATCTCATTCATACAAGCATTAGAAGCATCATCATTACATCTAAAATCATGTAATAAAGAAGTGGAACCACCACTAGAACACACAAAGTCAATGTCTGAGACAGACTTTTTGGAAACAAAAATAGTACTTAAACTAGAACTATGATCTAAAACAAAACGTTGAGATTTATGTGTACTAAAACTATTGCATCCAAGACCACTAGTCGGTCTATAACCGAACTCCTGACGCATGTCCTTAGGATTCACACCTTCTAAACCTACAGACAGACTGTTAGTATCTGTTTGAATGAAATCATTTGAAGGGTGGCATAGGTGAATAACTATAAGTACTAGAAGGAGGATAAACCGAAGCATTTTCATAACCCAAACCATTTTAATCCTAGCTCCCCGTTGTGATTTACACAAATCGTCCTGTTTCATTCCAGAAAGTGTCCATTTATCAAGCTTTGACTAAAGTTTACTTGTTTCAAACTCAGCAAGTGCAACTCTTTCAGTCAAAGTATTCATTTCAACATTTCTTTCTAAAACAATTCTTTTTAAATGTTCATTTTCTTTTTAAGCTTCATTTAATTTAACAAAATATTTTGACTCGTTTAGTTTAAGCTCTTCATTAATTCGTTTTAAGTCCTTTTCATTGTCAAGCAACAAACAATTTGCTTTATACACACCAAATAGCCTTATCTTGCAAGCAGAAGAACGCATGTCTTGTATTACCTCATAAGGAAGGCCCATCACCAATTTCTCAGCTGCCAGAGCCTTTTCATATTGACACATTGGAGTCTTCTTGTTTTCCTCAACGGTGGATGTAGCATCATTCTTTTATTTGCTCTTCTCTTCTGTCTGGTTTTCCAACTAACTTCACCTTCTCACCTTCAACTTCTCTCAAATTATCAACCATCAAATCACTAGTCCCATTCTTCTCAACACACTCCTTCCTTTCATTCTTAACACCCTGAGAGACTTCAGCTTCACTTGTATATTCCTTGAAAGGATCAAACTCTTCCACATTCTTCTCTTCTTCTATAACCTCAGCAACAATGGCTTGATTGATTTCTTCTTTCGTTTCGTCAGCTTCTACACTCCAGTCAAAACTTGTTATCAAAGTTGTCTCTTTCTTCTGTTTACTTACCTCCTTTTCTCCACCCGAAACTAATCTTGGAACTCCAGAATTTTTTGGATTAGTGACAATTGGCAATGGACATTTTCTTTTGAAATGTCCTAACTTCTTGCAGTTGAAACATCTCAATTTGGATTTATCAACGCCTAACTTAGAGTTAGAATTTTGACCTTCAAAGTTCTTCCTTCCTGTTCTTTCCATATATTTCCTTCGCTGAGAGTCAACATCGCCATTTGCCACTGAATTTCAGTTTCTTCCTCAGCATCCAGATCACCTGATACATGTCTTCCATAGTCATTCCTCTCACTTCACTTCACCAGCCACCAGTGCCTCGTAGCTTTGCACAAACATGCCAAACAGTGCCATTGTTTCAGATGGGATTAACGTTCCAGAAGTAGTATTTGAATTAGATTGATCTCTGATAGAGTTAACACCACCACCAAGTTGATCACATGAGACATTTGTAGTCACTCCTCCTTGTCTTGATGCTTGCATTGGCGAGCTTGCAGCGGAAGTAAGTAATGCAGCATTCTGTGGAAAACTAGATGATGGCATCATGGACTGATTGAACTCTCTTCTCTTCATATCCAATTCAAATGATTTTAGCTTGTTGATGATGTCCATGAGCTTGTAATCTGTAAACCCTCTTTCTTGTTTCAGCATCCTCACTTGTAGAGTCCATTACGATGGGAGTGAATCCAACAGCCTATTCACTTGTTCACTATTTGAGAGTTTTTCATCATATTTCTTTAGAGTGCTCGAGACAGTCAGATCTGTAAGACTCTTATTCTTGTAACCCACAAATAAGTTGAACTCTTTCTCAGCCTGAATACCTTTTTCTTTCACTAACTCATCATTTCTGTCATAAAATTCACACAATGCATCATAAAGAGACTTGGCATTCTTATGTTCAGCAAAGCAATTGTAAATATCTGGTGCAAGACACAGAGTTAATGCTCCAAATGCTTTCTGATCCCTATCAATCAACTTCAGATCCTTTTCATACGTGGCTGGGCCCTTGTTTTGAGAGATGACATATCCAACCGTAACAGTCAGTATGTGTGGACCGGAGATGATTGATTCCCATGGATTATGATCCGTGTAGTAAAAGAATGCTCTAGACATCTCTTCCAAAAATTATCTCCATTGATCAGCCTTGGGGGTCTATTAGATGCCACACTCTCCAAATCAGCAAGGGTGAGAGTTGTCATCTTAGACATTGTAGTTTCGCAGAAGAATTAGTAGTTTCGCTGGAATTTTGTAATTCCGCTGCTACTTTCACTGAGAATTTTCGGCAGTAGTTTTGCTAGCAATCCGCTTGATTGTGCTAGTTTCGCAAACAGTTTCGCTCAAAACTAGCTTGAACTTTCGTTCAGAAGTAAATTCGGCAGCAATTTCGCTAGATGATGGATCACAAACACTGTTGAACTTTCGTTCAATGTGGGTACTTTCGGAGAGGTTGCAAAAACTATCACAATGAACAAAACACTTATAGTTTCGCTGGAGGAAGCTGACAGATTCGTAGAATGATCCGTAACTTTGCTGTATGATTCTGAAAAACTTTTTCAACACAAAATCAATCAAAAATCACTCAAATCTTAATGAATTTAAGATCTGATGATTACTAGAGCTTTCCCAACCATCAACTAACCAATTTCAATTAAAATCCATATCAAATACACTTAAATTTGATCCAGAATTGATGAAATAGTGTTATTGAACTCAACCAACCAAAAAACCCAAACAATCAAGAGCACAAAGGCTTTAATACCATTTTGTTGGTCTAAAACAGATTGAATTACAATACTATTAATTGAATGAATGATTCAATATCAATAACAAATTCTCTAAACAAACATATGATGAAAAATAATAGACCAAATGAGTTAAAAAATAAACAAATCAAAACCAACACTCACAATAAACAAGAGCTCAATGATATTTCAATAAGATTCCAGCCTAAAGAAGAGACTTGCAACAAAGATAATACGAATTAGGGTTATGCAGGGTTATCTACAATGAAAGAAACAAATTCTATATAAAGAGTTGATAGTTTTGCTAACAATTTCACTGTCAGCGAAACTATCATGCCCAAGCTTAGTTTCGCCCGGCTGTGAAACTCAGTTTCGTCGGGTGAAACAAGACTGCTGACTATGAGTGAAACTATAGTTTCGCTCATAGTTTCGCTGGGCAACAAAACTCTAACAACTAACTTACTTACGAGAGTAATCTAGCATTTGACCTATTACATTTAAACATAAATAAAAACTAATCTAAGGTGAGTCCAACCTAATCGTGATCTTCAGTTGGTGAGTTTTCAGAGTTGCAGCGGAAAGTGGTCCAACTTTATGGAAAAGTACATCAAGTAAAGCATGTATCAAAAGTCTTCGGAAGAAATCAGTCTTCACTTCTTGGCTTCGGAAGAATTTGTCTTTGAAGCTTCGGAGGACTTCACTTTTGGCTTCGAAAGATGTTGGTCTTGGCTTCGGAAGATTTTTCACTTAAGTGCATGCATGCAGGAAAGACCTTGAATGTTTTATGTGCATCAACCTTACATGAAACCTTCCAAACTCTGTTTGTCCAAATAGATCCATGAACTGTACTATTGATTGACCAGATGGTTCAATATCACTAACAAACACTCAACATGAACATACAATGATGAAGTAGAAACAAATGTCTTCTATAATAACAAAACAAGGTAAACACAATCAAAAAACAGAGGCTCAATATGATTTCAATTGAATTCCATCCACAAAATTACACTTGTAACAGAGATATTTCGTATTAGGGTTTTGCGAGATTAACCTACAATCATAGAAACAATTCTATATATAGGTTTCATAGTTTCGCTGATAGTTTCGCTGGACAGCGAAACTCTCAGGCCCATTGCTAGTTTCTCCCGGCGACAAAACACAGTTTCACCGGGTGAATCTGGCCTGCTGACTATGAGCGAAGCTATAGTTTCGCTCATAGTTTCACTAGGCAGTAAAACATAAAATACAAACTTAACAAAAAAAATCTAACATATGTCCTATTACATTTAAAAATAAACATAATATTAACACTAATCTAAGGTGAGTCCAACCTATTCTTGATCTTTAATACTCCCCCTAGGTTGGACCTCACCGACTGGATCATCTTCATCAGCACCACCAGCTCCAACTTCCTCTCCAGCCTTAGATATACCTTCTGCTTCAGCTCCTGCTGTACTAACTTCTTCACTGTGTGCACTTGCTCGTTTGAATTGTCTTGTAAGATCCTACACATCCATTCTGACTTCATCAATCTGACGAATTTTGTCAGCCAGTTCTCTCACTTCATCTATAACCCCTCGAGCCTTGTTGGCAACCTCCATAAATAGGATTGCCTTTTTCCTCGTTTCAGCTCCACCTCCTACCTTGATGTGATTCTCACATAAAATCAGCAAATCCTCATCACAAAATGAAAACACCTCCATTGGATCAAATAATCTAATTTCAGCTACATCCTTCACCCTTATCACCGCCTCCATCGTGTTATTGTCATAAAACCACTTCTCAAATCTCTAAAGCCTTTGGGGGAGGGGATTAGGTAATCTTACCCTACTGATAGTCTTCAGAGGCTTAACCCTTAGCACAATCCTACCTTTACTAGTCTCCCAATCTTTGTCTTTCTTACACCTCTTCCTCTTAGCCTTCATACAACCAAACATCTCAAAATTATCATTTTGGCTCTACTTTATCTCTTCTTCTAGCAATTTGGCTCGTTCACTCAGCTGAGAGTCTATCAAGGGAATCTCCGCCAGTCTCCTAAGATCCTATTAAGGAAAGGTCTTCAAAGCCTTCCTTTTATGCAGATAAGAGATTCTACCTGTTTTCCTCTTAATCATAAACATCTTCAGACTTGAGTTGTATTTCCAGCTTATTACCTTCTTCTCAAACTCTTTCCTGCTCGACCTCTGAATGTTATGAAATAGTGGGGTTAGCTCTTCTGGATCCTTCTTTTTCACAAACAACTCCTCTTTCTCTAGTTCAAACACATCTCCCTCATTAGAGCCCTTCTTAGCTACATATGTCAAGGTTTGCTCATCCACCTCATAATACTCTGGCTCAGAGTCATAATCTACTAGTTGCTCTTATCACCTCCTCACCACCTAAATATGTATCTATATTCAAACCCAAATCTATATACCATGCCTCAATCACCTCCTCTACATTTTCTTCAGCCTATTTCCTTCCTGTCTCAGCCTCTCCCTCACTAACATCCTTCTCACTTGAACCTCTTGCAGTTGCATCTGCTGCATCACTAGTACCCTCTCCTGCCTTGGATGCGCTACCCACATTCAGAAATGAGTATCTTGAAGTATCTGTAAGATCATCTAACTAAGACTGAGTTATTTTATTAGGCACGTTGGCAGCAACTTTAAGCTCATTCACCTCATTCAGTAACCTCTTTATCAATGCCTGCTTATCTACCATCATCTTGCTCATACTCTCCAGTATCTCATCTTTCTTCTTTTCCCTCAACTCCTGATTTCTTAGCTTAGTCTTCATACTTAACTCATTAGCAAGAGATGAGTTAAGGTTTCTGATCACTTCCTCATCCAAGTTTCCCCTTTCATTTCTCCTTTGAGGCTCAGTAAAGGTCTAATGTTTGTGTTTGGATCTCTTCTTAGTCATGCTTTCAGCATCACCCTGGTCCGCCTTCTTCTTAGACCTTTTCTCCCTCTCAGCTATCAAAGCCTCCTCCACCTCGTCTATTTCTTCTTCAAAATCATAATCTTTCTCCTTGGAATACCTTTTTTTTTCTTTACTGAATCATCTTGTTTCTCCCTAGTTTCTTCAGCATGCTTGTTCTCAGATTCTATGACCTTCCTTATATAGTTCCACCTTTCGGCCGGATACATATTCTCCCACAGATAAGTAATACTTCCACTAAAATCATGCATGATTGCTTAGCAGTCAGAAAGTATCCTAGTATTCATCTGTACCAGCCTCATAATCTCTCCATGACGTGACACATTGGGAATCAAATCCTCTATCATCATCTGGATAAACCTGGGGTAAAGCAGGCGTTTGTCTTTCTTAAATGCCATCACATTCTCAACCATACAGTCAAATATCAGCTTAGCTATATTGGCCTTTTGCCCTCTCTAGAAGATAATCATAGCCTTCGCCCGGTCTAGATTCAACCCACTGGAACCTCCCTTCCTGTGGTCCAGGCACATAATAAAGACATGGGCTATATATCTTCACTCTTTGGACAGAATAGATTTCTTGATCTCTTTCCTAGTCCCAAAAGGAGGACCCTCGTACCCGATACTTCTGAATGCCTTGAATACCTCCTGATCTGATAAAATAACATCCTCTCCACAATCTTCTTCAAGTCTCAGCACACGAACAATAACCTCCACAGTAATAGAAATATCATTCTCCAAGACTCTAGCTACAATCCTTTGAGGATTAGTCCTAGTGTCATACTCAGTTGATCTCCAAAAGTCTCTGATGTGCAGATCGTATATAGTCGTAGAATAAGAGATCGCATAGGCAATAGGAGAGTTTCTGAGCCAACGAATACAGTCTCTGAATCCAACAGCCTTTGGATTACGGTCATCTACAATGGCTGTTATGTTGTTCCTCTCATCAAATTTTAAGTTGGCCATTTATCTGAAAAGAAATAGATGAAACAAGTTAGAATGATTTAACAAGATAAATAATAAAGGAAAACAATTAAAAAGAAAAAAATAAAGAAAAACACAATTAGATTCGCTGGACGAAACTATAGTTTTGCTGTCTGAAACTGTAGTTTCGGCAAGTGAAAGAATAATTTCGGCAGACAGTCACTTAGAAATTACAGCCTGCCGAAAGAGAAATTTCGACAAGACGAAACTATAGTTTCGGCACGCTGAAACTGAATTCTGACAAACGAAACTGTCAAGTTCGCATGGACAGCATAACCTCACAGTTTCGCTAAAAACCATTGAACTTTCGTTCATTTTCGCAGAAAGCATAAATAATTTCGCACAAAGAACAACGAAGAAATTGAACTGACACAATCAAATAGAACCATTTAAAGCGGTTGAAACATAGATTAAACTATATACACAGGTTCGAAACACACACCTAAGTCCTAAATGATCATCCAAAACGTTTAAAAATCACAAATGATCAAAATCGTTCAGGAGACTCGTTTTAAGGCTCCGAGAGTAACAACTAACCGTATGTGCGAATATAAGAACATAATTTCGCATTACTCAATATATAGCACATAGTTTCGTTGCAAGCGAAACTGTAGTTTCGCCCGATAAATATTTAGATCATAATGGCTCTGAAATGAGCAAAAGTACCGACGAATCTATAGTTTCACACAGCGAAACTACAACGAATCTATAGTTTTGCTGGAACCCAAAAACTTAAAAATTTTCTATTTCTTTTTGATATTTGATTATTTAGAATGAGATTTTAGAAAAAGACAAAAAAAATAAGTACCAAACATGCCCCACAAGACCTATCAAATTTTCACAAAGATATATATATATATATATATATATATATATATATATATATATATATATATATATATATATATATATATATATATATATATATATATATATATATATATATATATATATATATATATATTGCAGGATCGGGTTTGTCACTTAACTACTTGGATTTCTCTCAAACTCACTTATAGAACACTCAAATCAGATGAAGTAAAGTCTATTACAAGAGTTGATAAAAGTATAATAAGTAGCAAAGAACACACAGAAATAATTTTCAAGGCACTTGTATATATTACTTCTCAACTCAAGGTATTACAAGACTCTTACAAGCATGAAACATGAGTTACAATGAGAAACTATATATACTAGATCCTACAGCCGGATATACTTTGATACCAGCTGGAAACCTAAGACTAAAGCATATACTACAATGCTAAAGTTAAGGTATCTTAGATAAAGTATTATCAAAGATATGGTAGTCATGACATGTCCATGACTTACCTTTTGTCACCAACTAAAGATGGCAACTGTACTAACATATAAAGGTAAACAGTGGAATAAAGTATGGTCAACTACATGGCTTTTGAGAAAACGCCATGCAGTATCTCAGAGGTCTGTAGCGGAGTGTCAGGGAGACCATACTTATGTCCACTGGATAATAGTAGTGTCTTCCGAAGGTAAGTTGGCTTCGGAAGAACAAGTTCTTCCGAAGCCACTTATACTTCGTTAAGGCTTCTATACTTCCGAGGCTTGAGGACTTCTATACTTCGGAAGTTGACTTCTGATCTGTCATTCTAAGTCTTGATCTTCGGAAGTAAGTTCTTTGTCTTCGGAAGTTGGAGTTTTCCTTCGGAAGTTAGTTTTACACTTTGTCTTCGGAAGAGCTCCTTTTTCCTTCGGAAGTTCCACACTTGGCTTCGGAAGTCCTTTATTTGTTGTACCAAAATATTCTAAGTGATTTGGTTTTGGTTGCACCAGCCTTTCTAGATCTAACAAACTCCCCATAGGCTGATGCTACCAAAACCTCACTTGTTTCTGCTTCTCAAAGCTTTCAACACCAGGGACAGAAGATATTTGTCTGTTTCTTTGTTCTTCCCTGAAGTGGTGCTGAGAAACTTGTACAAGTCATTGGTGGATAGGAGATCCAGTCTATCACTCTGAATGACATGTACCCTCTGTTGCGTCCCCCTGAAAAGAGTTAGTTGACGGGAGTTATAATCATACTCCCATCTAACTATGGATTCAAGTTCAGGACCTTCAACCATTTGTAGAAAGGCTTTGCCTTTGGTTTTTGAACCCTTCCTTTTCTCCTCCTCTCTCAGTTTCAACTCTTCTTCAACCTTGGTCCTAGCGGTTAGCTCGGCCATATGAAGACTGCCTAGATGATTTCTGATATGAGCAGCTACATCAGAGTTTGAAGGGTTGGAGAATGTCTTCTTTGCTAACTCAGCAATATCAAATCTGCTTAAATGTAGCAGAGATGAGGCACTTAGCCTGTTGAGCTCTCCATTCTCTCTTTCAACAACAAAGTTGTGAGAAGAGTCTTCAAACCTCCACTGGATGATCTTCTTCCTAGGTGCAAGAGGTTGTCTTGGCACCCGGTCACCTTTCTTGGTATCCAACAGAGTCACCAGCCTTCTCCTTAACTTCTTTTCTTCCTCATTCAAAGTGTCTGAATTGAGGCCAAGGAGATTTGCAGCTTGGTCCAATGTTCCTCTGGGCAGATCAAGAAATTGATCTCTAGTGAGGGAACATGAGGATCCATCAACATAAGTCAGTGAATCCTCCTCACAGGAGATATCGCTCAGGGTTGTGCAATTGATGAGCTTTGTCTTGATTGCCTTGAATTCTTCTAAGGAGAGATGTTTAGAAGGCTGAGGGGATGGTTTGATGGGTTGTTGGGTAGGTTGAGGTGTTTGGGTTTTCGCTAGAGTTTTGGGTTGGAGGATGGGTAGTTTAGGTGGTTGAGGTGAAGAGGTTGGTAGGGGTGATGGTGTAGGTTTAGGGGTGTATGGTTCATTGGTTGGTTCGGTTTTGATGGGGAATGGAAAGGGTATTGGTTCAGGTTGTGGTTGGGTTTGAAGTTGGGGTTGAGTAGTTGATTTGAAGATCATCCCTTGTCTTCTTCTGTACATCTCCTTCCTCTTCCCCGAGCGAATGTCAGCGTTTATGTCACTGACATGTCGCTGGAGGGTCTTTCAGACATAGGACCCACCTGCCTGCCAGAGAAGCCATGAGCCCTGAGATAGCTCTTCATCCAGGCCTTCTCACCTATCTTCTTGGCAGGAGTTAGTCCTGCTTCCTCTTCCTTCTTCTTCTGCATCAGCTTTTCCCTGGAAGCTTTCTTTCTCTCTTTCTCCATTTGATCTTGCTCTTTGTTGAAGAGCCATAAGATCGTATCATTGTTGTGTGGAGATAATTCTTCTTGAGAGAAACCTCTGGAGGTTAGGAAAGTTATCCTTCCCCCCTGAGCTGCTGATCAGCTTCTCTTTCTTTCCTCTCCCTTTCTTCTTCTAAGGCCAACCTTGCTGCCTCTTCTCTTTGCTGCTTTTGCAACAAAGTTGCCTTTTCCAGCTCAACTAACTCATCTAATGGTAGCAGGAGTACATCTTCATTCGCAGCTCCTAGACTGACAAGTCTATCAATGATCTCTACTCTTCTTCTATTGTTGACTGCCTCCTGGTTGGCTGCAGCTGCTTTGGTACTGGCAGCTAGCAGTTTTCCAGTTGGAAGCCTACCTTTTCTTTTGAGTTTTTCTAACCTTTCTTCCTCCTGAATGTCTTCCTTAGTCATCTTCCTCTTTCCTTTGATGTCTTCGGAAGTGCTAGACTTTGGGGGTTCTTTGATGGAAGGTTCAGGTTGAGTAGTAGAGATGGAAGCTGGAGTTAATGCAGATGTTTGAGCTAGTGGTTGGGTGAGAAAATCCTCCCTATTAACCTCAGATGCAAGTTCTAGGATTGCATATGTGACTATTAGATCATCGGATAAGGAGAATAGTCCTTTCGCAGCAGCAATCTCAGCTTCGGAAGTTTGAAATTGTTCTTCCGAGGCTTTGAATTGTGCTTCGGAAGTCTGTGAGAATGCACTATCTGTCCCAACTGTCTCAGTTGCTGGGCCATCAGTCCTTGTTTCCCCTTCGAAGTTAATCTCAGGTTCCACTTGGACCTTAGGTTGACCAACTTCCTCAATAGTGGTAGAAGGTGCATTTAACCTTTGAAGCTCCTTGGCTCCGAAGTAGATCACAGACAAATCAGGACTTGACTGTTCAATAAGAGATTCCAATAGAAACTTGTTGAAGAACCTATTGAGATCTTGGAGCATCCTTTGATCCATTTGAATTACAACTGGAGGAGGCTCAGGGAAAACTGAAGCTTGTTGCATAGGATATTTTGAGCTTAGGGAAGTGAGAGCTTGACTTTAGGGTTCCTCTTGTCTTTGGCTTTGTCTCTGAACACTCTCCCCCTTTTTGGTAGCATCATCCTGAGAGCTTGATGAGCTAGAGGAAGAGGTCAAAGAGACCTGAATTAGTACGTGCCTAATAGACCTCTCAATCTATTTCTCAGCTAGTTTGGCGTTGAGATTTTCAATCTCAAGTTGCTGAGTGGCAGACCTATCCTCTAAAGTCCTAACTTTAGATTCGAGATTTGAGACTTTAGAAAGTAGGTCTTCGATGGTGAGTTGCAGTCTTCCCTCATCTTCTTTTAAAGAATCACGGGGAGATGAGGTAACATACCTTGTATGTTCAGCCTCACCACCAGATGTGGTTTCTTGGCGCCCTGGTTTCCCTTGCTCCATGATGTCTCTTTCAGAGTCATCAAAGGGCATGGTTGCCGTAGATTCAGTCTCAGTACTGTTACCACTATCCTGAGGATCCCTTGAGGTTCCTTCAGTAGTGGCAGCTGAATCTACATGAGTCCCCTCCACATCAGTGGGACTCACCTTAGTAAAGGTTTGCTGATGGGGGCTAGAGATAAAAGATCTCTCTGGGCTCTGTTAATCCTTGATAGGGTGTTGTGGATCAACTTCATTGCCTTGAAGAGACATAATCTCTTCATCAGCTACGATTAATAGGTCAGTAAAGGATATGGAAGTAAAACCTGGTGACCCGGGACTTTGATCAATGTCTAAAGGCATTGAGCCTGTGATGGGGCTGTCCCTTTTTGGCTGCTCAAGGGAGTATAGAGACTCTTCCTGAGGGGTTTCAGCTTGGGTTTCGGGCTCATGGGTCTGAGACTGAGGAGACTCAAGACCCATATTGAGGTCAATTGTGAAGGATGGTTGGACCTCAGGCTGAGTGGGAGCCCATTGTTCCACTCTAGCCTTTTTGGGTAGAACATGAGGAGCTTGTTCAATCAGAGAAGATTGAACAAGGGTTCGTTTGGGGCGTCTTTTATAAGTGAAGGTAATGGGTGGAGAAGGTAGATTTGGCAAAGTGAGGGTAGTTGCTGGTGTGGGTTCATCACCTGTGGGGTTAACAGGGATGTCACCAGGAGCCATTGGCTCAATCATACCTGGAAGAAGTGCAGTATCTCTTCCGGTGAAGTTAGTGGACACTCTCTTCAAAGTTTTGAAGATGGTCGGCCTCATTTGAGGAGCAGTCAGAGCAGCTGCGCAGACAAGCTTGCTCTGGTCCAGCTCACAATTGATTATGTGCTGGAGAAACCTGGGATACATGAAGAATGTGTCCCGTTGAAGGTTTCCCATGAGATTGGTCAGCACAAATCTTAAGTAGTTGAAGCGGAGGCTTTTCACCAAACCATGAACTAGGCACCCAAGTTGTGGGATTTGATCCCATCCCCTAGATTTGTTGGACAAACAGTGAAGAACTACATGCAGCAGGAACTTCCAATTGTAAGAGAAGTTGAATTTGTAGACGGTTGACCTGCTAACATCTCCACCATATCCCATTTAAATATAAGTGTTGTCCAGATCTGCTGTGGGGAATTCTGTAGGAGCGCACTCATCGTGAAGCTCTAGATGTTCCTTGATGATTTGTTCAGAAATGACCAACTCCTGGCCACAGATACTCGATCTTATGACACGAACCCCACTTAGTGTTTCAATCTAACCGCCCAAAATTCAGACATATGATTTGAGTAAACCGTGGGATTAACAGTCAGGGCAGTGTAGTATTAAGATTGGGTTAGAAAAGAGATGATATCTGAGAAGTCGGCATCCCTTGAAGAGTCAAGGAGTGCGACTTGGTTATGCTGAGGGTTAAGTGCCATTGGAGAAAGTTACAAGAAGATAGTTCGAAATTGGGTAAATTGAAGAGGAAGAAGGCTTTTAAGGCAGTAATTTTGGTAAAAAGGATGTAAGTGATTAGCCGGAGGTATTTAAATGGGTGGAATGGCGGTTTAAAGGAGGTTTGGATAAGATGATGGGAGATTTCAGTGGATGATGTGACATGGCCGGTAAGGTTAGTCCTTTTAAATAATCCAACATCATTAACAAAATCTTTACTTTTACAGAGTGGGGCCCAAAATATTTCCGTTACACAGTAAAATCTTTCTTCCGAGTATAAAGCATTTCCGAAGGTAATGTTCTTCCGAAGGCAAATTTACTTCCGAAGGTAAAGTGATTACTTCCGAGAGTATATGTTGCTTTTCCGAATGGAGAGTGTTTCAAGCTTCGGAAGTAGATATGATATGAAATCAATCGCTTCTTCTGAGACTTGACAACTCTTCCAAGAAGAAAATTATCCTGGGAGAAATTTGCTTCGGAAGATATGTAAAATATCTTCCGAGGGTTAATTCCTCTTTGGAAGAATTCATACTTAGATAAAATTTTTAGAGAAAGATCTTTTGTAACAGGGCTTAGATTGTTTTGACATAAGACCTCACACATTAAAAGGTTTTCAAATGAGATCGACTAATCAAGGTTTATCATCCCAATAGCTGTAATGAGATATTTAAATCTTTGTTCATCAAAGGCTTTGGTGAACAAGTCAGCATATTGTTCATTTGAATCAACTTTGATTAGCTTGATAAGATTTTTCTCATGAATATCTCTAATGAAATTATACCTGATATCGATGTGCGTAGTCTTGGAGTGCTTTACTGGATTTTCAGTATGGAGATAGCACTGTTATTGTCAATGTGAATAGGAGTGCTCATGAAGTTGAATCCGTAGTCTATCATCTGGTTTTGAATCCACAGCAGCTGAGCACAACAACTAATAGCAGCAATGTATTCAGCTTTAGCAGTTGATGTAGAGACACAGGAATGCTTCTTGCATTGCCATGAGATGATCCTTCCACCAAGAAATTGACATCCACCAGATGTTGATTTCTTGTTGATATTCCAGCCACCATAATCACTGTCAGAGTAACCATAGAGATTGAAATCACTATTTCTTGGATACCAGAGACCTAGTTTGGTGCTCCTTTAAGGTATCTAAGAATTCTCTTGGCAGCAACTAGGTGAGACACCTTTGGAGCATCCTGATATTTTGCACAAATGCAAGTTGCAAACATGATATCAGGTCTACTTGCTGTGAGATACATCAAAGAACCAATAATCGCTCTATACTGATGTTGATCAGTATCCTCCCCCTCAGAGTCAGGGCAGAGATTATGGTTTCTGGGTATAGGTGTTTTTGCTGCTTTACAATCTTTCATATCAAATCTTTCTAAGATATCATTGACATACTTAGATTGACTGATAAAGAACCCTTCCTTCATTTGCTTCCCCTGAATTCCAAGGAAAAAGTCCATTTTTCCCATGGAACTCATCTCAAACTTCTTCTTCATAATGCTCTCAAAGTCTTTACACATTTGGTCATTTGAAGAACCAAATATGATGTCATCAACATAGACTTGAACGATCAAGATGTCCTCCCAGACTTCCTTATGAAAAGAGCCTTGTCAATGGTACATCTAGTGTAACCATTCTTTAGGAGAAACTGAGACAATGTCTCATACCACAGCCTAGGTGCTTGGTGAAGCCCATATAGAGCTTTATCCAATTTGCACACATAGTTGGGATGTTGTGGATCTTCAAATCCCGGAGGTTGGCATACATAGACTTCCCTATCTACATCCCCATATAAAAAGGCACACTTGACATCAAGTTGGTAGACAGTGAAATTCTTGGATGCAGTATAAGCAAGGAAGATCCTAACTGCCTCAAGTCTTGCAACAGGTGCAAAGACATCAGTATAATCGATTCCCTTCTCTTGAGTGTATCCTTGAACCACCAGTCTTGCTTTGTTCTTGATAATCAAGCCTTTATCATCTCTCTTGTTTCTGAAAACCCATTTAGTGCCTATAGGTACTTGACCAGATGGTAGCGGACATAGGTTCCAAACCTTTTGTCTTTTGAATTGAAGCAGCTCCTCTTGCATTGATTCAACCCAGCTACTATCTTTCAAGGCATCTTCCACCTTCTTAAGTTCCATTTGGGATAAAAAGCATGAGTACAAACAGACATTCACATTGTGAGTTTGTCCTCTTGTTCTCACGCCTTCAGAGACTTCCCCTATGATGTTCTCAGCTGGATGAGTGTTGTGAATCCTAAGTCTGGATGAGTGTTGTGAATCCAAATTGGACATACTTGGTCCAGCTGTTGTTTCAAACTCATTCAATGAGGACTGATTGAATGAAAGAGAAACATCATCATTTGTTTGCTGTGAACCAGCATCAACAGTTGCATGTTCCTTCAAGATGTTGCTTTCATCAGCTTGGTGTTGTGCAGGGTCACCTGAAGAGGTTTGAAAGTCAACAGGTGAACTGCTTGTTGAAGCTCCACTATCTCTTGAGATGGTTATACTATCAGATCTTCCAATAGAGGGAACTTGATTTGCTGTAGCTCTTGGAGAACTTGGAATAGGTCTGGGAAGCTCAAACAGTTGATCATCATCAGAGTCACTTTGAGCACCTGTTCCAGCTGAAACATTCTCACAAGATGGTTTAGAATAGTTTGGAAACAATTCTAAATCAAAGATATGATCAGGGCCATTCCCCCTAACACAAGGAGTGTGCTCATTAACTACAATGTTGGAAGATTCCTCAAATTGTTGATTTTTAATGTTATAAACTCTATAAGCTTTAGAGTTAGAGGAATATCCAAGAAAGATAGCATCATCCGACTTTTCAGCAAATTTTGCCAAATTGTCTTTTGTGTTAAGTATGGTACACCTGCTGCCAAAGGACCTTAGAAACCCAATGAACGGTGGCCTCTTATTCCATAACTCATAAGGGGTTTTTCCATGTGGCTTTACTACAAGGACCCTGTTCTGCACATAGCATGCAGTGCTGACTGCCTCTACCCAGAATGTTAGAGGCAGCTTTGAATCAGCTAACATAGTCCGAGCAGCCTCAATAAGTGTCCTATTCCTCCTCTCAGCAATACCATTTTGGTGAGGAGTTCTAGGAGCACTATATTGTCTGGCAATCCCTTTTGAGTTATAGAATGAGTCAAGAACGTGGTTCTTAAACTCAGTCCCTTGATCACTTCTAATTATTTTAACCTTGTGATCAATTTGATTTTCTATTTTAAGAATAAAAGATTTCAAAGTTTCAGCAGTTTCATCTTTGGTTCTTAAAAAGAATACCCATGTAAATCTAGTAAAATCATCAACAATCACAAGGCAATATGATTTCCTTCCAATGCTCATTATACTTGTGGGACCAAATAGATCCATGTGCAATAAGTGTAATGGGGTGGTGATGGAGTTAACAACTTTGGATTTATGAGATGCCCTGTGTTGCTTGCCTTTCAGGCAAGCAACACAGTTATCTTTGCAGAAAAATTCCTTTTTAGGCAAACCATGTACCAAGTTATTTTTAGCCAATTTATTCATTGTCTTAAAATTTACATGCCCATGACTTACCTTTTGTCACCAACTAAAGATGGCAACTGTACTAACATATAAAGGTAAACAGTGGAATAAAGTATGGTTAACAACATGGCTTTGGAGAAAACGCCATGCAGTATCTCAAAGGTCTGCAACGGAGTGTCAGGGAGACCATACTTATGTCCACTGGATAATAGTAGTGTCTTCCGAAGGTAAGTTGGCTTCGGAAGAACAAGTTCTTCCGAAGCCACTTATACTTCGTTAAGGCTTCTATACTTCCGAGGCTTGAGGACTTCTATACTTCGGAAGTTGACTTCTGATCTGTCATTCTAAGTCTTGCTCTTCGGAAGTAAGTTCTTTGTCTTCGGAAGTTGGAGTTTTCCTTCGGAAGTTAGTTTTACACTTTGTCTTCGGAAGAGCTCCTTTTTCCTTCGGAAGTTCCACACTTGGCTTCGGAAGTCCTTTATTTGTTGTACCAAAATATTCTAAGTGATTTGGTTTTGGTTGCACCAACCTTTCTAGATCCAACATATATATATATATATATATATATATATATATATATATATATATATATATATATATATATATATATATATATATATATATATATATATATATATATATATATATATATATATATATATATATATATATATATATATATAAGAATATTAAGGAAATAAAGGTAAAATAATAAAGAAGGTTAAAAGGATATCGAAACACGATAAGCTGAAGAGGTTTTCCGGAAAATCAGAGTTTGGCGGGATTAATGATATACTGTCCTTTTAAACCCATGCCTTCTTCTTTTCAACGAGTAAATTGCGGCTTCTCTTATCATGTTTTGCGGTTAGTTTAGAAAAAACTTAAGTGACTCGGTCCCCATAGACATTTGGCAAAGAAACTCATCCTGTCCTCATGATATATTGAGCAATATGATTAACTCTGCTTGATGTTCAATGAAGAGCACAAGAAGCACAAACCTTATTATTTTCAAATGATGAAAACTCCAGGTCTATACTCATGTATAACAAATGAGATAATCATTTGATCTTATCTGATGAGAGCTTCAGGTCTATACTTACGTATAACAGAGAAGATCATCAGAGTGTGCTGATGAGAACTCCATGTCTATACTTACGTATAACCAGAGGAGATCATCACTCCAGGTCAATGTTCACACAAAACAGAGGAGATAAGCATATAATAGTATACAGGATGAATGTTCTTTGACACAAATAGAGTTAGCAAGAAGCACTATTGAGTATGCAGGGAAGGGGAACATGAGATTTTCTTTGAAAAATATCAAAACAGAGACGATACGCTCTCAATCAATTTTGAACAAGGACGTGTAACTTTGTGAAGGCCAAAATGTCAAGGGGTAAATTCAAGTCAATAAGTTTCTTATCGAATTAATTTAGCCACAAGATCACTGTCTACTTCGCATTCTGGCTGAGCCTATCACGCATATCCCAACACAATACCGTTGACCTCCTTCAAATCTTTCAGGCATCAAAAGCTTTATTCTGCAAGAAAGACAGATAAACTTGTGTTATTTATTATCCCCCGAAATTTCTACGAATCATCAAAATAAGAGAAATTTCCCATATATATATATATATATATATATATATATATATATATATATATATATATATATATATATATATATATATATATATATATATATATATATTTATATATATATATTACGTGTTTTTTATATAAAATAATGAAGGTCTATGGAGCTTAAATTTTAAAGAAAGAAAGAAAAAGAATAAGGAAAATTATGTACAATATTTACGTGAGACAGTTAAGAAAACGGGTTTTAAAAGGATATCAGTCCTAACATGAAGATCAGTTCATAAAAACGAGGTTTATCGAAGGGTTAAGTGAAAAGATCAGCCTTTTTCTTTTTGTGTCAGTAGGAATAATATCAATAAAACCCTTCTCTTGAGCATCACGGATTGCATGAATCCTTATCTCGATGTGCTTGGTGCGGGAATGATGAATTGGATTCTTTGCGATTCCAATGGCTACTTCATTGTCACAGAATAATGGAGTGTGAAGTAAATTGATTCCATGGTCAATCATCTGATGTTGTATCCACAACATTTGAGAGCAACAACTCGAAGCAACAATATACTCTACCTCCCCTGTGGAAAGAGACATAGCAGTTTGTTTCTTGCTTTGCCATGATACCAGACAGTTCTCTAGATATTGACAACCTCCAGTGACATATTTTCTATTTAACCCGCGGCCATTAGAATCACTATCAGAATAAACATGCAAATCAATATTTCCACCATAAGGATACCAAAGACCCACACGAAAAGAGCCTTTTAGATAACGAAAAATTCGTTTCCTGCTTTCTCATGAGACTCCTTAGGGTTAGCTTGGTATCGAGCACAATATCCTACAACAAAAGTGACGTCTGGACGACTGGTTGTAAGATACATTAGGGAACCAATCATTGATCTGTAAAGATGAGGATCAACGGATTTCCCGTTTGTATCTGGAGTAAGGCATGTTTGTGCAGAGAATGGGGTTAATTCAGAAGAAGCGTATTCCATCTAGAACTTCCGTGATATACTTTTCCTGATGAATAAGAATTCCTTCAGGCTTTTGTTCAACTTGCAAACCCAGAAAAAATCACATCTCCCCCATCATGCTCAGTTCAAATCGACTTCTCATGACCTCCTCCAAATCCCTGCAAAGGTTAGGATTGGTGGAGCCAAAAATAATGTCTTCAACATATAGTTGCACGATTAACATCTCACCATCCACTTCTTTCTTGAATACAGTCATATCAATAGTGCCACGAGAGAAACCATTGCTCAGAAGATATTGTGCTAGAGTCTCATACCAGATGCGAGGAGCTTGATGTAAACCATATAGATATTTATCAAGCTTCATACCAAATTGTTAGCCTAGGTTGAACACTTGAATCAAATAATTTGAAGATTTCTTGATCAAATAAGATGAACATAATGAAAACCCCAACTTTGATCTGTTTTGATTGAAAGTAATATTAGTTACATGTAATCTCCCAATCAATTGGTCATCCAACCATTAACTAATCCTAATTACAATTAGGCTATTTATAGTCTAGACTAACTTTCACTATTTACACTTAACCCCCTAGACTATTCAACAAGACTAAAACATGAATATTACAATAAAACCCTTATTAGTCTAGTTGACTTTGACTTTGATGTTAACTTTAACATTGTTGATAATATACATTATTGTTTCAGACCCAACAAACTCCCCCTAGGCTGATGCTACTAAAACATTTAAAGACATTAGATGTTGACAGCCCTCATCATGACGATGACCATACCCTTCTTCATTAGATGGTCAGGATCACTCAGACTTTCAAAGTGTCTTCTCATCTCTAAGGGATCATGCAGTGGTAGGTTGAACATGTCCTTGTAGACATCTTCACTACCTTGATCTCTGATCACATGCCATCTTTCTGGATTAGTAGTGAAGGTCCATGATAAGATGGGTCATCCCAACTCTTTTATTCTCATCAAAGAAATAGTGACCCGTTTTAGAATGCTCTTCTTCACTCTTCTCAGAAGCATCCTTCATTATTTCCTCCTCATCCTCTTCACTCATGGGACCTATCAAAGGAAGCTCATCTTCACAAGTTCCACACCTAGGAGATCTTACAGACAAAATTGTGTGTGTAGGAGCTATCTCACTAGATCCCAGTGGCTACTTATTCTGATGACAAATTTTTGCATGCAAGGATGAGGATATAATGTTCTTGAAGGTCTCTTCTTGAAGAACACATTTTTCTACCCAGGCTTTGCTGATCACAAGCTCAACCTGACATTCAGTTAACTTAGTTATGAGATCTTTAATCTGAGTCCTGTAGTTGGTCTGTTCATGTTTAAGAGTTGAAATGGTTTTCTCTAAGTCATCTATCTTTAGTTTATAATCATTTTCAGCTCTTTTGAAATCAGATTTTAGAATATTTAAAGACTCAAGATCAGATCTCATCTCTAAGTTGTAGGACCTGTATTGTGACATCCGTCACTTTAAGGTCCGTCAATTAACGTGTTTGTCTGTTATCTATTCTTTGATCGGTCATTCCTCATCCTTATTTGACTCTTTATGTGGATATCATGTGTGCATTGTTATCGTTGTGTGTGTATTCGTCATAACCATATGTTAACCTTAAAGGACTTTTAAAACTTTCATTTTAGAAACTGTCAAATATATCATTTTATATATATATTAAATATTTTTAACATAACCATTTCTTAAGTCATGACAACATTAAATGTACTTTTACAATTAATATAAAACATCTAATAAAGTCGTTTTTCAACCGAACAAAATTTGGGAAAACTCGGGGGTTAAGTGCAGGGACTAAACTTGTAATTTTGTAAACATGGGCTGGGTATAAGTACCCCCTTACCAGCCCTAATCTTCATTTTTCACCATCTTCTTCATCTTCATCCTCTACACACACAAAATCTCCATTCTAGCACCAAATCCAACCCGAGAGGTCTTGTTTTCTTCGTCTAGACATCATCTACAGCTTAGACTACTCCTTTCTAGCAGGTAGTTGTCTTTGGTTGTCCGTTTTCTAGCCTTTTCACGGCTGTCCAAAACTAGGGTTTCGGGTGTTCGGGTTCAACCCGAACACACAAGGTCGTATGGGTGCGTGTGAGGTCTCTTTGCTTGTGTTTCATGTTTGTGTATGTTTGTTGAGTGTTTCTGGAAGTCCTTATGGTGTAAAACCCGTGTTTAGAGCAGCTCGGGGGCTGCTCATCCCGACCGCAGTCGCGATTCTGCAGATCAGGCGACTGTGTCAACCATGCGATTGAGCCGTGCGACTGAGTGGGACGTGCGACTGAATCATGCGTTTGAGTCAATCGCGCGACTGAGTTGTGCGACTAGGCATGTCGTGCGACTGAGTTGTGCGACTGAGTGCTTGTATGCGATTGAGTCATGCGTGCGAATGAGTGTATGCGATTGAGTCATGCGATTGAGTGATTGAGTGCGTTGAGTCAGGTGACCGACTGAATGTGTGCGAATGTGCGTGATTCGCACGACTGGAGTCCAATCGCACGAATGAAGGTTCAATCGTACGAAAGTAGCTAATTCGCACGATTGAAGGTTGATTCGTGCGTAGGGAGGTTGAGTCGTGCGATTGGGTGTTGTGTGGTACGACTGAAGGCCAGTCATACGAGTGAAGGCTCAATCGTACGAATGAAGCTGATTCGCACGATTGAGGGTTGATTCGTACGAATGGAGGTTGAGTCGTGTGTTTGGCCTTGTTATGCGACTGAAATTGTTGTGTTTGATCCCCTTGTGCGTGGTGTGAGTGTGACATGTGATGTTGAGGTAACATTAACACAATAAGCCATTGTTCGGCCACAAAGATTAAAGTCAATGCGAGAAAGGGCACACATACTATTTTAAACAAATTTAAACCAACGCTTTACAACGATCAATCGACTTATGACTAATGACACTTATTCAATACTTCTTCAATAACAATGAGACTTTTACTCAAATATCATCATCAATGGCGACAATGTCTTGTACTTGGATCTACATAAGATCTAGTACGCGTGTCAGTTTGTGTGTGCTATACGCGACCCAGCCGATACGACCCGAACCGACCCATCATTATTGCGCGCTTATATAACATATCATTAATGCTTTACAATAACTGTCAATAGGTGTTTGACTGTTTATTTGCATTCAACATTTGGGATACATTGCTCATACATACTTACCACTTAACAAGTGAGTTTCGTGGCCCCTTTTTACGCTTATACAATATTTCAATCATTTACAACTTGGGGGAAAAGTATGCTTACTCATTTTCAATGCTGTACAACTTACATACATTTTACATACAAGGAATCAACGTGATACTGTGTTGCAAGTACTATTTGATACATGCCTGGGTCTGCTGTGTGGTTCTATCTTCGCAACTATTTAATTCCAGTGTGGGAACCGACGGTTAGGTATTGGTAGTACTACTGGGTTGACACCCCCACCCTCGTTCGACGGTATACTAGTTGGTACCATCAGTGGCCAGGAATGGGCCCTTGGGTGAATATATGCCGACAATTTCTTTGTGTACGTCGCTAGGTTTGGTTCCAAAGCTCATGTCATGTGAATTTACTTGTGTATATAACTGTATTCATGGTATTCCATTACGCTTACTTATACAGCATCACTTACATTTTTATTACATAAACCTGCGAGCTCACCAACAATTATGTTGACCGTTTTAAGCATATCTTTTCAGGTGATCATGCAAGTCCAGGAATCTAGGTGTGCTGCCTTAGTGGAGACCCTAGGATGCATTTTTGGAACTTAACATGTTTTGATAAACAATCTTTTGAACAATGTTAACGCTTGTAAACAATTATCAACTTTTGAAACTTGTTCCCGGGTTGTGGGAATTAACATTTACAATTTCATCTTATGTGATTATGTGTATCTTTATCATGTTGCTTATGGCTATTTTGTCGTGAACATTGACTAAACACGACACAAGTCCCCTTGTTGTCGGGTGTCGTCATGACACGCTTGTCATCATTTACTTATATTGCATCTCTATCGCTTACCATGTGTTATGACGATCCCGGTCTCGTTACATCCCCGTGTTTCCGCTTTTAGCGGGGGTGTGACATGTATCTATTAACATTAGCAATACAATCAACTGTACAGAGATGTTCCAATACCTTGGCTTGATCATGATCTGCCATAAGTGCTTGGTTTGGAGATGCATCTTCCACCTTGGAAAGCTCCAGTGAAAGCCTCCTTCTAAAATAGCAACTACAACTTGTTGTTTTTGCTTCTCATTCTGGGTGGCTCTCTCAGTGTAGTTTGGCTAGGTTTGTGTTAGGCCACCATTTGTCGTTGGTGCCTTACACTCCCTTGCAAAGTGACCCATTTGGTTATAGTTGTAACACTTTTTTGCTTTTTCCAGCCAAACTTTCCACTGGCTGCATTGCTTGGAAACTTCCTCCCTGTCCTCTTGTAGAATTTCTTGGCTCTATGAGTGAGGAGAGCCATTTGCTAAACTATCTCCATGTATTCCAGGTCCTTTGGATGGATACAATCCAGATCTTCAAGGGTGAAGAGAAAGTTACTTGTGCTTTCATCAGTATGTGTAGCTTTCTCTTGGTGTCTCAAGGAAGATGATGTTAGGGTAGCAGATGAGATGATGCTATGGTTCTCTACTATCCCTTTCAACCACATGGAAGGCTGAACTCAGTTGATTGCTAGAGTTACCAGACAAACTTTGCATGCTCATCTGGTATCCACTGAGAATACCATACAACTCTGTCAATGTAAGAGTCTTAAGGTTCTCAGTTCTCTTGATAACAACACAGTAATGTGTCTATTTGTCACACCCTCAAAATCCAGTGCAGAGTTTTACCGCGGGGCGTGTGAACAAACCAGGATCACAGTCACTAGTTACTCAGAACGATACTATATGCCATATTTGAAATAAAACAAACCAAAGTTCAAACTTTAAAACCACACGAAAGCGTTTTGTAAATAAGAAAAACCCAAAATATATAAACGCAATATTTGGAAAAACACATGCCAATCCAAATACTTTAAGCCCATAAATATGACTTGACATAAAGTCTTAGAATGCATGCTGGACCCATGATGTGCTCCTAATGGCAACCTAAGTTATCGACTTGAGAATAGCCTATTAAAAATGTCAACACAATGGTTGGTGAGTTCAAGAGTTTGCGTTTAACATAACATTAATAATTGTAAAACATAAAAAGTGTATTGAAATAGATAGCTAGTATATATTCATAAGTAATAATAATAGTGATTTCGTGATCGACGATGACTGTGTTGCGTTTGTTGCCTCCCATCACGACTTACCAGGTTGTGACGATGTTTGTGTTTAGGAAATATTGCACCCATTTGACCTCGAGTCGCACAGGTGGGGCTTGTCAAACCTAGTAGTAGTATCCATAATGATATGAAAGTGTGAGGACGGTCAAGGTATTATCCACTATGTGTTGCAGTCGGAAACAGAGAAATATATAATTGAACTTGTTGATTCAATGAGAATAGCAGGAACAATTCTTCTAACTATCGTTGATTCACAAAGAATACCGATAATAAGGGTTTACACTCACACATGCAGTGATAGAGAGAAAAACAGATTTTCATAAACTTCATTAATTCTTTTACCCATCTCTTGCAAACATATAAAGAAACAAAGCCAAATTCGAATGGGCCACAAAACATAAGCGGGCCGAAAACTGGGCCAAATGTAAAATTCAACAAAATATAAAAATAAGACAAAAATGTAAATAACTCATAAAATAAGCCGTTTTTGGGCCGAAGCGATGACCCAAACCGCCAAAACAAAGACTTCTAGCCCAACTTATGGCCGTTTCAGTGAAGCCCTTTTTGATAAGCGATCTTGGGCCTCCAAAAATGCTAATGCTTGCTCATCCACACTTGGGCCTGCATCACTATGTTAAAACATACAAAACTTATAGTAAGAATATAGCGTTTATGAACAAGTATGCTACCTCCCTAAGAAGAGAGTTTATAAAATAGCGGGGCATGAACTCACCTATTGCGCAACGAACAATAACAAAGAAAACTTACGATGGATGGAAATACAACCCTTCAAAGGTTACCTAGAACACATAAGTACATAAGTATAGAACACATAACTCTAGGTTAACCTAGTTGACCCGTTTGACCTGTTGGTGACATATTAATTAGATATCGTTTAATTAAGCATAACAACTTAGCATACATGAATATCATACAAATTATCCACGTGTATCATATCATCAACCCAAGTCTACCAAGGCCATCATGCAACAATCATCATATAACTCATGCAAATCTCAAACAATAAACATGTCCATCACACTTATAAACACATCACAACTAGCAATTCATACATTGAGTCTAATCATGCACTACATGCCATGTGAAGCCACTCAAGACTTCACATCCTGAACCCTACCAATCCTACTAAGTAGAGGCCTCAGATTCGCACGCTTGTATGACAATCATAATCACATTCCTCAACAAGCTTCATTCCAAACAACATACACAATAATGATCAATTCCAATCCCAAACATGATTCCCTAATCACTAACCATAATTCATCATCATGTATAATAACCAAGATCCAAATTCCTTACATGATCAACCAAGCATCCAAACAACTTAATTAATACATTCTATCCAATTAAACATCATCAATAATCATCCTAACATGATCCTAACACTACAATCATGCCCAAATCATCATATCCAATGTTCTTCAAAAATAAAGTTTCCCTTTTGGGAAACAAATCCCAAAACCTATCTAACATCCAATTCATTCATAATTTCATCAATTTTATACCTAATCAAGTTCATAGCATTCATTCTAACATGATAATCATCACTAAATCATGAAAATTACCAATCATCATGCATAAAAGTTTCTACTTTTAGTAAGTTATGATCAACACCTCAAGTTCGTGAGTTTTTTTGCACAATCCCAGTAGACTAACATCCAAACATTGTATCTAACATCATATCATCATCAAATCATGAATTACAAGAACAAAAAAGTTTCCTCTTAAGTCAATGTATGAACTACATGATCAATCCATGGATTTCTTGCATAATCAACATAATCCAACGTTCATACAAGCAAACTAACATCATATTAACATCTAACAATCATTAATTTCATGTTTTCATCACTAATTCAGGGATTAGTGTTCATCAAGAACAAAAACTATGAAAAACTAATAAAAACTAACCTTTAAACGTATAGAATAAACAATTGCACTTGCTAGCACCTTGCAACACTTGAAACTAGAATCAAATCCGAATTGTATGTGTGTTCTTGGATCAAAATCACAAAGTGAGGGTGTATGGTGATGCTTACGGCCACAAGGGGTATGCGGGGCTAGAGTTTGGGTTTAATTTTGTTTAAATATGGTAAGTATTAGTTTTGTTCCAATTACAAAATAAACCCCATTGTTTATATTTTATAAAAACTAATCTTTTTAACACTTTTTAAAAGGTTTTAATTACAAACTATAAACATTATTAATCAATAATAACAATCATAAACATTTACAATAAGTCACACAACACATGAACTATATAAAACATGTTTACAGGTTGTAAAGTAAAATTCACAAAATTATATTTAAAATTCTATAAATTCATGAATCACATAATCACAACTAATAATTAACATTATTAATTAGATTATTTTTGTTTACCATAGATTATTGTTATTAACTCACCAACGTTCAACGACAACTAGTGTGTGCTCACGACACATGTATGCAGGACTTAACGTAACTAACAAAGTTTGGTAACGGAAAATTACCAGATCTCACATTATCCCTATGTTGAAAGAATTTTCGTCCCGAAAATTGCTTTACATGGTTGTGTTACATCACTGGTTTACTGCATTAGCATAATGAAATCGAGTGAGTTGTCACATCATCCCCATGATTAAAGAAATTTCGTCTTGAGATTTAACCAGTACCTTCCCCAGCTGTCACCGTCATTTCGAACAAATGCGGATACTTGAGCTTCATCTAACCTCGCGTTCCCACGTGAATTCCAGTTAACATTTTGAGTTCCAACGAACTTTTGTTGATACATATGTACCTAGATCCTGATATGAATGTAATATGTCTTGTTTGTCTTACACTTGTGTAATGGTTGGGATATTAATGAAATGAGAATGTTTGTTTGTGACTGATAATGTTTAATATTTCATTAATGAGTTGATATTGAATTGGTTATATAGGCTTGTGATTGTTTGAATTGATACACATAATGTTATATATTAATGAATACATTCAAACTAAGCAACATGAAGTTCTCATGCGAATGGCCCATGCGAATGGACCATACGCATGAACAACTTCAGGCGAATGACTCAGTCGCACGACTGAACCAGGAGACTGGATCAATTGTATGATTGTAACATGAGATTGGCTCAGTCGCACGACTGAACACTCAGACGTGCGAATGGATCAACCGCATGGCTCAATCGCACGACTGAACCATACTAATGGTTCAGTCGCCCGAATGAGCAACCCTAACCTATAAATACAACCTAATTCATGGAAAATCGTAAGCATTCATTCCAATTCGACTCCAGACGTACCCTAGCCGTCCAGAAGCCTCCAAGTTCATACTCCAAGTTCATAGAACGCTGTAGATCGATTCCTAATCGATTCTTAACGTTAGATTCAATACCTTATTGTTTCTACATGCGTTCTCACTGATTGGATCGCCAATCAAATAGGATTCTGCACTATTTGGTTTGGTTAACACGTTAATCAGTTGGTATTTCGTTCAAATACCAGATCGTAACAAGTGGTATCAGAGCTTTGGCTCTTGATTACGCGTGATTCAATCAATTTTGATACAAAGGTTGTGTTTTTTCACTAAAAAGGCAATCTTTTTGTGTCAAAAGTTGTCTTGGACGTCCCCTGCTCATCAAGTTTTGGTTTCTCAGGTATAAGGCGATTAGGGTGGGTGAAAATTCGGGTTTTTACGGCCAAAACACGTTAAACCTAGAAATTTTCGAAAAACAGCAGCTTCAGTCGCACGATTGATCCAATCGCACGACTGGAGTTCATTCGCATCCCCTAGACGTACGATTGGCTTCAGTCGCATCTTCATTCGTACGACTAAGCCTACCGGTCGCATTGTTCATACGCATCAGTTTCATTCGCACGACTGGACCAATCGCTTAGTTCAGCCGCACGATTGAACCAGTCACATAGTTCATTCGCACGGGTAGCCCATTCGCATCACTCCATTCGCACCAGTTAACAGATTGTTTAAGAGATTTAAAGTTAATCAAGATGGAGGATCAGTTTTCAGCGTTTACAGCCGGGAAGGACTCACGGATTCAGAACTTACTGCTACTGGAGAGTGAGGTGGGGAATCATAATAAACCCCCGAAGCTTATAACGTTAGATGAGTTTCCCCACTGGAAACAACGTTTTGAGATCTACCTCAATGGAGTGGATCCAAATATGTGGGAAGCTATTGAGACAGGGTACAGTATGCCGGTGGGAGCTGATGGGGTGAAACTTACTTTGGGAGGAATGACTGATGCACAGAAAGTTAAATATAATGCTGAAAAGAGGGTATATGCATTGCTAACACAGTCTATCCCTAAGGATATTTTTCACCAATACTCTGAGAATAAGCAAGCCAAGAAATTATGGGATGAGCTGGAGAAAAGATATGACGGGAATGCTTCGTTGAAGGCTATTAAAGCTAAGGAGTTGAAGAAAGAATTTGACAACTTCTCATCGATGAGAAATGAGAGTTTAGACGATGTCATTGATAGATTCTACCATTTGATGAGCGAGTTGCACACACATGGTGTCAAAACTACCATGGAAGATAAAGTGTCAAATTTTGCAGATGGGTTGCCAGAAAGTTGGGCTTCGTTTGTTTCAAATCTGAGACAGAATGGATTGCTAGCAAGTATGGACATCAATGATTTCATTCTAAAGCTGCGAGAAGAAGCACTTAGGATGAAGTACCGAGCTCAGAAGTCTTCATACACTCAGAATCCAGCTTTGTATAATGCCACTCCTCAAGTTAAGACATTTGGAGCACCTCTTCAGACTGCCTTTGTGTCAAGCTCATCTGGTCCTTCACAATTCTCTCCTTCAGGATAAGAAACGTCAGGGTCTTCTAGTACCCATTACATTGGTTCTGAAGCAAATGCTACAAGACTGAAGACCGAGAATCTCGGAAACGTGACAGTAGAAGTAGCACAAGAGCACATGGATCTCTTAGCAGCAGTGGTCCATTCCTATGATGGACTTGTTGCTGGGAAAATTGGAAACTGCCATCTGGCAGATGAGGACTACGAGCAGGTAGATGAGACTGAACTGGAGAGGATAGATATTATGTGGGCCTTAGCAAGTACTGTCCGTAGAGCGAAGAAGTTTGTGAAGAAGACCGGACAAAACTTGGTTGCTACTAAGGACACTACGTTTGGCTTTGACAAGAGCAAGGTGACATGCTTCAACTGTGGAGAAAAGGGGCACTTCAAAAGAGAGTGTGTGAAGCCAAAGAAGACTGGAAACCGGAATCCATTCTCATCCTTCACTCGTCAAGACAAGCAAGCTAGCAGTTCTACTTCATCAAGCAAAGATCCAAAAGCCTTGACTGCCCATGATGATGAAGGACATGACTGGAGCTTTTGGTTTGTCTCTCCGGGAGAATCCAATATTGCGAGCGTGGAAGACTTAGATGATGATTCCGCGAGTGAAGGAGATATTGCAGTTGAGCTAGCGATGTCAAACAGTGAAGAGACTGCAACTGAGGTCAGCTACAAGCCTGAAGAAGGGACGTTGATGGGTGCGGATAGTATATATTTTGATAAAGATTTATTGCACAGATTCAGTTTTAATTGGTTGTTACTAATACCAAAACCACACACACAAAAGGCAGTGTACCTGACGTGAGGTAATATAGTGTTGGTAAGAACCGAGTATCAATCCGTGGACACACCTAGCCTACTCAAAAAACTTGATGTTTGACTATCAGATTTGGTTTTTGTTAAAGAAAGTGATATTTTGTATTGGAAAGATTTTTAGGGTTTAAAAGTAAACAATAATAAAAAGAAAGTAAACTAAGAATTGAGGCGTTTGGATTTAAAATCAGGGAATAAAAGTTATCATCCTAATTAGACTCCACTTATGTAATTGTGATGAATTGGTGATGTGATTTAAAGATATTGATTAATGTAATTATGTTAATGTTTATAAAGATGAGCCGGCGCGATTTCTCGTCTATCCTGCTGCCGTAGTGACTTGATCCTGTCAGGCTGAGTTTACTGCTCAGATCAAAGCCCTAGTAATGTAGGTGAATCTTTTGTGTCCTATTTGACATACGATATCTGAAAACATAGTTTAATGTTAAAAGAGAGTTGATCAGGTTCCTTCCTAACATACCATTAATTTTAGAAAACCGTAACAATTACTGAAGTTTCCGAACTAATAAAAGGGAACCCGCAAATGATCAGAAAGTTAAAGTGATATGATTTCTAATAACCATTTCTAGTTCATTAGCCATGGTTTTATTATGAAGACCGGTTTCGCGAATGAAAGTTAATCATACGGTTTTCAACCTTGTATGACAATCACAATCACAAACCATAAAGTTATAACTTCCCGTTCAAATTTAGATGCTACCCATCAATAGTTTTCCCAAGACCACCATAACATTAACATAATATTTATCACACCATTAGTTCATCACAAATTACATAAGTTTCATCCGATTTGGATGATAAATAGAGTTTAGCTCATGATGAGCTTTAACATAACAACGGATAACAAAGAAGATAGATAAGTGATCATCGGTGAAATGGAACAACCAAACCGATAATCCACAATGGATGACGTTTAGGTGATCCCAAGCTTCTTCCAAGTGTTGTATGCACCTCCCGAGCCTCCAAATGATCTTGAGTCTTGATACCCGAAAGAATTCAGCAGAGTAACTCTCCCACTAAAGCTTGCCAAAAATGGTGAGCTTAGGCTTCTATTTATAGGCTTTCCGGAGTGTTTAAGCACGGCCCCGTGCCTAAAAGGCACGGCCCCGTGCTAGTACAATGCTTACGAAAGTTGGTTGGCTCGTACATGCAGGTTGTGTCGGGCACGACCCCGTGCTAAATGGGGCATGACCCTGTGTTGGAGGTGGGGCACGGCCCCGTGCCTTATGGGGCACGACCCCGTGTCTACTTTTAGGGGACAGTACTTTTGTCCTTGTCAGATGTCCAAGCACGGGGGTGTGTTAATTTAGCACGGGGGTGTGTTTCTGGCAAGGCATGGGGGCGTGCTTAATGAGGCACGGCCCCATGCTTGGAGTCCAAAGCTCGGATCACTTCAATTTCTTGTTAAATGTACTCCTTTTGTCCATCTTGCCCTTTTAAACACCTGAAAACACAATTTAACACTTTTAAGTACATTTTCATCATTTTAAGGAAGATATTAAGGAATAATTGATGTGCTTTTGATAGGACTTTTATGTATAATTTGGAGCACATCAAACATCCCCACACTTGAACTTTGCTTGTCCTCAAGCAAAAATCACTTAAAATGACAATTCCACCAAAAACCAAATAAATCAAATTATAAACATGTCTTTCGAGAAGTATGCATGTAAATACTATTTTCATCCAAATATAAATATTCTAAGCACATGTAAAATGATATCCTAGCAAGCAATAGGTTGGTTAGTAAAGATTATTATCATGTAAAAATCCACACTTCTCACAAGATGCACTCACACTCGGCTAAATATATGGAGTCATAATCAAGATTAAGTATAATTAATACACTCAATTGCCTAGTATGAATACGTGTGAAATCATATGCTTGTTAAGTGATCAAATCTCCACCTACTTAGATATTTATTTGCATAAATCATTAGGTCTTTCATGGGTTGTAACTTGGCTCTGGCTCGGGTATGGAATATTTGGAAAGAGTGGCTAATTGGTAAAGACGACGGTCTTGGCTTATTTTTCTAACATAAACAAGGAAAGCAATAAAGGTTCCCTATACAATACTTCAAGCTAGAAGGGATTGCTAGCTTGAGGACTCGTTTAAGGTCAGATTGTCAAGACCGTATTTTGCTTTCAAGAATCGTACTTCATCTTTTACCCGAAGATACATAAAACTTTCCTTTCTTAAGGATCGTTTGGCTTGAAGCCTAATAGCACCCAATCGGATTAATTCTGTGTATTCCTATTGAGAATTAGTTTGATTCTTTTTGCATTTTCCATTATGGGACCAATTTCCACAATTCGGGCATCTTTCATATCTTTTTGCCCGTCTCTTTATAGCACTTTTTGAAATCCCACAAAATGGCGGAACTTGTTCCTTTTTTCACCATTTCTTTCTTGCGTCAAACGTGAGATTGAAAATTTGTTCGCGGATTTCTGGGGGAAGTCCCGGTTTTGCGTGATGAAGGCAACAAAGCAAATTGAAATCAAAAGAATGCATTCCAGTTCTTTAAGGTCTGCCGGTAAAAGACAAAATACATTTTTTTTATTATAAGCCAAAAACGTGTCTTTAACGAAAACGAGTTTTGTTGAAGGCTTTTTGGTTAAGTGACTTGGTGACTCGGGTGATTGAAAGATAAACACGTTTAAGCTCAACGGGGCTAACCAGGGTTGACGTTCGGGTAAGGAAAATTAAAGACAATGGTCGGGGCTTGAATGGTTAAGGTTTCCTAGTGCCTAACTCATTTTTATGCAACAAATACTAATTAAGGTTTTGAAATGTATACCCAAAGCAAGTTCTAATCACACGTATCATATGGCACCCTCAATTAAATCCAGAATGAAAGTAGAATTGCAACTTGCAAAAGCTTGTTTAAGGCTCAAAAATAAACTCACATACGGATGGAATTGGGTAAAAGTGTTTCATTTTACATGATTAAATATTTTACTAGATTATTGTTTTTAAGGATATCACAAAAAAAACATTTTCAATTTTTATTTGGACGTCATGGATTTACTTCTTTATTTCCCGAATACGTATATTTATAATTTGGTTTATCAAAAATTATATTAAATTTTTGGTTTCTTGTCACAAAAATTACTTGGTAAGTGATCTTTTCTTAAAAATTTTAATTTGGATCTTTTTAGCAAAGTCAAATGCATTACTCCCATCCCCACACTTAAAATTCACATTGTCCTCAATGTGATTAACATATTCAGGATCGAGAAAAGGTAATGAAATAACTCCCCTAAAAATGATGAATTTTTCACTTGTGTTTGGTTGCCCTCGCGTTGTTAGAATCCTCGGTATCACCTGAAATGTCACCAATTTATTGAAAGCATTAAAATCCTAAACACACAAAATAAAAACAAAACGACATAAAATAAAAGATAGATTGGCACAAAACAACTGTCCCGGGGCCCCGAAAATGATACAGTTTTCAAGGGCTTTGTGGTGGGATATCCCCCCACTCGTGGTACATTCGGTTTCTGATGTACGTGACATCTTTGCTCAAGTCATCGACTCGGGAATGCAAATTTTTGACTCGGTTGAAGGCTCGTTGGGCATATTCAAATGATCGCCTTGCATGGGTTTCGGTGGTTTGGATTGACTCATAAAGGTCTAAAATGGTTGGGAATTCCCTTGTTCGTGAACTTGAAGATCCAACTCCGGCTCCTTCCGGCTGTATCGGCATGTCAAGGTCCATGATAATTTCTTCGGGATCCGCCGGATCCCAGATTTGTCCCTTCTTATCCATGAATCTCGGCTGTCCATTTGGTAAGCTTGTCACCATGTACATACTTGTACAAATGCTCAAGTCTAACAGTCCCGGCATCACTCCTACGGTTCCCTCAGTGTTATAACCATAGCTTTCATATAAGTTCAAAATCCAGCTTCCTCCAAACATGGGTGTTGGAGCACCTGCAATCGCATTCCTGGCAAAAAGATTACAAAACAAATACCCAATATTACATGACAACTGATTAACCATACAATATAAAATAAACAAGTCCCTCAAATTAACAACTCCCTCGCTTTGACCATGAGCTGTTATGGAATGGTTGAGTAACCGATGAATGTATCGCAGCAGCGGGTCTCGTATCTGACTGCTTTTTGTTTTGCTCGAGTTGAACCCTCCGGTTCCAATCCGCTCCCAAAATGCTTTCCTCATTGCACCACTTTCCGCGTCTCTACTTTCCTCGTCCGGGAAGGTATGATACGCCGGCATTCCAAATATTGCCTCCTCCTCCATTTCTTTTTCTGTGTATATTCCAAGATAGACACCGAACAAGGCAATGGATGTTTTATGCCAATTCCCAGCTAGTCTAAATGAAACTGCACTTTCATCCCAAGGATCAGAGTCTTTCATGCTAAATTTAAAAGATGCTAAAAATTCAAGAGTTAGTTCATAAACGAAAGGTCTATTTTGTGAAAATAAATGTTTCCACTGAACACTTAATAAATTATTATATCTTTCTAGCTGTCCGACTGCCGCTAGTGTTTCTTCATCTGCTTGTAAGTGGGATCTTTCGACACTTTGTAGCAATCTTTGAAGTCTATCATGACACCAACTCTCGCGGCTCCCTACAACATGTAAGTAGGGATGATCCATGATCCTGAAATTTTAAAAATAAGTTAATCTAGACAAAACAAATTTCTTAAGCAGTCTCATGATGTTAGTGAAAATTATATGTTTTTCAAGACATAACATCATAATGATTCAATTCATGTTCAAAAATAGTTAAGAATTTATCATCCAAGGAAAAATTTTTGAACATGGGGGTGTGCTTTGTAAAACGTGGGGGTGCGGTTAACATGTTTAGGAATGAAATCCTGACTCGAGCAATCGTGGTTTTGTTTGTAAATCGTTGATTAAGCATGGGTTTTATATTTTCTTGCTTTAAAAATCAAAGATTATACATTAACATTTTAATCATTTGTTAATGATTCAAGATACTCAAAATATATATTGTTTTACATCACTTGAGAATTGGTGTAACTTGAACATGATTAACAAAGGTTTCACCACGAATTATGAAGATAGTCTTGTTAACAATAAAAGAAAACAACTAACTAACTAACTAAACATACTAATATCTAACTAAACACACTAATTAACACTAATCTACTACAAGAGTAAACATGAACAAGTAGGTTAAAAGCATTCATCATTCCATAACACGTTTAAGAACAAGTGTTTACACATAATTGCTAGGATTTCGGTTGTTTAGAGACCTAATCACCTAACTACATGTAAATGACTTTCATAATCAAAGGAATTAGTATACTAACCTCTTGGCCAAATACTCTTGCAAGAACACTTGAAAATATGAAAGAAAAATGGAAAAGAAGATGGAATTGAAAGTGGATACGACTTTGCAGGCACATTAGTTCGGTTTTTATCATGCAACATTGATGGAAACAAGACAAAAGGCTGAAAAATGTCAGGTGGTGTCATTTCTTGTCGAACACGGGGGCGTGCCTCTATGAGCACGGGGCCGTGTTCATGTGTAATGTTCGGTTTCAGTCTTTTGTTGTTCCGTTTTTCAGTTTCACGCGTTATGTAATTTTCCCGGTTAAGTTTTATCACTTTCAAATCATCAGAAAAGATACGAAAATAGTCCTATAGTTAAATAACACAAGCCAAATTGAAAATTACATTCCTTAGGATCCTACGGTTACACGACACGTTAAACGCCGAGAATCTGAAACAGCAAAAGTGAGAAAAATTTATGTACAGGTGCCGCGTTTAAGTTTCGGGTCTTCGGCATGACCCTTCCCCACACTTAGTTTTCGTTGGGGTGGAGGTTTAATTCCTCCGAAGGAATCTTGGTCGGTCCATCATTATACGGTTTCAAACGATGACCATTTACTTTGAAACTTAAACCTGCGTGGTTGTAAATTTCAATGGCACCATTCAGAAACACGTTTTTGATCGTATAAGGTCCAGACCAACGTGATTTCAGTTTTCCGGGATATAAACGTAAACGAGAGTTATACAGTAAGACACGTTCTCCCACATGAAATTGTTTTGTGCTCTTTAATCGAGCGTCATGGAATTTCCTTGTCTTTTCTTTGTAAACCCTAGCGTTTTCGTACGCTTGTTCCCTCAATTCCTCCAATTCGTGAATTTGTAGGAATCGATTCTTTCCTGCAAGGTCTTGGTCCAGGTTTGCTGCTTTAAGTGCCCAAAAGGCCTTATGCTCTAGTTCTACATGTAGATGACACGACCTCCCATAAACTAGTTTAAACGGTGTTGTGCCGATGGGAGTCTTATAGGCTGTTCGAAAAGCCCATAATGCATCATCTAACTTGGTAGACCAGTCCTTGTGATTTTGACCTACAGTTTTCTCAAGGATTCGTTTGATACCTCGGTTAGTGACTTCGGCTTGCCCATTCGCTTGTGGATGGTAAGCAGTTGTAAAGCGATGGTGAACTCCATAACGTGCCATTGCTCTTTCAAGCTGATTGTTACAGAAATGAGTTCCTCGGTCAGTAATCAGAGCTTTGGGGGCACCAAAACGAGAAAATAGTTTCTTAAGGAATTTGACAAAGTTCCTGGCATCATTAGTAGGCAAGGCTTGAGCTTCAACCCATTTTGAAACGTAATCAACTGCTACCAAGATGTAACGATTGCCAAATGACTCCGGGAATGGCCCCATGAAATCAATACCCCATATATCAAATATCTCGCACTTTGAACTGGTTTCTGAGGCATCTCATCCCGTGTTGAGATATTGGTTGCTCTTTGACATGCATCACAGGTGCTTACCATGTTATGAGCATCTTTGAAGATCGTTGACCAGTAAAATCCAGAGTCGAATACTTTCTTGGCTGTTAAGATTGCTCCATGGTGTCCTCCTATGGGTCCTTCATGACAGTGCCTTAGAATTTGTTCTGCTTCACTTCCGTATACGCATCTTCGAATGAGTTGGTCGGCACCGATTCTGAACAGATACGGATCCTCCCAATAGTAATGTTTGATATCAGTAAAGAACTTCTTCTTTTGCTGATAAGTCATTCCTTTGAGAAGGATTCCGCTTGCTAAGTAATTCGCAAAATCCGCGAACCAAGGATGTTCATCGATTGAGGATTGAATGTGCATAAGGAATTCATGAGGAAAATTGTCGTTTATTTTGGCTTCCTCAGTTTGTGAAGGACTTGAATCCTCAAGACGTGAGAGATGATCAGCCGCTAGATTTTCCGCTCCTTTCTTATCACGATTTTCGATATCAAATTCTTGAAGTAGAAGAATCCAACGAATCAATCTCGGGTTTGCATCTTGTTTGTTGAACAAATAACGAAGGGCTGCATGATCGGTGTAAACAATTTTCTTTGAAAGGATGAGATACGAGCGGAATTTATCGAATGCGAAAACTATCGCAAGAAGTCCTTTTTCGGTGGTAGTGTAGTTTTCTTGCTCGCATAATGAATTGGGTGAAATTACTTGTCTTTCCTTTGTCCTAAGACAGCTCCTACCGCGAAATCGCTTGCATCGCACATGAGTTCAAATGGTAGTGTCCAATCTGGGGAAACCATGATTGGAGCAGTTACCAATCTCTCCTTAAGCAATTTGAATGCACTAATGCATTCATCGGAAAATACGAATTTCGCGTCTTTCTCCAGGAGTTGAGTCATTGGTCGAGCGATTTTTGAGAAATCTTTAATGAAACGACGGTAGAATCCTGCATGTCCTAGGAAACTTCTGATGTCTTTCACGGTTGTGGGATGCGGAAGTTTAGAAATAGTGTCGACTTTGGCTTGATCGACTTCAAGCCCTGCTCGAGAGATTTTGTGTCCTAACACTATTCCTTCCGTAACCATGAAGTGACACTTTTCCCAATTTAAAACAAGGTTGGAGTCTTCACATCTAACCAGCATCTTTTCCTGGTTTTCAAGACATTGCTCAAATGAGTTTCCAAAGATGGACAAATCATCCATGAAAATTTCCATTGAGTGTTCAACATGTCATGAAAAATTGCTACCATGCATCTTTGAAATGTAGCAGGAGCATTACACAAGCCAAAGGGCATTCGCCGATAAGCAAAAATGCCATATGGACTGGTGAACGTTGTCTTTTCTTGATCTTCGGGAGCAATAGGAATTTGAAAATAACCTGAGAAACCATCCAGAAAACAATAGAACATTTTTCCATACAATCTCTCAAGCATTTGGTCGATGAAAGGAGAAGGGAAGTGATCTTTCCTTGTGGCGTCATTGAGTTTGCGATAGTCTATGCAAACTCTCCATCCTGTAACCGTACGAGTGGGAATAAGCTCATTCTTCTCTTTAGTTACAACAGTCATTCCTCCTTTCTTTGGAACAACTTGGACGGGACTGACCCAAGGCGAATCAGAAATAGGGTAAATCAAACCGGCATCTAGCAGTTTGATTACTTCTTTCTTCACCACCTCTTGCATGCTCGGGTTTCAAAGGTCTTTGAGGTTGAATGGCGGATTTGAAGTTCTCCTCCATCAATATATATGAGTGCAAAAGGATGGATTGGTTCCCTTGATGTCCATGATTTTCCATGCAATTGCTCGTTTGTGTGCCTTAAGCACATTGAGTAACTTGTTCTTCTCATCAATTGATAAGGCGGATGAGATTATGACAGGAAGTTGAGATGTGTTTTCAAGAAAAGCGTATTCGAGATGAGATGGAAACTCTTTGAGCTCTAAGACTGGAGGGTCTTCGATAGAAGGTTTGGCTTTTGGTTCTAAGTCTTGCTCAATGATCTCAAATGCTTCTTGATGAAATGATGTTTCGTCAACTTCAAGTTCTGGAATGGTTTGGTTTTCACTGATGGCTTCGGTGATTCTGACTTCTATTAATTGAGTATTGCAAGCTTCATTTTCAAGGGCTTCCTTCAAATGACGGCTTATGATCGAATCGCAAGCATCATCGTAATAGAGTGAGTCATCATGATGTTGAGGGTGTTTCATGGATTGGCCTATATCGAAAGTTACTTCCTCCTCGTCTACTCTAAGCGTGAGTTTGCCTATACAAACATCAATGAGGGCTCGAGTAGTCGCTAAGAAAGGTCGACCTAGGATAAGAGGAACATTTTTGTCCTCACCCATGTCTAGGATCACAAAATCAACGGGAAATACGAATTTGTCAATTTTAACTAAGAGATTTTCAACGATGCCCCTCGGATATTTGACAGAACGGTCAGCCAACTGGATGCTCATACGGGTAGGTCTAGGCTCACCTAAGTTTAATTTTTCAAAAACCGCATAAGGCATAAGGTTAGTGCTAGCACCTAAATCAGCTAACGCATTACTGACAGAAAGATTTCCTATTAGGCAAGGTATGGTGAAACTTCCTGGATCAGTCATCTTTTGAGGTAGTTTGTTTTGAAGAACTGCAGAGCATTCCTCATTCAAAACTACGTGTGATAACTCTTCCAGCTTCTTTTTGTTTGACAAGACACCTTTTAGAAACTTAGCGTAGTTTGGCATTTGTGCTAAGGCCTCCACCAAGGGCAGATTGATGTCGAGTTGCTTGAACAACCCAAGGAATTTGCCATATTGTGCCTCCATTCTTTGTTGTCTCAAATGACCTGGATATGGAGGTGGTGGAACATAAGGTGGTGGTGGAACGTATTTCTCTGCTGGTTCTTCAATAACAACAGGTTGCTTTTGCTTATCACTTGCATTACTTGGAGTTTCAGTTTCTACTTCTTCAAGGATGGGTTGTAATGCGTGTGCATCACCTTGAGTTGTTTTGCCACTCCCGGTGGTGATGGCTTTGACTTGAGCATTAGGATTTGTCACAGTGTTGCTGGGCAAAGCTCCTTGAGGTCTTTTAGAGAGTTGTGCTATTTGACCTACTTGGTGCTCTATGGTCTGTAATGATGCTTTGTTGCTTTTGATGTCAGCTTCGTTTCTTTGGAACCTTTCCTCATTTCTTCGATCAGATTTCCGGATGTACTCATCTGTAGCTTGTGTGGTTAACAACAATTGCTGTAATAAGTCTTCCATTGATGATGCTCCACGGTCTTGGTTACTACTGCTTGGACCTTGGTATGGTGGTTTCTGCTGTTGGTAAGGTGGCCTTCGGTTGAATCCAGATGATTGTTGGTTACTGCCAGCATCTCTGTAATTTGAGTTGTTTCTCCAATTTGAATTGTATGAGTTGTTTGGGCCTCCTACGTAGTAAACATCTTCAACCATCATAACGCCTTGTGGGCACTCGTTGGTCTTGTGTGAATTTCCACATGTGTTGCATCGAGTTGGAGTTTTCTTTAGCTCGCTTTGCAATTGTTCAAATTTTTTGGTTAGAGCTTCTAATTGGGCTGCAATTAGGGTTTCAGAGTCTACTTGATGAATACCTTTAGAACTGGGTTTGGTTCTTAAAGGATTGTAAGCAAAGCTCTTCTTAGCTGCTCTTTCTAAGGCTTGATATGCTTCTGTTGGCGTGACACTTCCAAAATCTCCTCCCGCACTTTGGTCTACTGCTTGCTTGTGGGCTCCGCTGATCGCATCGTAAAAGGTTTGACACTGCAGCCACAGATCAAGTCCGTGATGTGGGCATCTCCGAAGGAGACATTTATATCTTTCCCATGCTGCGTGTAATGATTCATCGTCGTCTTGACGGAAACTTGTGATGCTGCTTCTTAGTTTGGCAGTACGATCGGGTGGAAAGTATTTCAAAAGGAATTGTTCAGCCATTCCCGCCCATGTGGTGATGGAACAAACGGAAGTGAATCAAGCCAATCGATGGCTCGGCCTCGATAAAATGGAAAAAGTCTTAGTCGAATGGCGTCGTCTGAACAGTTATTGATTTTGAAGGTCGCATAGATACGAAGGAATCGTGAGATGTGAGCATTAGGATCTTCGTCTTGTAACCCATGGAACTGAACAAAGTTTTCTACAAGTTGGATAATACTAGACTTAATCTCGAAATTGTTGGCCGCTATTGCTGGTTGGACAACACTAGACTCATAACCATCTATTGACGGTGTGGCATAGTGCGTCATCTTCATTTCCTCGTCTTGGTTAGCCATGTCTTCTTCGGATGGTGTATCTTCCAAAATGTCTTCTTCAATGACTGGTGCTTCTTGTTGTGATCTTTTGCGCAATCTTTGACGGAAAACTCGTTCGGGTTCCGGAAGAGGCGGAACAAGTTCAGAACTGGACGAATCGGACATACACTAACTTAAGAAAGCATAACTAACTAAGGCTTAAAATGAATCAGGCAAAAATAACTAAACTAACTAAGGCAAACTACCTAAAAATAAAATGAAGTTAAACAAAAATATATTAACAGGTTATATGCAAGATAGTCAAAAATTTAGTTTGTCTTTCAAACTGCCGTGTGTCCCCGGCAACGGCGCCAAAAACTTGATGGGTGCGGATAGTATATATTTTGATAAAGATTTATTGCACATATTCAGTTTTAATTGGTTGTTACTAATGCTAAACCACACACACAAAAGGCAGTGTACCTGTCATGAGGTAATATAGTGTTGTAAGAACCGAGTATCAATCCGTGGACACACCTAGCCTACTTAACAAACTTGATGTTTGACTATCAGATTTGGTTTTTGTTAAAGAAAGTGATATTTTGTATTGGAAAGATTTTTAGGGTTTAAAAGTAAACAATAATAAAAAGAAAGTAAACTAAGAATTGAAGCGTTTGGATTTAAAATCAGGGAATAAAAGTTATCATCCTAAATAGGCTCCACTTATGTAATTGTGATGAATTGGTGAGGTGATTTAAAGATATTGATTAATGTAATTATGTTAATGTTTATAAAGATGAGCCGGCGCGATTTATCGTCTATCCTGCTGTCGTAGTGACTTGATCCTGTCAGGCTGAGTTTACTGCTCAGATCAAAGCCCTAGTAATGTAGGTGAATCTTTTGTGTCCTATTTGACATACGATTTCTGAAAACATAATTTAATGTTAAAAAGAGAGTTGATCAGGTTCCTTCCTAACATACCATTAATTTTAGAAAACCGTAACAATTACTGAAGTTTCCGAACTAATAAAAGGGAACCCGCAAATGATCAGAAAGTTAAAGTGATATGATTTCTAATAACCATTTCTAGTTTATTAGCCATGGATTTATTATGAAGACTGGTTTCGTGAATGAAAGTTAATCATACGGTTTTTAACCTTGTATGACAATCATAATCACAAACCATAAAGTTATAACTTCCCGTTCAAATGTAGACGCTACCCATCAATAGTTTTCCCAAGACCACCATAACATTAACATAATATTTATCACACCATTAGTTCATCACAAATTACATAAGTTTCATCCGATTTGGATGATAAATAGAGTTTAGCTCATGATGAGCTTTAACATAACAACGGATAACAATGAAGATAGATAAGTGATCATCGGTGAATTGAACAATCAAACCGATAATCCACAATGGATGACGTTTAGGTGATCCCAAGCTTCTTCCAAGTGTTGTATGCACCTCCCGAGCCTCCGAATGATCTTGAAGTCTTGATTCCCGAGAGAATTCAGCAGAGTAACTCTCCCACCAAAGCTTGCCAAAAATGGTGAGCTTAGGCTTCTATTTATAGGCTTTCCGGAGTGTTTAAGCACGGCCCGTGCCTAAAAGGCACGGCCCCGTGCTAGTACAATGATTACGAAAGTTGGTCGGCTCGTACATGCAGGTTGTGTCGGGCACGACCCCGTGCTAAATGGGGCACGGCCCCATGTTGGAGGTGGGGCACAGCCCCGTGCCTTATGGGGCACGACCCGTGTCTACTTTTAGGGGACAGTACTTTTGTCCTTGTCAGATGTCCAAGCACGGGGGTGTGTTAATTTAGCACGGGGGTGTGTTTCTGGCAAGGCATGGGGGCATGCTTAATGAGGCACGACCCCATGCTTGAAGTCCAAAGATTGGATCACTTCAATTTCTTGTTAAATGTACTCCTTTTGTCCATCTTGCCCTTTTAAACACCTGAAAACACAATTTAACACTTTTAAGTACATTTTCATCATTTTAAGGAAGATATTAAGGAATAATTGATGTGCTTTTGATAGGATTTTATGTAAATTTGGAGCACATCAGACGTCTACAACAAAGACAGAATCACCAGAACCAGAGACATCTGATGCTGCGTTGATGGCTAATTCATCAGAACCTCCTCAGGTAAGTACCACTGACCAACTTTTCAAAAATCATGCTTGTTTGATTGTAATAAATTTAGAGAAAGCATAGATCAGAAATTTGCTAGGTTATTAGATCATAATGATAGCTTAGTAAAGGATTTGCAACTGTACACTGAGGCAAATAGAGTTTTAAAACGAAATGAGCATAGTTACAAAGAAAAGATAGACCTTTTGAATAAACAGCTTAGGGAAACTGAAGTAGTAGCCTTAACCAAGATAATGACATTAGGTACTATCTTAACTCCCTAGAAGACACTAAGAAACAAAAAGCAGTTTTAGAAGTAGAAGTCAACTCATTAAAGCAAAAACTGCACAGTTGGACAAGTTCATCTCATATTGTCCAACACTTAGTGAGAGAACGTAACAATGGGGAGGGTGTGGGTTATAAAGTGGTTCCACCACCACCTGAGACCTTGTTGAATACTAAGAGTAGACCAATAAATAACAATCCCATCAAGGATCATGTGGTGTCTACTCCTCTTGTAAGTGATCTAGATTCCTCATGTTCTTCAATTGAATCTGGAACAAAACAAAAGGAGGCCACTTCAAAGGCGAAGGGTAAAATGCCTTGTGTTAATCTGGAAAAAGAATTTGAAAAGGTTAATATAAAGTCAGGGTCAAACAAAGTCAAATCTGAACCTAAAAGACTGTTAATGTTAACCATTCACGAGTCTCATGTCAAAGTCCAGTTAACCAAAATGGAAAAGATGTTAAAAATGTCAAAACAGTTAATTTGTTAAACAAGAGAAAAACATCAAAAGATGTAGAGTCAAAACCCAAACAAAATGATGTCACTAGGATGTCATACACATCTCCACAACGAAAGTTTAATCATAAAGTTGATAGCAGGTCATGCTACAACTGTGGAGAGTGTGGACACATTGCTTCATTTTGTCCTTACTATCAGACACCTAGGAAGAAAATTGAACTTCAGGATTCAAAACCTAGGTCTTCTAAGAGGAGTTCTTTAACTCCACCTAGAAGAACTAGTGAACCAAAAGTTCAACCCATTAGCCAGTCGTCTGTTTATCACAAACAGGCCTTATACAAATTTGGCTTATGGAAAGAAAAGTCATCCTCTGTGTCTGATAATGATGACAAGAAAGCACCTGAGCTACCCTCACCTTCTAAGGGTCAATGGGTTGAATTTATGATGTGTGATGCCTCTGGGAAACCCAAGTCAGTAAAGGCTTGGGTTCCTAAACTAAACTAATGTTTTAAATTGTATGTGCAGGGTGTTCGCTACAGTGCTGAAACCAACACGTGTATTGTAGATAACGGAGCATCCAGGCACATGACAGGAAACAGGGCTCTTTTGTCAAACGTCAAACAAATAAAAGGAGGGCATGTTTCTTTTGCTGGTAACAAAGGAGGTTATATCACAGCTCAGGGAGAGGTGGAAATCAGAAAGTTAAGTTTGATAAAGTGAACTACGTTCAACAACTTCAAACAACTTACTTTCTGTTTCCAAATATGTGACAAAGGATTTAAAAGTCATATTCGACAACAAGAAGTGTTACGTCCTAAAGAAAGACTACGTGATTCCGGAGGACCAAGTTTTGATGGCAGCTTCAAGATATAAAGACCTTATGTTTTGGATCTTTCAACGGCTTCTACAACGGATCATGAAGTTCAGTGCTTTCTATCAAAAGCTACTGAGAAGGACTCCATTTCCGGGCATAGGAGAATGGGACACATTAATCAACGGAAGATGAATCACTTGATCCAGAAGGATCTCGTGAGAGGAGTTAACGTCAAAAATTATCAACTTTCGGATTTCTGTGTAGCATGCAAGAAAGGCAAACAGACGAAGAAGTCTCATAAGGAAAAGAAAGTTCATTCTATCGAGCTTCCTCTTGAACTTCTTCACATGGATCTGTTTGGTCCAGTCAGTACAAAGAGCATTGCAGGTGACTTGTACTGTTATGTGGTTACTGATGACTACTCAAGATTCTTTTGGGTAATGTTTCTGAAGTCCAAATCAGAAACATTTGAGTCATTCAAGGAACTAGTAACCACACTAGAATCTCTCTACAAGCTGAAGGTGAGACAGGTACGCTCAGACAACGAGATCGAATTCAAGAATGAGTGGATGGAGGCTTACTACAAGGAAAAGGGAATTGTACACCAGTTCACTTCTGCCTACACGCCTCAGATGAATGGTGTTGCTGAGAGGAAGAATAGAAGCTTGATAGAGACAGCACGGACAATGCTAGCAGACTCGAAACCGCCTATCCAATTCTGGAATGAGGCAGTGGCAAATGCATGTTACACATTAATCAAGTTCTGGTAGTCAAGCGCCATGCAAGACATGTTACGAGTTACTACAACGACGTAAACCTAATCTGGAGTATCTCGAACCATTTGGCGCGGTGAGCAAACTTCTGAAGAAGACTCAAGAAGGAAAATTCAGCGAGAAGGCTAATGAAGGGATCTTCCTAGGATACAACATACCGAACAAGAGAGTTTACAACAACTCAACGGGTTTAGTAGAAGTATGGTGTAATGTTGATGTTCAGAGATATACCACACCACCTACTGGAAAAGGACCCGCTTACTTTTTCGACTATGATGGATTCTTCAAGTCCTTCAACATCCCTATCTTCCCTTCTGATGACGAGTTAGCTACATGGATGATGTATGATATCTTGAATACACCATCTCTTGATTCAACATCATCGAGCTCACAGGGAGAATCATCTCACCATTCAGGGGGAGCACTTGAAGACAGTGACTCCTCCTCAGAAGATGAAGCTGAAGAAGATGACCAGAACTATCAGGAGGGACTGGTTCCAATTCCTGCAAGTCCACAAGCATCTAACGTTGATGCCCCTTCGACTTCGGAACCTCAAACTCTATCTACCTCAGATGCAGAACCAAATGTTCATAATCTTGGCTCTGAGGTAGTTGTTCCTACCACTCCAGGATCACGTCTAAATGTCTATCATCCCCTAGACAATGTCATTGGGGATGTCAGATCAGGTGTGCAGACCAGAAATCAGCTGTACTCAGCTGATTATGCCTCGGTAATGGAAAAAGGATACATTCACGATGATGATTATCGGTGTTTTGTCTCGCAGTTTGAGCCAAAATACCTCAGTGAAGCACTGAATGATGAGGCATGGGTGAGTGCCATGCAAGAATAACTTCTTCAGTTCAAGAAGTTAGGTGTATGGACTCTGGTAGATAGACCTAAAGGTGCTAAGGTCATTGGCACCAGATGGGTCTTGAAATGCAAGAAGGATGACCAATGCGTCATTATCAGGAACAAGGCTCGACTGGTAGTTCAGGTATTTCGACAAGTCGAGGGGATTGATTACAATGAAGTGTTTGCACCCGTGGCAAGGATGGAAGCCATCCGCATCTTCCTTGCGTATGCATCGTATATGAAGATCAAAGTCTATCAATTAGATGTGAAGAGTGCATTCCTTCATGGTGAAATCCGAGAGACAGTTTATGTCAGTCAACCCAAGGGATTTGAAGATCCTTATCATCGGGACAGAGGTTACAAACTTGACAAGGCCTTATACGGGCTTCATCAAGCTCCAAGGGCCTGGTATGAGAAACTCTTGACTCATCTGGTGAAACACGGCTTTCGCAGGGGAGTCATTGACTGCACACTGTTTATCAAAGAAAAAGATGGAGACTTACTGCTAGTACAGATCTATGTCGATGACATAATCTTCGGTTCAAAGAACGAAGAGTTATGCAAAGAATTTGAAGCAATAATGAAGGCGGAGTTTGAGATCAGTGCCATGGGGGAAATGAAATTCTTTCTCGGGTTACAGGTGGATCAGACACGCAAAGGGATTTTTCTACATCAGACCAAGTATGTGGGAGACATTCTCAGTCGGTTTAACATGGAGAATGCTTCTGCAGCTGGGACTCCACTTGCTACAAACCATGATATAGCACCTGATGAAAATGGAGATCTGGTAGATGCAACAATGTACCAAGAAATGATTGGATCTCTCATGTACCTTACTGCCTCATGACCTGATATCATGTATGCTACATGTCTATGTTCTAGATATCAGGCTAAGACAAAGGTTAACCATTTGATCGGGGTCAAGAGGATATTTATTATCTGAAGGGCACACCCACACTTGGGTTGTGGTATCCTCATGATGATGACTTTGAGCTCACGGCGTATAGTGACTCGGATTACGGGGGCTGCAAGATGAATTACAAGTCTACATCAGCAGGGTGTCAATTCTTTGGGAGGAGATTAGTGACCTGGCAGTGTAAGAAGCAGACCTCGGTTGCATTGTCAACCTGTGAAGCCGAATACGTTGCTGCTACAAGTTGCTGTTCACAAATCATTTGGATTCAACAGAAATGCAGGACTACGGTTTAAATTTCTCTTCTACTCCTATTTTTGTTGATAACTCTGCTGCAATTGCAGTAACAAAAAATACAGTACAATATCCTAAGACCAAACACATCGGTATAAAATATCATTTTATACGGGACTGTTTTGAGAAGAATTTAATCGATGTGGTAAAAATAAATACTGATTTTCAACGCGCTGACCTCTATACAAAAGCTTTTGACAAACCACGTTTTTATATCTGTTAGAGGTCAACGGCGTTAAAAAGAAAAGTGATGTTATTGCTGATGATGATCATGTGTAGTCCGATGCAGTTTAGTTTAATTTTTTTTATTTTCTTTATTTATTCTATTTTGTTTAAATTAAATTCATGTTATTTAGCTGTCTATTAAAATACTAAAATACGTAAATCCGTTATGATTTTAGAATTTTAGGGGGAGAATAGGTCAGCCAGTAACATTAAAAAAATGAAAAAAAAACAAGGGAGAAGGAGAGGCTAGGTGATAGAAGGTAGATCGTATTTGTGATACTGATTCAAATACTTTGGAAAATGATAGTACACAGGAACAAATCAAGAGGGACTTTAAAATTTAATTTAGAAAAGATGCAAATTCAAAGTATAAGTCTGTGTAGTCTGAGCAATATAAAAGGAAAGATGATAGAAAAACTGGTAACTAATAAGGTAACACAACGAAAGTAGACCTAGGGTTGCTAGACCACAGATGATATGTCGGTAGATTCACACAATAGATGATCAGACCTGATTGGTGATCTCAAGATCAAATTAAGTTGTTCAACTGACTGTGGGCTCCATCTTATCACTGGTTAATACAATCAACAATATTCCAATAAGGGGTAAGGGAGCATGTAACGCCACAAAGTGTGCGGATGATCATAAATAGAGCAAAGCACAAAAAATGAAAAGCAAATGCTATCAAGCTAATACTTATGTTGTTGGTGCATTATATGCAAAAGAAAGTAAAGATGCTCTAACAAGAAAATGTGTGTGCCTCTCTGCTGTGTGATGGCGGGGACCTGAGGATAAGCAAACCTAGATATTCTAGTATTCAATGTTGTTTGCCGCTTCTTGCTGTGCGATGGCATGACTGAGGATTGGCTTCTCTTTGAAAGCTCTAAGAATAGTCTCTTCTTGTCAAAATACCCGTAGACCGCTAAAAAGCTCCTGAGGAATGTTGATTACCATATAAGCGTGGGATCCACAAATGTTGGTTGAAATAATTAAACCTTAAACTATCACCAATCTGTGTCAAAAGTCTGTGTATGGATTTAAGAGGACAAATATACTAATAATCATCGTGGCTACAATTCTTGAAAGTCTAAATCAATGTGGGAATCTAATAGTACCAGTATGATTTCCTAAATTTGCTAACGACTCTGGATGAAAACAAGAAGTGAGCATCAAAAGGTTTTGATAACAGGTCCCAAATGATTTGACTTGCCTGTATGATTCAAAATTGAATTGGTCCAGGTATGGTCAAACTAAATAGAAGCTGCCTATTCGGAACCGAATCCAGTAGATTTCTATCTTAGGATTTACCTCTCACAAAAAGTCAAAAACAAGTTTAATTTTTGTACGTCAGTTTGATTTTCTATTTATTTAGTCATTTCAGTTTGTTTGTTGTCGCACTACATCATGGAATTCAGTAAGGGATTAATTCACCTAAAAGGTTCATGTCTGAGATGACCACATGTGTTTTCAAAGATAAATGGGTCACGTCTGAGGTGACAAAGTGTTTAAAAGGATCACGTCTGAGGTGATCAAAAGTTTTTCAAGTTAAAAGGATCATGTCTGAGATGATCAAATGTTCATAATGTTATTTCAACAGTTAAAAAAGGGTTTAAATGTCAAATGGTAAGAAATGCAGAAAATTTCATAAGTATGACCCATTCGCACGAATGGACCATGAGTATGGACTTATCATGCGAATGGGAGCCATTCACACGAATGGACATGAGTATGGACCATTCAACCGAATGGCCCATACGAATGGCCCAGTCGGATTTAAGAGCGAACGAATGAGTAAGTCGCACGACTGAACTCTATTCGGACGACTGAAGGGGGGCGACTGAACCAATCACACGACTGAGGCCCATTCGCCCGAATGAAATGTGCGTATGAGCCCAGTCGTACGATTGAATTTAGGTTTAGTATAAATAGAGGGGGAGTTGGTCGTAGAGACTCACCACTCCCAAATTCGCCCTAATTCGCACGACTAACGTTACTCTGCCCAATTTTCGTTTGATCAACATAAACCCTTGATTCTCGCATATTGACTATTTGCACTGACTCTACAGGTAATTTGCGGTGCAGAACCATCGTTATATCACTCAAATTGATACATAATATGGATAATCAGACTCTTTAGAAAAACCGTAACATTTGTGTTCAAATAACCTAACTAAAGGACGTAAACAAATGAAATTAAAGGTGTTAGGTGTTAAACTAATGGATTGCGAGTCTAATGAACCAGAACACGAAGTCTAAAATTCAAAATGGTGAAAAATTGAATTTGAATTGAACAGTCAGAACAACATGCGAATGGATAGGTTGATGAACTTCAGTCGCACGACTGATGTGTGCGAATAGCTAAATCGCACGACTGAACCATGCGTATGAGTTCAGTCGCACGACTGGTGTAAACGCATGAGTTTACATACGTATGAGTCTAGTCGCACATTCAGTCGTACGTATGGGGTCATTCGCACGAATGGATCTCAGTCGCACTGCTTATTCGCACGACTTGATCTCAGTCGCACAACCTCATTCTCCTGACATAAAAGAATGTTTTCAAGTCCAAGTGATTCAAGACATCATTAGCCAACAGATACTAATGTTTATTTTCATTATGTTACAGATGGCGAGTCGCTGGACTATGAGTACTAAGCACAACATTTGTGCTCATCTGGATCTGACATCCTGAAATGCTTCAGACTTCTCTGGCATTATCACCTTCCTGAGGAGATCAAGGATTGCTCACGCTATATCTGCTCCATGTACTCCGTATCGTTTTATACAAGCAGGCATTCTGGGAAGGTGCAGTACTTGAGCGATCTTCTGAGCCTCACTGTATCAGGAGTACTATCTTTGGGAGAGGCGATTGAGATCACAGAGGAGGATCTCAGGATTGTGCTGCAGTTGGGGACGATGCTGACTGTCCTACTAGACTACACACCCCTTACTGTCAGAGGATGTTTTCTTCGAGCTAAGTACTATAGGACATCAATGCAGGGGTGCTCAACAAGAGCAACCTCTGTCCCCAGTTCAAGTACCTTGCTCACGTACTGCTGAAGTGCATAGCATCCAGGAAGGAGGATTTGATGAGTTATCGGATCAGATCCAGAACGCCTATGTAGCGTTAATGTTGAACCATCCATTCAGGTTCTCCAGGATGATCTTCACCTACTTGGTGGAGAACATTGAGGGGAAATGGAAGGAGGGCTTCTGCATTGATGTGCTCCAATTATACATAAAAATCCTATCAAAAGCACATCAATTATTCCTTAATATCTTCCTTAAAATGATGAAAATGTACTTAAAATTGTTAAATTGTGTTTTCAGGTGTTTAAAAGGGCAAGATGGACAAAGGAGCATCAAGAAATTGAAGCAATCCGAGCTTTGGACTCCAAGCATGGGGCCGTGCCTCATTAAGCACGCCCCATGCCTTGCTAGAAACACACCCCCGTGCTAAATTAACACACCCCCGTGCTTGGACATCTGACAGGACAAAAAGTATCATCCCCTAAAAGTAGACAGGGGCCGTGCCCCATAAGGCACGGCGCCATGCCCCACCTCCAACACGGGCCGTGCCCCATTTAGCACGGGCCGTGCCCACACAACCTGCACGTACGAGCCGACCAACTTTCGTAAGCATTGTACTAGCACGGGCCGTGCCTTTTAGGCACGGGGCCGTGCTTAAACACTCCGGAAAGCCTATAAATAGAAGCCTAAGCTCACCATTTTTGGCAAGCTTTGGTGGGAGAGTTACTCTGCTGAATTCTCTCGGGAATCAAGACTTCAAGATCATTCGGAGGCTCGGGAGGTGCAAACAACACTTGGAAGAAGCTTGGGATCACCTAAACGTCATCCATTGTGGATTATCGGTTTGATTGTTCCATTTCACCGATGATTACTTATCTATCTTCTTTGTTATCCGTTGTTATGTTAAAGCTCATCATGAGCTAAACTCTATTTATCATCCTAATAGGACGAAACTTATGTATTTTGTGATAAACTAATGGTGTGATAAGTAGCATCTACATTTGAACGGGAAGTTATAACATTATGGTTTGTGATTGTGATTGTCATACAAGCTTGAAAACCGTATGATTAACTTTCATTCGCGAAACCGTCTTCATAATAAATCCATGGCTAATGAACTAGAAATGGTTATTAGAAATCATATCACTTTAACTTTCTAATCATTTGCGGGTTCCCTTTTATTAGTTCGGAAACTTCAGTAAATGTTACGGTTTTCTAAAATTAATGGTATATTAGGAAGGAACCTGATCAACTCTCTTTTTAACATTAAATTATGTTTTCAGAAATCGTATGTCAAATAGGACACAAGAGATTCACCTACATTACTAGGGCTTTGATCTGAGCAGTAAAATCAGCCTGACAGGATCAAGTCACTACAGCAGTAGGATAGTCGAGAAATCGCGCCGGCTCATCTTTATAAACATTAACATAATCACATCACAACACCAATTCATCACAATTGCATAAGTGGATTCTAATTAGGATGATAACTTTTATTCCCTGATTTTAAAACCAAACGCTTCAATTCTTATTTTACTTTCTTTTATTACTGTTTACTTTTAAACCCTAAAATCTTTCCAAAACAAAATATCACTTTCCTTAACAAAAACCAAATCTGATAGTCAAACATCAAGTTTGTTGGTAGGCTAGGTGCATCCACGGATTGATACTCGGTTCTTACCAACGCTATATTACCACACGACAGGTACACTGCTTTTGTGTGTGTGGTTTAGTATTAGTAACAACCAATTAAAACTGAATCTGTGCAATAAATCTTTATCAATATATATACTATCCGCAGACTCATCAAGTTTTTGGCGCCGTTGCCGGGGACACACGGCAGTTTGAAAAAAAAACTAAATTTTAGACTATCTTGCATATAACCTATATATATATATTTTTGTTTAAACTTCATTTTTATTGTGGGTAGTTTGCCTTAGTTAGTTTAGTTATTTTTGCCTGATTCATTTTAAGCCTTAGTTAGTTTATGCTTCCTTAAGTTAGTGTATGTCCGACTCGTCTAGTTCTGAACTTGTTCCGCCTCTTTCGGAACCCGAACGACTTTTCGTCAAAGATTGTGCAAAAGATCACAACAAGAAGCAACAGTCATTGAGAAGACATTTTGAAGATACACCATCCGAAGAAGACATGGCTAACCAAGACGAGGAAATGAAGATGACACACTATGCCACACCGTCAATAGATGGTTATGAGTCTAGTGTTGTCCAACCAGCAATAGCGGCCAACAATTTCGAGATTAAGTCTAGTATTATCCAACTTGTAGAAAACTCTGTTCAGTTCCATGGGTTACAAGACGAAGACCCTAATGCTCACATCTCACGATTCCTTCGTATCTGTGCGACCTTCAAAATCAATAACTGTTCAGACGACGCCATTCGACTAAGACTTTTTCCATTTTCACTTCGAGGCCGAGCCATCGATTGGCTTGATTCACTTCCGCCTGGTTCCATCACCACATGGGCGGGAATGGCTGAACAATTCCTTTTGAAATACTTTCCACCCGATCGTACTGCAAATTAAGAAGTAGCATCACAAGTTTCCGTCAAGACGACGATGAATCATTACACGCAGCATGGGAGAGATATAAAGGTCTCCTTCGGAGATGCCCACATCACGGACTTGATCTGTGGTTGCAGTGTCAAACCTTTTACGATGCGATTAGCGGAGCCCACAAGCAAGCAGTAGACCAAGTGCGGGAGGAGATTTTGGAAGTGTCACGCCAACAGAAGCATATCAAGCCTTAGAAAGAGCAGCTAAGAAGAGCTTTGCTTACAATCCTTTAAGAACCAAACCCAGTTCTAAAGGTATTCATCAAGCAGACTCTGAAACCCTAATTGCAGCCCAATTAGAAGCTCTAACCAAAAAATTCGAACAATTGCAAAGCGAGCTAAAGAAAACTCCAACACGATGCAACACATGTGGAAATTCACACAAGACCAACGAGTGCCCACAAGGCGTTATGATGGTTGAAGATGTTGACTACGTAGGAGGCCCAAACAACTCATACAATTCAAATTGGAGAAACAACTCGAATTACAGAGATGCTGGCAGTAACCAACAATCATCTGGATTCAACCAAGGTCTAAGCAGTAGTAACCAAGAACGTGGAGCATCATCAATGGAAGACTTATTACAGCAATTGTTGTTAACCACACAAGCCACAGATGAGTACATCCGAAATCTGATCGAAGAAATGAGGAGAGGTTCCAAAGAAACGAAGCTGACATCAAAAGAAACAAAGCATCATTACAGACCATAGAGCACCAAGTAGGTCAAATAGCACAACAACTCTCTGAAAGACCTCAAGGAGCTTTGCCCAGCAACACTGTGACAAATCCTAATGCTCAAGTCAAAGCCATCACCACCAGGAGTGGCAAAACCACTCAAGGTGATGCACCCACATTACAACCCATCCTTGAAGAAGTAGAAACTGAAACTCCAAGTAATGCGAGTGATAAGCAAAAGCAACCTGTTGTTATTGAAGAACTATGAAAGAAATACGTTCCACCACCACCTTATGTTCCACCACCTCCATATCCAGGTCGTTTGAGACAACAAAGAATGGAGCACAATATGGCAAATTCCTTGGGTTGTTCAAGCAACTCCACATCATCAATCTGCCTTTGGTGGAGGCCTTAGCACAATGCCAAACTACGCTAAGTTTCTAAAAGGTGTCTTGTCAAACAAAAAGAAGCTGGAAGAGTTATCACACGTAGTTTTGAATGAGGAATGCTCTGCAGTTCTTCAAAACAAACTACCTCAAAAGATGACTGATCCAGGAAGTTTCACCATACCTTGCCTAATAGGAAATCTTTCTGTCAGTAATGCGTTAGCTGATTTAGGTGCTAGCATTAACCTTATGCCTTATGCGGTTTTTGAAAAATTAAACTTAGGTGAGCCTAGACCTACCCGTATGAGCATCCAGTTAGCTGACCGTTCTGTCAAATATCCGAGGGGCATCGTTGAAAATCTCTTAGTTAAAATTGACAAATTCGTATTTCCTGTTGATTTTGTGATCCTAGACATGGATGAGGACAAAAATGTTCCTCTTATCCTAGGTCGACCTTTCTTAGCGACTGCTCGAGCCCTCATTGATGTTTGCACAGGCAAACTCACGCTTAGAGTAGACGAGGAGGAAGTAACTTTCGATATAGGCCAATCCATGAAACACCCTCAACATCATGATGACTCACTCTATTACGTTGATGCTTGCGATTCGATCATAAGCCGTCATTTGAAGAAAGCCCTTCAAAATGAAGCTTGCAATACTCAATTAATAGAGTCACAATCACCGAACCCATCTGTGAAAACCAAACCATTCCAGAACTTGAAGTTGACGAAACATCATTTCATCAAGAAGCATTTGAGATCATTGAGCAAGACTTAGAACCAAAAGCCAAACCTTCTATCGAAGACCCTCTAGTCTTAGAGCTCAAGAGCTTCCATCTCATCTCGAATACGCTTTTCTTGAAAACACATCTCAACTTCCTGTCATAATCTCATCCGCCTTATCAATTGATGAGAAGAACAAGTTGCTCAATGTGCTTAAGGCACACAAACGAGCAATTGCATGGAAAATCATGGACATCAAGGGAATCAATCCATCCTTTTGCACTCATAAAATATTGATGGAGGAGAATTCAAATCCGTCATTCAACCTCAAAGACGTTTAAACCCGAGCATGCAAGAGGTGGTGAAGAAAGAAGTAATCAAACTGCTAGATGCCGGTTTGATTTACCCTATTTCTGATTCGCCTTGGGTCAGTCCCGTCCAAGTTGTTCCAAAGAAAGGAGGAATGACTGTTGTAACTAACGAGAAGAATGAGCTTATTCCCACTCGTACGGTTACAGGATGGAGAGTTTGCATAGACTATCGCAAACTCAATGACGCCACAAGGAAAGATCACTTCCCTCTTCCTTTCATCGACCAAATGCTTGAGAGATTGTCTGGAAAAATGTTCTATTGTTTTCTGGATGGTTTCTCAGGTTATTTTCAAATTCCTATTGCTCCCGAAGATCAAGAAAAGACAACATTCACCTGTCCATATGGCACATTTGCTTATCGGCGAATGCCCTTTGGCTTGTGTAATGCTCCTGCTACATTTCAAAGATGCATGGTAGCAATTTTTCATGACATGATTGAACACTCAATGGAAGTTTTCATGGATGATTTCTCCATCTTTGGAAACTCATTTGAGCAATGTCTTGAAAACCTGGAAAAGATGCTGGTTAGATGTGAAGACTCCAACCTTGTTTTAAATTGGGAAAAGTGCCACTTCATGGTTACGGAAGGAATAGTGTTAGGACACAAAATCTCTCGAGCGGGGCTTGAAGTCGATCAAGCCAAAGTCGACACTATTTCTAAACTTCCGCATCCCACAACCGTGAAAGACATCAGAAGTTTCCTAGGACATGCAGGATTCTACCGTCGTTTCATTAAAGATTTCTCAAAAATCGCTCGACCAATGACTCAACTCCTGGAGAAAGACGCGAAATTCGTATTTTCTGATGAATGCATTAGTGCATTCAAATTGCTTAAGGAGAGATTGGTAACTGCTCCAATCATGGTTTCCCCAGATTGGACACTACCATTTGAGCTCATGTGCGATGCAAGCGATTTCGCGGTAGGAGCTGTATTAGGACAGGAAAGACAAGCAATTTCACCCAATTCATTATGCGAGCAAAACCCTAAACGACGCACAAGAAAACTACACTACCACCGAAAAAGAACTTCTGGCGGTAGTTTTCGCGTTCGATAAATTCCGCTCGTATCTCATCCTTTCAAAGACAATTGTTTACACCGATCATGCAGCCCTTCGTTATTTGTTCAAAAACAAGATGCAAAGCCGAGATTGATTCGTTGGATTCTTCTGCTTCAAGAATTTGATATCGAAATTTATGATAAGAAAGGAGCGGAAAATCTAGCGGCTGATCATCTCTCGCGTCTTGAGGACTCAAGTCCTTCACAACTGAGGAAACCAAAATAAACGACAATTTCCTCATGAATTCCTTATGCACATTCAATCCTCAATCGATGAACACCCTTGGTTCGCCGATTTTGCAAATTACTTAGCAAGCGGAATCCTTCTCAAAGGAATGACTTATCAGCAAAGAAGAAGTTCTTTACTGATATCAAACATTACTATTGGGAGGACCCGTATCTGTTCAGAGTCGGTGCAGACCAACTCATTCGAAGATGCGTATACGGAAGTGAAGCAGAACAAATTCTAAGGAACTGTCATGAAGGACCCATAGGAGGACACCATGGAGCAACCTTAACAGCCAAGAAAGTATTCGACTCTGGATTTTACTGGCCCACGATCTTCAAAGATGCTCATAACATGGTACGCACCTGTGATGCATGTCAAAGAGCAACCAATATCTCGACACGGGATGAGATGCCTCAGAAACCAGTTCAAGTATGCGAGATATTTGATATATGGGGTATTGATTTCATGGGGCCATCCCCGTGTCATTTGGTAATCGTTACATCTTGGTAGCAGTTGATTACGTCTCAAAATGGGCTGAAGCTCAAGCCCTGCCTACTAATGATGCCAGGAACGTTGTCAAATTCCTTAAGAAACTATTTTCTCGTTTTGGTACCCCCAAAGCTCTGATTAGTGACCGAGGAACTCATTTCTGTAACAATCAGCTTGAAAGAGCAATGGCACGTTATGGAGTTCACCATCGCTTTACAACTGCTTACCATCCACAAGCGAATGGGCAAGCCGAAGTCACTAACCGAGGTATCAAACGAATCCTTGAGAAAACTGTAGGTCAAAATCACAAGGACTGGTCTATCAAGTTAGATGATGCATTATGGGCTTTTCGAACAGCTATAAGACTCCCATCGGCACAACACCGTTTAAACTAGTTTATGGGAAGTCGTGTCATCTACCTGTAGAACTAGAGCATAAGGCCTTTTGGGCACTTAAAGCAGCAAACCTGGACCAAGACCTTGCAGGAAAGAATCGATTCCTACAAATTCACGAATTGGAGGAATTGAGGAACAAGCGTACGAAAACGCTAGGGTTTACAAAGAAAAAGACAAGGAAATTCCACGACGCTCGATTAAAGAGCACAAAACAATTTCATGTGGGAGAACGTGTCTTACTGTATAACTCTCGTTTACGTTTATTTCCCGGAAAACTGAAATCACGTTGGTCTGGACCTTATACGATCAAAAACGTGTTTCTGAATGGTGCCATTGAAATTTACAACCACGCAGGTTTAAGTTTCAAAGTAAATGGTCATCGTTTGAAACCGTATAATGATGGACCAACCAAGATTTCTTCGGAGGAATTAAACCTCCACCCCAACGAAAACTAAGTGTGGGGAAGGGTCGTGTCGAAGACCCGAAACTTAAACATGGCACCTGTACATAAATTTTTCTCACTTTTAGCAATTTTTAGGACTTCACAAGCACAAGCACGGGGCCGTGCCCATCAAGCACGCCCCCGTGCCTCTGACAAAATTTTTCCACGATCTCCGCTGACGACTCTGGAACGTTGCAGGTCGAATTTAAGACGACTTCTGACAAGCACGGGCCGTGCCTAGCTAAGCACGCCCCCGTGTTCACTCTTCACGACCTATGTATAAATACCACACTTGTTCCATTCTTTCATCACACTCATTCCTGCTCAAACACGTAAAAAATGAAAGAATCAAGTCACGGAAGCTCAAACTGGAATCCTGCGAAGAACCACGTTCTGAAACGCGAGAGCCGACAACTCAAGAGTATTTCTTCAAAATGCATGAACTAATCAAGCAATTGACAGAAATGAACCTCGTTGCTTCCCAACGCTTGGCTGAACTAATCCAAAAGTTCAGCAGATGGGCGAGGAACTCATTTCCATTAACCAACAGCTCGCGGAATTGAGCAACCGCACTTTGCACTATCCCATGCCAAACCTTCCACACGAAATGTATGGAGGTTTCTTTTAGAAACATTCCGTGATGTGTTAAGTGTGCTGCTGCGCGTTAAAAAGTCGGGTTTTGATGTTTCAGATTCTCGGCTTTTAACGTATCGTGTAACTGTAGGATTCTAGGGAATGTAATTTTCAATTTGGCTTGTGTTATTTAACTATAGAACTATTTTCGTATCTTTTCTGATGATTTGGAAGTGATAAAACTTAACAGGAAAATTACACAACGCGCGAAATTGAAAAACGGAACAACAAAAGACTGAAACCGAACATTTGTGCATGAACACGGCCCCGTGTTCAAAGGGGCACGCCCCCGTGTTCGACAAAAAATTGACACCACCTGCCAATTTTTCAGCCTTTTGTCCTTTTCCATCAATGTTGCATGATAAAACCGAGCTAATGTGCCTGCAAAGTCGTATCCACTTTCAATTCTCTCTTCTTCCATTTTTCTTTCATTTGTTCAAGTGTTCTTGCAAGAGTATTTGGCCAAGAGGTTAGCATACTAATTCCTTTGATTATGAAAGTCATTTACATGTAGTTAGGTGATTAGGTCTCTAAACAACCGAAATCCTAGCAATTATGTGTAAACACTTGTTCTTAAACGTGTTATGGAATGATGAATGTTTTTAACCTACTTGTTCATGTTTATTCTTGTAGTAGATTAGTGTTAATTAGTGTGTTAGTTAGATATTAGTATGTTTAGTTGGTTAGTTAGTTGTTTTCTTTTATTAACAAGACTATCTTCATAACTCGTGGTGAAACCTTTGTTAATCATGTTCAAGCTACAAGAATTCTCAAGTGATGTAGAACAATATATATTTTTAGTGTCTTGAATTATTAACAAATGATTAAAATGTTCAACGTATAATCTTTGATTTTTGAAGCAAGAAAATGTTAAACCCATGCTTAATCAATGATTTACAAACAAAACCACATTTGCTCGAGTCAAAATTTCATGCCCAAACATGTTAACCGCACCCCCACGTTGTACAAAGCGCACCCCTATGTTCAAAATTTTCTTTCCTTGGATGATAAATTCTTAACTAATTTTGAACATGAATTGAATCATTATAATGTTATGTCTTGTAAAGCATATGATTTTCACTAACATCATGAGACTGCTTAAGAAATTTGTTTTGTATAGATTAATTTTTTTTAAATTTCAGGATCATGGATCATCCCTACTTACATTTTGAAGGGAACCGCGAGAGATGGTGTCATGATAGACTTCAAAGATTGCTACAAGGGTCGAAAGATCCCACTTACAAGCAGATGAAGAAACACTAGCGGCAGTCGGACAGCTAGAAAGATATAATAATTTATTAAGTGTCCAGTGGAAACGTTTATTTTCCAAAATAGACCTTCCGTTTATGAACTGACTCTTGAATTTTTAGCAACTTTTAAATTTAGCATGAAAGACTCTGATCCTTGGGATGAAAATGCAGTTTCATTCAGACTAGCTGCGAATTGGCATAAAACATCCATTGCCTTGTTCGGTGTATATCTTGGAATATACACGGAACAAGAAATGGAGGAGGAGGCTATATCTGGAATGCCGGCGTATCATACCTTCCCGGACGAGGAAAGTAGAGACGCGGAAAGTGGTGCAATGAGGAAAGCAATTTGGGAGCGGATTGGAACCGGAGGGTTCAACTCGAGCAAAACAAAAAGCAGTCAGATACGAGACCCGCTGCTGCGATACATTCATCGGTTACTCAGCCATTCCATAACAGCTCGTGGTCAAAGCGAGGGAGTTGTTAATTTGAGGGACTTGTTTATTTTATATTGTATGGTTAATCAGTTGCCATGTAATATTGGTATTGTTTTGTAATCTTTTTGCCAGGAACGCGATTGTAGGTGCTCCAACACCCATGTTTGGAGGAAGCTGGATTTTGAACTTATATGAAAGCTATGGTTATAACACTGAGGGAACCGAAGGGGTGATGCCAGGACTGTTGGACTTGAGCATCTGTACAAGTATGTACATGGTGACAAGTTTACCAAATGGGCAGCCGAGATTCATGGATAAGAAGGGACAAATCTGGGATCCGGCGGATCCCGAAGAAATTATCATGGACCTCGACATGCCGATACAGCCGGAAGGAGCCGGAGCTGGATCTTCAAGTTCACGAACAAGGGAATTTCCAACCATGCTAGACCTTTATGAGTCAATCCAAACCACCGAAACCCATGCAAGGCGATCATTTGAATATGCCCAATGAGCCTTCAACCGAGTCAGAAATTTGCATTCCCGAGTCGATGACTTGAGCAAAGATGTCACGTACATCAGAAACCGGATGTACCACGAGTGGAGGGATATCCCACCACAAAGCCCTTTAAAACAGTATCATTTTCTGGGCTCCGGCACAGTTGTTTTGTGCCAATCTATCTTTTAATTTATGTCGTTTTATTTTTATTTTGTGTGCTTAGGATTATAATGCTTTCAATAAATTGGTGACATTTCAGGTGATACCGAGGATTCTAACAACGCGAGGGCAACCAAACACAATGAAAAATTCATCATTTTTAGGGGAGTTATTTCGTTACCCTTTCTCGATCATGAATATTTTAATCACATTGAGGACAATGTGAATTTTAAGTGTGGGGATGGGAGTAATGCATTTGACTTTGCTAAAAAGGTCCAAATTAAATTTTTTAAGAAAAGATCACTTACCAAATAATTTTGTGACAAGAAACCAAAAATTTAATATAATTTTTGATAAACCAAATTATAAATATACGTTTTCGGGAATAGAGAAGTACATCCATGACGTCCAAATAAAAATTGAAAATGTTTTTTTTTATATCCTTAAAAGCAATAATCTAGTAAAATATTTAATCATGTAAAATGAAACACTTTTACCCAATTCCATCCGTATGTGAGTTTATTTTTGAGCCTTAAACATGCTTTTGCAAGTTGCAATTCTACTTTCATTCTGGATTTAATTGAGGGTGCCATATGATACGTGTGATTAAAACTTGCTTTGGGTATACAGTTCAAGACCTTAATTAGTATTTGTTGCATAAAAATGAGTTAGGCACTAGGAAACCTTAACCATTCAAGCCCCAACCATTGTCTTTAATTTTCCTTACCCGATGTCAACCCTAGTTAGCCCCGTTGAGCTTAAGCATTTTTATCTTTCAATCACCCGAGTCACCAAGTCACTTAACAAAAAAGCCTTCAACAAAACCCGTTTTCGTTAAAGACACGTTTTTGGCTTATAAAAAAAATATTTCTTTTACCGGCAGACCTTAAAGAACTGGAATGCATTCTTTTGATTTCAATTTGCTTTGTTGCCTTCATCACGCAAAACCGGGACTTCCCCCGGAAATCCGTGAACAAATTTTCAATCTCACGTTTGACGCAAGAAAGAAATGGCGAAAAAAGGAACAAGTTCCGCCATTTTGTGGGATTTCAAAAAGTGCTATAAAGAGACGGGCGAAAAGATATGAAAGATGCCCGAATTGTGGAAATTGGTCCCATAATGGAAAATGCAAAAAGAATCAAACCGAATCTCAATACGAATACACAGAATTAATCCGATTGGGTGCTATTAGGCTTCAAGCCAAACGATCCTTGAGAAGGAAAGTTTTGTGTATCTTCGGGTAAAGATGAAGTGCGATTCTTGAAAGCAAAATACGGTCTTGACAATCTGACCTTAAACGAGTCCTCAAGCTAGCATATCCCTTCTTGCTTGAAGTATTGTATAGGGAACCTTTATTGCTTTCCTTGTTTATGTTAGAAAATAAGCCAAGACCGTCGTCTTTACCAATTAGCCACTCTTTCCAATATTCCATACCCGAGCCCGAGCCAAGTTACAACCCATCAAAGACCTAATGATTTATGCAAATAAATATCTAAGTAGGTGGAGATTTGATCCCTTAACAAGCATATGATTTCACACGTATTCATACTAGGCAATTGAGTGTATTAGTCATACTTAATCTTGATTATGACTCCATATTTTAGCCGAGTGTGAGTGCATCTTGTGAGAAGTGTGGATTTTACATGATAATAATCTTTACTAACCAACCTATTGCTTGCTAGGATATCATTTTACATGTGCTTAGAATATTTATATTTGGATGAAAATAGTATTTACTTGCATACTTCTCGAAAGACATGTTTATAATTTGATTTATTTGGTTTTTGGTGGAATTGTCATTTTAAGTGATTTTTGCTTGAGGACAAGCAAAGTTCAAGTGTGGGGATGTTTGATGTGCTCCAAATTATACATAAAAGTCCTATCAAAAGCACATCAATTATTCCTTAATATCTTCCTTAAAATGATGAAAATGTACTTAAAATGTTAAATTATGTTTTCAGGTGTTTAAAAGGGCAAGATGGACAAAGGAGCATATTTAACAAGAAATTGAAGCAATCCGAGCTTTGGACTCCAAGCATGGGGCCGTGCCTCATTAAGCACGCCCCCATGCCTTGCCAGAAACACACCACCGTGCTAAATTAACACACCCCCCTGCTTGGTCATCTGACAGGACAAAAAGTACTGTCCCCTAAAAGTTGACACGGGGCCGTGCCCCCCACTCCAACACGGGGCCGTGCCCCATTTAGCACGGGGCCGTGCCCGACACAACCTGCACGTACGAGCCGACCAACTTTCGTAAGCATTGTACTAGCACGGGGCCGTGCCTTTTAGGCACGGGGCCGTGCTTAAACACTCCAGAAAGTCCTATAATAGAAGCCTAAGCTCACCATTTTTGGCAAGCTTTGGTTGGAGAGTAACTCTACTGAATTCTCTCGGGAATCAAGACTTCAAGATCATTCGGAGGCTCGGGAGGTGCAAACAACACTTGGAAGAAGCTTGAGATCACCTAAATGTCATCCATTATGGATTATCGGTTTGATTGTTCAATTTCACCGATGATTACTTATCTATCTTCTTTGTTATCCATTGTTATGTTAAAGCTCATCATGAGCTAAACTCTATTTATCATCCTAATAGGATGAAACTTATGTAATTTGTGATAAACTAATGGTGTAATAAGTATTATGTTAATGTTATGGTGTCTTGGGAAAACTATTGATGGGTAGCATCTACATTTGAACGGAAAGTTATAACATTATGTTTTTGATTGTGATTGTCATACAAGGTTGAAAACCGTAGATTAACTTTCATTTCGCGAAACTGGTCTTCATAATAAGAATCCATGGCTAATGAACTAGAAATGGTTATTAGAAATCATATCACTTTAACTTTCTGATCATTTGCGGGTTCCCTTTTATTAGTTCGGAAACTTCAGTAATTGTTACGGTTTTCCAAAATTAATGGTATGTTAGGAAGGAACCTGATCAACTCTCTTTTTAACATTAAATTATGTTTTCAGAAATCGTATGTCAAATAGGACACAAGAGATTCACCTACATTACTAGGGCTTTGATCTGAGCAGTAAAATCAGCCTGACAGGATCAAGTCACTACGGCAGCAGGATAGTCGAGAAATCGCGCCGGCTCATCTTTATAAACATTAACATAATCACATCACATCACCAATTCATCACAATTGCATAAGTGGATTCTAATTAGGATGATAACTTTTATTCCCTGATTTTAAAACCAAACGCTTCAATTCTTATTTTACTTTCTTTTTTTTACTGTTTACTTTTAAACCCTAGAAATCTTTCCAAAATAAAATATCACTTTCTTTAACAAAAACCAAATCTGATAGTCAAACATCAAGTTTGTTGAGTAGGCTAGGTGCGTCCACGGATTGATACTCGGTTCTTACCAATGCTATATTACCACACGACAGGTACACTGCCTTTTGTGTGTGTGGTTTAGTATTAGTAACAACCAATTAAAACTGAATCTGTGCAATAAATCTTTATCAATTATATATACTATCCGTAGACTCATCATGCATGTACCCCTGATTCATGCAGATGATTATAGACTAGAAGCTCCCTTCCCTACCAAAGGAGAAGGAAGATGCAGTAGTGCTTGAGGTGATGGATGATACCACCTTAGGCCGGATGAAGGTGTACAGGGGGAAGCAGGTGAAACCCCCTGTCAGGCGACTGTTTGGGCATCTGGCCCGTGAGGACTATGTGGTGCCAGCTCGGAGGAAGTGGCGCCACGATGAGAGTGATTCAGATGTTGAGCAGATTGCTCTACCCTCCGATGACTTTGATGATGATGACAGCGGGGATGCTGGAGATACCATGCCCACTCGACCGAGGGGCACAACTACTGATAGCACACCTCCAGTATCTGCCCCCACTGGAGATATAGCAAAGTCTGCTGGGTTTCACCAGGATTTTATACCTGGTGAGGAAGAAGAAGAGTCAGATGAGGAGCCACTGACTAGGACTGTGGGAAGCAAAGTCGTTCCCACAGAACATGGGCTCCGGGCGGTTGGTGAACGCCCCAGTTGATCGGGAGAGACTGCTGCTGACCCGACCTATGCTCCAGAGCCGTCGAGCCGTGTTCTAGGGGGAGCATCCTCCTCGACAGGATCGAGGAAGAAAAGGATGGCTCAGCCCCACGACATGAAGAAGAAGAAGCGTAGACTCACCTACATCACCACCACAGCTACCACCTCAGCCACAACCACTACCACCTCTACAGCCACAGCCACAACCATAGCCACCACCACAGCTACCACTACCACAACCACACCCCCTACTACTGTCACCACACCTCCCACCACTACATACATCCCATCCACCACCATATCATTCATACCTACACCACCAGCACTATCATCTAGACCTAACCCAATCTTCACCACTGCCACCACCACTACCACTAGCCACCAAGCCGGGCCATCATCACATCCCATCCATTGATATGGATCACCTCTACCTCCCATTGGGGTAGAGGAACAGCTATCAGCGCTGAACCGTATGGTGATGCATTTGTTAGCAGCCGATGACGAGAAGACTGCGCAGATTCGTCAGCTGGCAGATCTCACAGCTGCACAGTCCCAGCAGATCTCTCAGCAGGCTCAGCTGATTGAGTAGCAGGCCCAGCAAATGGCTGCTCAAAGCCAAGAGATTGCCCAACTCCTAGAGCATAGAGTCACATCAGCAAAGAAGATTAAGGAGTTGGAGGATGCCAAAAAGACTATCATGCTCAAGCTCAAGGGAACTAAAGATGAGCCTCTGAAGATAAAGGAAGGAGATGGTGATGATGGTGATGATGATGATGTGGATGAGGATGAGGATGAAGATGAAGAGAGTGATGATGATGAAGGGAATGAGGAAGAAAAGACAGAGGATAGGCAAGAAGATGATGATGATGAAGGAGGAGATGCAGCTGCATCTGCCTCAGCTCAGGATCAAGAAAGATGATCAAAGAGAAATCAAGACCAACGGGCTTCTTCTTTTGCCTCACCTAGTGATGATCCAACTATTCAAGATAAAATTAATGATTAGATGTTTATGTATTTGATAGCTTTTGTACTTGAATCATGTATTGAACTTATGTATTTGATGTTTATATTAAGATTAATGTATTTCTATCTTGATTATTAACTAATGTATGATGTGTTACATGTTTAAATCAAGCAGATCCAAACTATCAAAGGGATGAATATGATGTTGCTCCCCTAAAGCAGGTCAAGACTCAATTGACTATGATTCTTGATCTGCAAGGGATCGTCAGGAGATCTGTGAGTTATACCCCTGAAGAAGGGGAAATAATTCATGATCTTACAAATGAGCAACTGGCTGAGATGTTCAAGCTGAATCCAGATGAGATCATTAAGGATGCTCCAACTTGTGAGTCTACCAGTGACGAAGAGCTGAACGACATTGACGATATAGAAATAGAAGACGTCACAGCAGAGAATTATCCACAGTACGCTGACAATGAGGGAAATGTGGTTCCCAATCTGGGTGAATCCCTAGTCAGTGATACATTTGAGGTATTGGATCAGATGGAGCAGGAGTCTGAGAAGACTGAAGGAAAAGCCCAAGCCTCAAACGACGACGTTGATATCAGAAAGGCAGAATGGGATGCATGTTTCGAGGAAATCCGAGCCCAACGCGCCGCTCCAAAACAGAATGTCTACACCAAACTCTACAAAGTGAAGAAACATCAAAGGTGTCAGGCAGGATTATAGCGTGGGCACATTTTGAGGATCTAAATGTTTATGCCATAAAGAGGGAGAAGGGCATAGAGTACTTTAGATTTCCACATGATCTAAAGACTCTCCCTGGTTTTGAGCTCAACCAGCTGGTGAAATTGAAGCTACTATATGCTGACCCAAGGAAGATGTCAGGCTGGTTTGAGGCTGCCCTGAAGAAAGAGTACCACACCAGGTGGGTCAACTTCAAACCTCAACAACCGACGAGGTATATCAGACGTTCAGAAGTTGATCCCATCACTGGTAAGCCCAAGATAGTGCTGAAGTGGAGTCCCCCAAAAACAATGTCAAGAATCCCTCTCAGGGAGATGCCACAGGACTTCACTCCACACTTTAAGTGGTGGTACTATGATTGGAGAAATGGGGAGGCGGCCATAGTTCTAAATAAAGAGGGACAAATGGATACCATCAGGGTGTTTGACCCGATGTGGCTCACTAACTTGTCTGCTAATGATGTCTACACATTATACAAGTAGCCACTATTCTATAACACGCAAGATATTGTACAAGCCCTCCAATTCCAAAATGTCATAAGACTCTGCTTTGCGTTTGAGATTCATGTAGGAGTCAAAAGAGAGGAAAAGTACAAGAAGTATGAAGAGGTGATGCAGAAGGTAAGACTGTAGATAGATCTAGGTCCAAGGGGGAGTTTGTTGATACATATGTACCTAGATCCTGATATGAATGTAATATGTCTTGTTTGTCTTACACTTGTGTAATGGTTGGGATATTAATGAAATGAGAATGTTTGTTTATGATTTATAATGTTTAATATTTCATTAATGAGTTGATATTGAATTGGTTATATAGGTTTGTGATTGTTTGAATTGATACACATAATGTTATATATTAATGAATACATTCAAACTAAGCAACATGAAGTTCTCATGCGAATGGCCCATGCGAATGGACCATACGCATGAACAACTTCAGGCGAATGACTCAGTCGCACGACTGAACCAGGAGACTGGATCAGTCGTATGATTGTAACATGAGATTGGCTCAGTCGCACGACTGAACACTCAGTCGTGCGAATGGATCAACCGCATGGCTCAATCGCACGACTGAACCATACTAATGGTTCAGTCGCCCGAATGAGCAACCCTGACCTATAAATACCACCTAATTCGTGGAAAAACGTAAGCATTCATTCCAATTCGACTCCAGACGTACCCTAGCTGTCCAGAAGCCTCCAAGTTCATACTCCAAGTTCATAGAACGCTGTAGATCGATTCCTAATCGATTCTTAACGTTAGATTCAATACCTTATTGTTTCTACGTGCGTTCTCACTGATTGGATCGCCAATCAAATAGGATTTCGCACTATTTGGTTTGGTTAACACGTTAATCAGTTGGTATTTCCTTCAAATACCAGATCCTAACAACTTTGACTATAGGTATAGTACTTTTCATAAGAGTCTTGACCTCAAGATCCATTACCTCAACCGGCTTTTCAGCAAAGTGTAACTGATCATCTATTTGTACTTCCTCGAGTTGTACAACCAGTGTCTCGTCAGATAAACACTTCTTTAGATTTGAGACGTGCAATACATTGTGAACCCCACTCAGTGATTCAGGCAGGTCTAATCGATACGCCACTGGACCTATTCTTTCACAAATCTCAAATGGTCCAACGTATCTCGGATTAAGCTTGCCTATTTTTCCAAATCGAATGACGCCTTTCCATGGTGAGACCTTCAACAACACTTTGTCATCGACCTGAAAGTCCAAAGGTTTTGGTCGCTTGTCTGTATAGCTCTTTTGGTCTGTCTCGCGCTGTAGCCATACGGTTCCTTATCTGCACAATCTTTTCGGTAGTCTCGTGCACCAATTCAGGGCCAGTCAACTGACTATCACCAACTTCCACCCAACAAACTGGTGATCTACACTTTTGCCCATACAATGCCTCGAATGGTGCTGCCTTGATGCTAGTATGATAGCTATTGTTGTTCGAGAATCTGACCAACGGTAGATGAACTTCCTAATTATTTTGAAAATCAATCACGCAGAACATAACATGTCCTCAAAGGTTTGAATAGTACGCTTGCTTTGTCCATCGGTCTACGGATGATAAGCAGTGCTCATATCCGAACGCGTACCCAAAGATTTCTGTAATGACTGCCAAAAATGAGAGGTGAAACGAGCATCACGATCAAAAACAATCGAGATTGGCACACCATGTCTCGAAACTACCTCTTTTAGGTGAATTGGGGTTAACTTGTCTATTTTGTCAGTCTCCTTAATCGCCAAGAAGTGAGCTGACTTAGTCAGTCGACCCACGATTACCCATATCGTGTCACAACGACTTGGAGTCCTTGGTAACTTAGTAATGAAATCCATAGAAGTTTGTTCCCACTTCCACAAAGGAATCTCAGGTTGTTGCAGTAGTCCAGATGGCTTCTGATACTCCACTTTAACCTTAGAGCATGTCAAACACTTGCTCACGTACGTAGCTACGCCTAAGTTCATTTTAGGCCACCAATAGAGGGCCTTCAGGTCTAGATACATTTTTTCGCTACCAGGGTGTATAGAATACATAGATTTATGTGCTTCACTCATGACTAAGTCTGTTAGATCTCCATACATGGGTACCCAAAGTCTATCCATGAAATACCGGATTCCATCGGATTTGACTTCTAACTGCTTGTCCATCCCATGTAAGGATTCTGATCCAATGTTTTTCGCTTTCGAAGCTTAAGTCTGAGCTTCCTTGATTTGAGGCAAGTGACTGCTAATCGTAAGCTGCAAAGTTCACACTCACCGGGCATAGCAGTTTCCTTTCTACTCAAGGTATCAGCAACTACATTCGCCTTTCCTGGGTGATATTTAATAGCAAAATCATAATCGTTTAACAATTCCACCCAGCGTCGCTGTCTCATGTTAAGCTCTTTCTACCCAAAGATATGCTGAGACTCTTGTGATTGGTGTAAATAGTGCATTTGGTATCGTACAAGTAATGTCTCCAAATCTTTAAGGCAAAGATCACTGCACCCAACTCCAAACCATGAGTGGTATAGTTCTTCTCGTGCACCTTCAGTTGTCTCGAGGTATAGGCCATTACCTTGTCACGTTGCATCAGGACACAACCAAGTCCTTGGATAGAAACATCACAGTAAACCACAAAATCATCACTTCCTTCTGGTAATGCTAACATCGGCACGCTACAGAGTTTCTGTTTCAATAACTGAAAAGCAGCTTCTTGACTCACACCCCATTTATATGTTGTTCCTTTATGGGTCAAGGCCGTGAGAGGTTTAGCGATCTTAGAAAATCCTTTAATGAAACGTCGGTAGTATCCTGCCAGTCCAAGGAATCGCTTATCTCACTAGGCGTCTTGGGTACCGACCAGTTCTTTATAGCCTCAATCTTCGCAGGATCCACATGTATTCCCTTCTTGTTAACAATGTGACCCAAAAATTGCACCTCATGAATCCATAAATTACACTTAGAAAACTTGGCATATAATTGTTCCTTTCTAAGTAGTTCCAAGATTAAATTTAGGTGCTCCTCGTGTTCCTCCTTAGTCCTAGAATAGATCAATATGTCGTCGATAAACACGATAACAAACTGATCGAGCTAGGGTTTGCACACATGATTCATGAGGTCCATGAATACTGCTAGTGCATTTGTCAACCCAAATGGCATGACCAAGAATTCATAGTGACCATAGCGAGTACAGAATGCGGTTTTCAAGATGTCTTCTTCTCGAACTCGCAGTTGATGATAACCGGACCTCAGATTAATCTTTGAGTAATGGCTTGATCCTTGAAGGTGATTAAACAAGTCATCGATACGAGGTAAAAGGTATCAGTTCTTTATTGTGACTTTGTTCAACTCTCTGTAGTTGATGCACATCCGAAAAGTGCCATCCTTCTTCTTAACAAAGAGAACAGGTGCTCGCCACGGTGATGAGCTAGATCGAATAAACCCTTTATCCAACAGCTCTTGAAGTTGTGTAGATAGTTCCTGCTATTCGTTTGGTGCTAACCGATAGGGTGCTCTCGCAATCAGGGTTGCTCCATGAGTCAAATCGATCTGAAACTCAACTTGACGATGAGGTGGTAGTCTAGGCAGATCCTATGGAAACACCTCTGGAAAGTTATGAATCACCAGAATATCCTCTATCTTCTTTTCCTCTTGATGCTTGTCGGTGACAAGGGCTAATATGGATAAGTGACCCTTGTGTAGCCACTTCTCAGCCTTCTTGAATGATATGACCCTTGTGCAATTCACGTTGCCATTCCCATTTCTTTTTAATTGAGGGCAATTTCTCTTGTAATGCCCTTCTTTTCCACACTCAAAGCAACCCTATGATATTTCATGGGCTGCTGAGGCTGCTAAGGTTTCTTCATCAACTCCCCACGGCAATCCTTTTCGCGTGTCCAACCTTCCCAAAATGCTGGCATTGAAATCTGTCACACCTGCCAGTGTGGTGGTAGTTGCATTGGTTGCACTTGGGATTTTTCCCCACGTATCCACTTGGTCCTTGAGATGATGAAGATGATTAATTAAAGTTGCGATTGTTATCAAACCTCCTTTGCTGCTGCTGTTATTGGGGCTGATGTTCTTGAGGTTGGCTACTAGACGACGAGCCCTTACTAGGATTGTTTTCCCTTGTGTTTGTTGTCGGGCACACTTGCCATAGCTTGATTAATGAGCTTGTGAGCGAGTCGGATAACCTGTTGAATAGAAGGGAGATTGGCAGCAGTCACCATACTCTGAATCTCCGGCACCAAACCATGTAAGTAGAGCTCAATTCGTCGGCTCGACAAGTCAACCATCCAAGGACAGAGTGTAGCCAGCTTATAAGACCTAGTAGTGTAAGCCTCGATGTTAGATCCTTCCATCTTTAATTGCCAGAACTCAGCTTCCAGCTTTTAAACTTCATTACAGGGACAGTAGTCCTCCGTCATCATCGTTTTGAATTCATCCCACGGCAACGCGTTTGCCATTGCCTGGCCAAGCATTTGTACTTGAGCATTCCACCACGTGAATGTTTCACCCTCCAGCTGGCAGAAAGTCCTGGATTAGTTTCGTTCCTGTGGCGTATTTTACCTGGTCCAGCACTGGACAGTTACATTTGGCGAAGACTTAATCAGTCTTCTCAAACCACCTTACGAGCCCTATAGCTCCCTCAACTCCACTGTAGGTATGGGGCTTACAATCCATGAATGCCTTATAAGTGCATCCAGGGCGGTCCTGTATTCAATGTGTCAGGGTGGTTAAGCAAACCGAAAGTATTAATCAGCTAAAGGAATATTCATGCAATTGATGACTAGAGTCATCGTTTACCTCCAAATTTGGCGGGCTGATTGTTCAGCGCCACCTATACGTGTTGATTAATCAGAGCAGCTAATTCAGCTGGGGTCATGTTCACGGTGTCGGCTCCACATCCACCGCCATGCCTACGGCCACATCCATGTCCTCTGCCTCAGCCGTCCATATCTCACTTTACATTCACAAATACAGTAATAATCCTCTGCTGGTGCAGGATTGTCCACAATCTGCAGTGCTGCAAACTATGCTTCCAGTCCAGTTAATCTACTCTCGACGCCCACATTATGGTGCTCCTGCTCGTCCAAACGCTCTTTAAGATCCATCACTCTGCCAGTCATCTTGAAATTTCAAGTGATAGATATCGACAACCGCTCCTCAAGTGTCACTACGTGCGGGCGTAGCTGGCGCATCTCATCCTTTAGAGTGGCGTTCTCGTCAGTGAGCACTCTGATTCGACGACGCTCCGTGTCTAATGTTGTAACTAAAGTAGCAACAGCCTGCTCGAGGGGAACATCAAGTGAGGGAAGAGCAGGTGATGTAGAGGAATAGCTGACCTTGTCCTAGGTCTAGCAGTAGCTGGGCCTGGAACACGCTCCCTATAAACCATACTATTTCCAACCTCGCAGAGGATCGCACTCAGGTGGCACAAACGGCTAATCCTAGTCTATCTCTCTACAAGGGTACAAATATCGCGGCCAATCAAGTTCTCAATGAGGTACAGTAGCAGAAGGGGTGATTCAGAACGCGCAGGTCTTTTACCCAAAACCTGTGATGATGAGCCATGCTGCAGTGCACGTATGAGCCATGCTGCAGTGCACGTAATGCATATGCCAATGAGTATACAGTAAGAGGATAAGCAATGAGTAACTAACTATCTGTGTGCGCTTATAGACTAGTGTGTATGCAACCTAGTTCCTTATAACCAATGGCCCTGATACCGATCTGTCACACCCTCAAAATCCACGTGCGGAGTATTACCGCGAGGTGTGTGAACAAACCAGGATCACAGTCACTAGTTACTCAGAATGACACTATATGCCATATTTGAAATAAAACCAACCAAAGTTCAAACTTTAAAACCACACGGAAGCTTTTGGTAAATAAGACAAACCCAAAGTATATAAATGCAATTTTTGGAAAAACACGCGCCAATCCGAATACTTAAAACCCATAAATAAAATCCAAGTGTTATGACTTGACATAAAGTCTTAGAATGCATGTTGGACCTGAGAATAGCATACTAAAAATGTCAACACATTAGTTGGTGAGTTCAAGAGTTTTCATTTAACATAACATCAATAATTGTAAAACATAAGAAGTGCATTGAAATATATAGATAGTCTATATTCATTAGTAATAGTAGTAGTGATTTCACGATCGAAATTGACTGTGTTGCGTTTGTTGCCTCCCGTCACGACTTACCAGGTCGTTACAATGTTTGTGTTCACGACAATATTACACCCGTTTGACCTCAAGTCGCACAGGTGGGACTTGTCAAACCCAGTAGTACTACCCAAGATTTCCCGCTAGTTACCATTATTAACGATCCGAAAGTGTGAGGACTTTCAAGGTATGATGCACTATGTTAGAACATACACAACTTATAATAATAATATAATGTTTGTGAACAAGTATGCTACCTCCCACAGAAGAGAGTTTATAAAATAGTGGGGCATGAGCTCACTTGATGCGCAACGAACAATAACAAAGAAAACTGACGATGGATGGAAAGGCAATCCTTCAAAGGTTACCTAGAACACACAAGTACATAAGTACGTGTACACATAAAGTTTAACAACCCTAGGTTAACCTAGTTGACCCGTTTGACCTGTTGGTGACACATTAATTGAGGTATCGTTTAATCAAGCATAACAACTTAGCATACATGAATATCATACAAATTATCCATGTGTATCACATCATTAACCGAAGTCTACCAAGGCCATCATGCAACATTAGATCATCATACAACTCATGCAAATCTCAAACAACTAACATTTCCATCACAATTGTAAACACATCACAATTGGCAATTCAGACGTGGAGTCTCATCATGCACTACATGCCATGTGAAGCCACTCATGACTTCACATCCCAAACCCTACCAATCCTACTAAGTAGGGGCCTTAGATTCGCACGCGTGTATGACAATCATAATCACATTCCTCAACAAGGTTCATTCCAAACAACATACACAATAATGATTAATTCCAATCCTAAACATGATTCCCTTAATCACTAACCACAATTCATCGTCATGTATAATCACCAAAATCCAAATTCCTTACATGATCAACCAAGCATCCAAACAACTCAATTAATACATTCTATCCCATTAAACATCATCAATAATCATTCTAACATGATCCTAACACCACAATCATGCCTAAATCATCATATCCAATGTTGGAAAGAAATCCCCAAAAGCTATCTAACATCCAATTCATACATAATTTCATCAACTTTATACCTAATCAAGTTCAGAGCATTCATTCTAACATGATAATCATCACTAAATCATCAAAATTTCCAATCATCATGAATAAAAGTTTTTACTTTTAGTAAGTTATGATCAACACCTCAAGTTCCTGAGTTTTCTTGCACAATTCCAGTAGACTAACATCCAAACATTGTATCTAACATTAAATCTTCATCAAATCATGAATTCCAAGAACAAAAAGTTTCTTCTTAAGGCAATGTATGAACTACATGATCAATCCATGGATTTCTTGTATAATCAACATAATCCAACGTTCATACAACCAAACTAACATGATATTAACATCTAACAATCATTAATTTCATGTTTTCATCACTAATTCAAGTATTAGGGTTCTTCAAGAACGAAAACTATGAAAAGCTAATCAAAGCTAACCTTTAAACGTATAGAATCAACAATTGCACTTGCTAGCACATTACAACACTTGAAACTAGAGTCAAAGAATTGTATGTGTGTTCTTGGATCAAAATCACAAAAGTGAGGGTGTATGGTGATGCTTACGACCGCAAGGGGTATGGGGGGCTAGGGTTTGGGTTTAATTTTGTTTTAATATGGTAAGTATTAGTTTTATTCTAATTACAAAATAAACCCCATTTTTTATATTTTATAAAAACTAATCTTCTAAACACTTTTTAAAAGGTTTTAACTACAAACTATAAACATTATTAATCAATAATAATAATCAATAACACTTACAATAAGTCACACAACACATGAACTATATATAACACGTTGTCACGATGTCAAGTAAAATTCACAAAATAATATTTAAAATTCTATAAATTCATGATCCCATAATCAAAAAAAATAATCAACATTATTAATTAGATTATTATTGTTTACCATAGAGTATTGTTATTAAGTCACCAACGTTGAATGACAACTAGTGTGTGCTCCCGACACGTGTATGCAAGAGTCTCACTATTGTCTCGGAAGAGATGACATGAACTTCCTTACAATGTCTGTGTTCTCAAGAGTCACTCTAACATCCATTAGAGTGTCCATAATGTCAACATACCTAAAGTATTTTTAAGTCATGGTTTCACCTATTTTGAAGGTGAAGTTTTCAAACTGCTACTTCAGGAGGTCCTTCTTGTTCTCCTTGGCTTCTGTTGACCCCTCATACATAAGCTTCAGTGCATCGCACAGCTGTTAGCTTTTTTCAGTTCTTGAAACCTCTATATATGGAGTTGGGAAGAGCAGTTTGAAGTGCTGTCATGGCTTTCTGATCAATCTCTATTCTCTTCCTGTCTTCTTCAAAATAGTCAGCCACATGTTTTAGAATTATACCATCCCCATCACTAGCTGAAGAGGTGCTTGGTATATGAGGCCTTGAGTTAACAGATTCCCACATCCTGGAGTTTTGTGACTTGTTGAACCCTTCCATTCGTTGGCACCAAGTATAAAAGTCTTCAGAAGTGATCAATGGGGACTTTGTCATGGTTCCAGTTTCCATATTAGCATTAGCGAGAGCTGCCATTTGAGATGTTAAGTATTTTGTGTGTGTGAGGGATCTTAAGATGGTGAGATCTTCAATCAAGAGCTGGAAAGCCCTGATACCAATTGAAGGACCGGTTAAGGGATGGTCACTTACAACACAACACACAATGAGGAGAGTACTTAACAGATCAAATAGGAAACTGGAAAACAATATGGTATGATACTTAGAACACAGGTAAATATGATACATAACAAGAACAAAATAACACAAGGATATTGGTTTTCAAGAATGTTGTATATTGCTCTCAAGTTCTTTTACAAGTGTTAAAGCATGAAGAACAGATATAAGGACCTGAGATACTGTACACTACATCTTTCAGCCGGCCATGCTTAGAAAGCCAGCTGGAAACATTTGATCTAGACAACAATAAAATCAAATGTAGAGTCAAAAGGCAGATTACCTTTTGACTATTGACTATGACATGGCATAGCTCACATCCTAATATATTACAAAAAAGAAAAAAGTACATAAAGTACAAAGCAACAGACTCAAGACCTCAATGTATAGTAACTAAAAGCATGGACCTTTTCACCAACTTATGAAAGTTGGTGAGTCTTTAGAGTTGCAGCAAAAAGTGGTCCAGCTTTATGGAAAAGTACATAAGATAAAACATGTATCAAAAGTCTTCGAAAGAAATCAGTTTTCACTTCTTGACTTCAGAAGACTTTGTCTTCGAACCTTCGGAAGACTTCACTTTTGGCTTCGAAAGATGTTGGTCTTGGCTTCAGAAGATTTTACACTTAGAATAATTCTGATGTAGGGTGTAAAACTTCCAAAGCATTTCTACTCTGCACTTAAGTGCATGCATGCATGAAAGAATTTGAAGGTTTTAGGTGCATCACCCTTACATGAAACCTTACAAACTCTCCCTAGGCTAATGCTACCAAAACATTTGAGGACATTAGATGTTGGAAGTCCTCATCATGATGATGACCATACCCTTCTTCATTATATGGTCAGGATCATTCAATCTTTGAAAGTGTTTTCTCATCTCCAAGAGATCATGTAGAGGTAGGTTGAACATGTCCTACCATGTGTAGACATCTGCACCACCTTGATCTCTGATTACGTGCTATCTTTCTGAATTAGTAGTGAAGGTCCATGATAAGATGGGTCTTCCTGATGCAAGAGGAGCTGCTTGAATTGGAGCTAATTGAGCTGCCTCTTCATGCACTCTCTCAGGATGATCTTATTCATTCTCAGGGTTGGAGGTGGATGACTCTGACTTCTTCTTCTTCTTTGACTTGGGTCTAGAGGCCATCCTTTTTTCCTCTTTATAAACTTCAACTTAGAAGACTGGCCTTCAACACCTTGTTGTTCAATCTTGTATTTCTCAGTTGGGACTACCTCCCTCACAGGTTCAGAAGGAGAGGGAGTTTGACCCTGCTGTGGATCAGAAGATGAAGCTTGCTAAGGTTCAGTAGGAGCTCTAGGTTGTGTTGTCTCAAATTGTTCAATCTTAACCTCCACTTTAGGAGGGGCTTGACTTGGTGGGGAGTGTAAGTCAATGAGCTCTCCTCTCTTGATCTTCTACTTGATCACCCTGATGTGCTCATCCATGGTGGATAGAGACATTGGGCCGAGTCTCCTTTCGGAGAATCCATATAGCTTCAAGAAGCTCATCATCCTCTACCTGTCAGCAAACTTCATTTGACTCTTTTGGATGATGGCTCTTGACATGGCTGCTTCTTCCCACATATTGTGACTGTCAGCTTCTTTGTCTTGAAGTTCAAGTTGAAGTTGTTTGAGATACACAAATTCAATATACTCAATGGACAAGGGAAGAAGTGCAGCTGCCTGGTAGAGTCCTGTGGCAGTTAGGTAGCTGATCATATTGTGCCTGTCAGCTTCTTTGTCTACTGAGGATGTGGAGTTGCCGCAATCTCTTGCATAGGACTTTCTTGAATTGGAGAGAGGGTAGGAGCATGTTTGTATAGTCTTTTCTATCTTCTTTCTTCTTTGATTTGGAGGAACAACCTTGCATCCTCTGCTTTCTTCCTCTCTTTAGACATTTCCATGTCTGCCAATTCATTTAGTTCTTCTAAAGGGAGAGAAATGATTTCATTTATATCATAGTTCCTGGTCTACAGGTAAGTAATCCTGACTGCCCTTAACTCATCGTCTTGAGTATTTGGTCTGGGGGTAACCCTGATTGCAGCTTCCATGAAGCCTGAAGACCTTGTGGAACTTTCTCCCTTTAGCTTCCTCTTCCTCTATCTTTCCTCCTCCTCAATCTCCTCAGGAGTCATTTTCCTTTTCCCTTTGTCACCCATAGACCTTTGTGACTTAGGGTGGAGAGAGCTTTGGCCTTCATTGCTTGGAGTAGCATGCAGGCTCTAGCCAGAGAGAGGCTGTGATACACCTTCACCACCAGGTGTTTCATTGAGGAGATGGAGTGTTGAAGTTGCTGGTTGTGAGATAGAGCTTACAGGTTCTGTCACTAGGCCTTAAGTCAAGGTTTTTCCTTTGAAGCTAATCTTAGAGTCCACCTCACCTTCACCACCAGGTGTTTCACTGAGAGGATGGAGTGTTGACATTGCCTGCTTGCATTTGTCTTCTTGCTTTAAAACTTCAGCAATACAGTCTTGCATCCTTTTAGCCATCCTGTCAGCTTGCCTAGATTGGCTTGGATTGGCAAGTGGCCTGTTGACCAGGTCAAGACCTTCATAGTAGTTCAAGGTATGAAAATTGAAGACTTCTAGTTGTCCTTGAACTCTTTGAAGTATGAGGGCTTTTCAATAAACATCATAGCTCCACCCAATAATATAACTAGAAGCTCCTTGGGGTGAAGTTGACATAGCCCTTAGAATTCCCACCTCAAATAAACTTTGAATGAGTGAGTCCAGTGATTCCACATCAATATGAACATGAGAAGGTTGCTGATCATGAACAACTGCAAGTGAGGATGGTGAGTCCTTAATGTCCATACTCTATGAAGAACTCCCAGGTTCTGTGATTGTTATGACTTTCTCCCCCTTTTTGGTAGCATCACCCACTTGCATAGGTGAGCTAGGAGTTAGGTTAATTACATCCACAGCTGGATGAGCTCCTCTTAAAGGTCTCCTAGCTAGTTTTTTCTTTAAGATAAGATATCTCAAGTTGCTGATCATTGACCCTGTTTTGTAAGGTACTCACCCGAGATTCAAGGTGACTAACCTTAGAGACTAAATAGGAGCATGTTTGTAATAATTTCTGCACCTTTAGTCTCGTGTTCCCCTCATCTTCATCAGAAGAATTATTGGGGGATGAGAGAATTGGACCAAAGTTTTCTCTCTCAACACCAACATAGTGTTCTTGGTTGTTGGATTTCCCCTGCTCACTGACAACTTCAATTGAAGTGTCAATAGGCTGAGTTGCCATGGTGGAGGTCTTAAAGATGTAATCACTTTCAAAAGTGAGAGTCTCTTTCATATGGACCTCCGAACAGGTTCAGGGAGATGCATCTCAGTGATAGGTGAATGATGTGGGCTAGACATAGGAGAGGCAGGAGCACTCGTCTCTCTTTGAGTAGGGGAAGAGTAAAGAGACTCATGGTACTAACTGAAACCCATGTTTTCATCATCATAGAATTCTAGATTGGGAATGGTTGGTTTAGATCTAAAGTATGGGGATGGTAACTTTCCTCTGAAGGTTGTTTACATGAGTGTTGAGACTCAGAGTGAAGGCTTAAGGCTAATGGGCTAATAAGCTCATCAGGCTGAGCATATGGAACCTCATCACTGATTCTTGATGAGATGGGAGTGGTTTGCTTCTCAGGAGAAGTGGGAGCTCTAGTGTTCACTTCTTCCTGTATGGGTGATGATATGGGAGCCTGCACAAGCTCAATAGCTTGAGCATGGATTCGTTTGGATTTTCTGTGGTAGGTGAGGATGATCTGTGTTTGTTTAGGTGGTTGAGAGGTAGAAGGTGTGGGTTCAAGACTAGCTTGTGTTGCTAGGTTGTCACCTTGAGCAATGAGCTCTAACATTTTTGGGACAAGGGCTGTTTCTACCATAGAGAAGCCTACAGTTGGCTTATTCATAGTCTTAAATATGTCGGGATTCATCAGTCCCAATTTAAGAATATTACATGTCCCCCTCAATTGTGAGCCCAGTTCACAGTTAAGAATGTGTTGAACATTTCTGGGGAACATATAATACTTTATGGAGTCCAAATTAGCAAGTAAATTTGTATAGACGAATTGAGAATACATGAATCTGAACCCCTGGACCATTCCATGGACTATGAAGGAGAGATCTTCAGGAAACTGGTCCCACCCCATGCTTGTTGGATAAGCTGTGGATGACCACATGAAGTAGGCACTTCCACTGCGATGAGACCCTTTCCTGAAGGTCTTTATAGTGAAATCTCCCTCATACACCATCTGCTCAAATGGGTGGTTTATAGCTTGCTTTGGAAAGGAAAACTCAACTGCTTCATCATCCAGCTGAAGATGAGTATTGATGATGACCAGAGTGATGAAGATTGTCCTCCCCTACACTGTGGCAGACAATGCCTTCTCCCCATCCATAATGACCTCTTGGCACGTCTTCCAGACTTCTAACTAGTGATCATCATAAAGAGGAGGATCAATAGTAAGGGAGGTGAGATAGTTTGACAAAGAAAGAAAACTGCAGACCTCTGAGAAACTTGGATCTTTCTCAGAGTCCAACAAAGCAACTTGATTGTGTTTCCTGTGGAGTTGCATGGAAAAATCTGGCCTGTTTCTACGGTTGAGGTTGGCCATTTAGAAAGCTTAAAGGTGACGGAAGATAAGAACAAAGGTGGTTTGTGGTAGAAGTTAGGTTTTTGGAATAGTTCCAATGAAGAAGAGAGTGAAAAAGGGGGGAACCATTGGGTATATATATGAAATAGATCTGAGACAAAGTTAATGCAAAAGGATAAACATTGAAATCTGGATGTCGGTCCCACCTCTGAAAAAGTGCCCAAAAAGGTAGTTTTCTTGGAAGTCAAAAATCTTCCAAAGGTAATTTTGCTTCGGAAGTTTTGATGAAAAGCTTCTGAAGCCAAAATGACTTCGGAAGATATTCCAACGAGTTTAGAAAATTTTGTTTCGGAAGAGAATTTTACCGATCGAATTTTATTCTTTGAAGAATAAAACTTTCAAGACTAAAATGCTTTTGGAAGAAAATTGTTCTTCAAAAATATACAAGTACTCAAAGTGAAATTTTAAGCTTCAAAAGATATTTAAAATTTCTTCCGAAGGTAAATCTACTAAACGAGTTATTTGTTTTCTATGACACAAGTTTCTTCCGAAGGTACAAACATAACTTCCGAAAGATAAAAAGATCAAAATTTTCAAAAGTCTAAGGAATGTCCTCTAAAAAGAGTTTTCTTCTAGAGTAAACAAAGACTTATGAAGGTGATAAAATAGACAGCTTAGGACACACAGATTTTAGAAATAATATGATTAAGTTTTAAGAGAAGCTACTCAAAGTTAATCATCCTAATAGCTGATACAAGATACTCAAATCTTTGCTCATCAAAAGTTATGGTGAATAGATCAACATATTGTTCATTTGTGTTAACTTTGACTAGTTTGATTAATCCCTTTTCAAATTATGTCTAATCAAATGAAACCTGATATGGATGTGTTTTGTCCTTGACTGCTGCATAGGATTCTCTGTGATAGAGATAGCACTGTTGTTGTCTATATGGATGGGAGTCTCTTTGAAGTTGAATCCATAGGCTAGCATCTGATTTTGAATCCAAAGCACTTGAGCACAGCAGCTTGCAGCAGCAATGTATTCAGCTTTAGTAGTTGATGCAAACACACAGGATTGTTTCTTGCATTGCCAAGAGACTATCCTTCCACAAGAAATTGACATCCTCCTTATGTAGACTTTGTAGTCATATTGCAGCCACCATAATAACTATCTGTATATGCATACAAATTGAAATCAGAATTCATTGGATACCAAAGACCAAATGTTGGAGCACCTTTGAGATATCTTAGAATCCTTTTGACAGTGACTAGGTGTGACATCTTGGGGTTGGCTTGATATCTTGCACAAATACATGTGGCAAACATGATATCAAGCCTGCTAGCAGTGAGGTACATAAGAGACCTAATCATAGCCTGGTAAAGATGTTCATCAACACACTCCCCCTAAAGATCAGGTCCAAGGGAGTGATTTCTGGCTATAAGTGTCTCAACAACGTTACAATCAATCTTGTTGAACCTTGTAAGTATGTCTTGTACATACTTTGACTGACTTATGAAGATACCACTGTCAACTTGCTTCACTTGAATTCCTAGAAAGAAATTGAGTTCACCCATGGCACTCATTTCAAATCTATTCTTTATCAGTTTCTCAAAGTCTTTGCAGAGCTTTGGATTAGTTGATCCGAAGATAATGTCATCTACATATGCTTGAAATACCATTAAGTCATTTCATGTTCCTTTGATGAAGAGAGTTCCATATATAGTACCCCTTTTGTAACCATGCTGATAGAGATACCGAGATAGAGTCTCATACCACTTCCGTGGAGTTTGGTAAAGCCCATATAGAGCTTTATCAAGTCTGCAAACATAATTAGGATGATCAGTGTCTGCAAAGCCAGGTAGTTGTTTGACATACACTTCTTCATCAATCACCCCATAGAGAAAAGCACACTTAACATCAAGCTGGTAGACCTTGAAATCCTTGGATGCAGCAAAAGCTAAGAATATTCTGATAACTTCAAGTCTTGCTACAGGAGCAAAGAAATCTGTGTAGTCAATTCCTTCTTCTTTTGTGTATCCTTGAACTACTAGTCTTGCCTTATTCTTGATAACAAGTCCTCTATCATCTTTATTGTTCCTAAACACCTTTGTTTGCTATGGTAGTCTTCCCTTAAGGGAGAGGACATAGGTTCCAAACCTTTTGTCTTTTGAATTGAAGCAGCTTCTCTTGCATAGCTTCAACCCAACTTCTATGTTTTAAAGCCTCTTCAACTTTCTTTGGCTCTATCTGAGATAAGAAACAACAGTGAAGACAAACATTTGCATCATGGGTTTGTCCTCTTGTTGTCACCCCTGAGTCAACATCTCCAATGATGTTTGTGGTGGGGTGAGACTTGTGAGTCCTTAGTTGAGGGATTACAAAAAGTTGTTTGGAGAGATCTAAATTAGGGAAATTTAGATCAGGCCTTGAGGTTTCTCCCATCACATCAGCACACTTATCAAGTGTAACTTGATCCAATGAATGTGTGACATCATTTATGTTGTCTTCAATGGAGTCGTTATCAGCATCAAGAAACTCCTAATCACTTTTACGACCACCATGATCTTCTACATTTGAAGCTTATTTATCTGAGTGTTGTGCCTCTGAGCTAGAATTTGAAGGCATCTTCGAAGTATCAGTTGAATTTGTCATTATTGTGCTGATAGAAACTTCATTTGCAGGGTTAGTTAGAATTGGAGCTAAAGTAATGTAACATGATGGTCTTCTTAGCTCAAATCTTGGATCAGGATCACGTGCTGATAGTATATCTATAGATCCTGAAACATATTCATAAGATTTGTTAAAACAGTTTGTAACTAAATCAAGATCAAATAGCCAATAAGGACCAGAACCTTTCACACTAGGAGTGTGCTTATTGAAATTCACATTGGCTGACTCCTCAACTACTCTAGTTCTGAGATTGTATACTCTATAAGCCTTGGCTTGGGAAGAGTATCCAATAAAGTGTCCATCATCTGATTTCTCATCAAACTTGGCAATTTGATCTTTGGTATTCAAGATGGTGTAAGGACATCCAAATGACCTGAGAAAACCATTGAAAGGTTTCCACTTGTGCCAAAGTTCAGAAGGAGTCTTACCATGTGTCTTAACTACTAAAACTCTGTTCTGCATATCGCAAGCAGTGTTCACTGCTTATGCCCAGAAGGTGATGGCAGTTTAGAGTTAGACAACATAGTTCTTACAGCTTCAATTAGTGTCCTGTTTCTCCTCTCAGCATCACCATTTTGCTAAGGAGTCCTTGGACACTATATTGTCTTGTAATACCCTTTTCATCACAAAATATATCAAGGATTTGGTTCTTAAATTTAGTTCCCTTATCATATCTTATGGTTTTGACGTTGTGATAACATTGATTCTTAATCTTTAAGATGAAATTCTTCAGAATCTCAGAGGTCTCATCCTTAGTTCTAAGAAAGAAGACCCATGTGAATCTTGTAAAATCATTTGTGATCACTAAACAGTAAAAGGTCCTTCCTAGACTCATTACACTTTTGGGGCCAAAGAGATCCATATGTAACAAGTGTAGGGGAGTAGTGATGGAGTTTCTTTCCTTTAGCTTGTGAGATACCTTGTGTTGCTTCCCTTGAGGCATGCAACCCAGTGGTCATCACTTGTAAACTCTTTCTTTGGCATTCTAGTTACCAAATCATTCTTAATTAATTTATTCATGTTTTTAAAGTTTAAATGACACATTCTTTTATGCCAGAGGAAAGACTCATCACTATTGGCTTTAAATAGAAAGCATGAAACTTCTCCTGATGGAGATGTTTCTTGCAAATCTATCTTGTACATATTCCTTTTCCTGGGGGATCTGGGAAGGATATGCTCATGAGGAATGACTACCCCCGGCTTGAGAACAATGCACTCATGCTCAGTAAAGAACATGTTATGACTCTGATCACAAAATTGAGATACACTCAAAGATTGTATCCAAGCTCCTTAAAAAAGTTTACATTTTTAATGCTGAGCTTACCATTTGTGACCCTGCCCCTTCCAGGTATGTAACCTCCAGAATCTCCTCCAAACGCAACTGGTCCTCCATCAATCTTTTTAAAGTTTTGAAGTAGTGACCCATTGCCTATCATGTACCTAGAACAATGACTATCAATGATCCATACATTTCGGTTTGTCTTGAGTTGTTCCTGCATAAAAGAGATGGTTAGTTACATTTGGAAACCCAAGCCTTATTGGTCTTGGGCTAATCAAAAGAAGTTGAAGACAATGCAACAGTAATTGATCCTATTGTCATGTTTTGGGGATCATTTGTCTTGATGTTGATGTAGAACTTTCAGTCACTTGGTCTTTCTTTGTCTTCCATACCACCTTTGGTTTATGCTTATATGTGTTTTGTGGGTTCGTATGTGTGTTTTGGTGGGTTTCTAGGTGTTTGAACTCATTTGCATTCGGGTGTGAAGAAGTCTTGCCTAAAAGTTTCCAAAGATGAGTTCTAGAACCCCACTTTTACAAGTTTTAACTGATTTTGGGGCTAGAATTACATTTTAAAACATTTTAATTAAGTGGGTGTGTGTACCAGTATGTTATTGTGAATGTGTATGTGGGTAGGTGTATGTTTGGGATGATTTATGGTTTTGTGCATGTTTTATGCTTGGTTTTTATGTTTGGTATGATAGAATTAGGCTTGAACATGCTAGAATGATGAAATGGGGACTGATTATGATGTTAGTTGAAGGTTAGTTGTTCATGCGCCTGAACAGTACTCCATACACCTAAGTCCCCATGCGCCTGAAGTTCATGTGCCTAAATAGTATCCATGAGCCTAGGATATGCCTAAAATGCCTAATTGTTCCCATGCACCCAACTGCCCATACGCCTAGGTGCCCATGCGCTGCTAGCGCCCATGCTAGACCATGCGCGCAAAGTGCCTAATGCATGAAGTGCTCAATGTTGACCATAGTGCTATGTGAGTGAAATGTCCATAATGCACAAGTGTTCCCAGTGCCTGAGAAGTATGTACATGCGCCTGCATAGCCTAGCTTCCATGGCCTGAATAGATTCAAATTATTTAATGGGGAATATTGGGAAAAACGAAGTTTTAGGCTTTGACTTGGGATGTTCCCGGGGATGATGTATGATAATTATATGATGTTGTATGATGATGTGTCATGATGTTATGTCTTATTATGATCTGTTTTCTTTATGTTCCTATTACGTATTATTCTGTGGCTTTACGTGGTATGATTATGAAATGAACGTAAAGTATTATGTAACGTAAAGCGGAAGTTAATTATAATGAAAAGTGGAACGTAAAGAACGAATGAATGCATACATTAAAGAAAATATGAATGAATGAAAAGTCTTGCAAGCATATGTATGGAGGTTCTCAGCCAATGAAGGGTGTTAGCTCAACTGTGTGCGGGTTAGCTACCCCGAAAGGATGCATACTGGGGTCTATTCCTTGTGATTAACCAGATGTATGGGACCCTTGTCGCTTGCCCCTGTATTGGTCCCAACACTCGTGCATCATGTTAGAAGTTTATTTATAGACATCGGCCCAGTACCAGCACTTGTGCATGATGTTTGGGGTATAGCACATGGCATTGGTCCGGAATGGAAGTAAGGATAATGATGAATGAACTTGCCCCGGTACTTTGTTCAGGACTTGTACATGATGTTAGAAGTCTATTTATAGACTTTGGCCCAGTACCAGCACTTGTGCATGATGTTTGTGGTATAGTACATTGTATCGGAAGATAATGACAAACATATGAAATGTAAGAAATGTATGATAAGAATGAGAATGAATGGATGATAACAAATGAATGAATATCAAAGGATGATGATAAAAGATAATAATAAGATCATCGATTTGTACGTATGATACATGCTCGCGATAAAGAACGATTTTAAACGAAAGTAAAGTATTTTTATTATAAAGCTAGAACTCACTTAGTAACGCTGATTTTTATGTATTTTCCAGTTGGCAGGTAAGAGTTACGGAGGATGGCACGGGTGCATCTACTTGGCTAGTTTGGATGGCATCCATTTTGTATAACAATGATGTTTTTGCGCTATAATGCAAACCAATGATATTTTGTAACTTAACAATGATGTATTATTTTGCAAAAGTGATTATTAATATATGAAATGGTTTTAGTTAATTGATTCCGCTGTTGTATTTTAGTAAATGTTAAAGTATGTTTTATGTGCAATGATTGACCAACTATAAGTGTCCCGGGAATGGGGCCTTACAAGTTGGTATCAGAGCCAAAGTTTAAGAGAAATAGGTAAATAATATTAAAAACTTAAACTTAAACATAGAACGGGACAAAATGGAAGGATTCATGACTGAGTAGCTACGTGCCATCATGTATTCTCTTTAATATTAACCGGTATTATTTGCGCATGTTATGTAACTTATGTGCTTAAGTAGATTTAGATACTGATGTAGTCAGAAAAGGAAATACTTGGGTTATGAAGAGTAAAGTAAGTAGCTAATTACAATTGGCCACTGTAATTAAGGACTTACTATACTTGATATAAACTGAGCTGTTACCTTGAATGACTGTGTTGGTGTTTTGATTTTATAGCGTGTTAAGAGGATGGCTAGAGGTAGATCATCAAAGGCTTCTTGAGGTGGAGGCCGTGGTGGGCGTAGTGCTGGACCAGGGGTCATAAGAGGCAAGGCAAAGGCTGCTGAAATGGCTCATGAAGAGCCCGAGACCCCTCATCCAGAGGGTGGTGATGAGAGTGCTAACCTAAGGGCCTCGGTGAAGGAGGCTGTGGTCGAGGAGGTTCACCAGGTCATGCAGATGATCCTGTCGTCTGTGGTGATCGAAGTGATTAAGGTTGTGAAGGAAGGTGAGAGGAAGGAGAAGAATAAGCCCTCGGGGGTAAGAGAGCAATCGGAGACTGAGACGGTTGTCTCCAGTGAGGAGGAAGAGGAGGAGTCTGTGCAAGAAACAACAGGAGGTTGTAATTATGGGGCGTTCTAGAGATGCAAGCCCCCTACTTTTGATGGCAATGGCACTGCTGCTGTTGCTCATCGGTGGGTGAAAGAGATGGAGGTTGTACGTGATATCAGCGAGTTCAGGGAGGACCAAAAGGTGACGTTTGCCCCTCACTCATTTATTTACTCGGCCTTATGCTGGTGGGACAATATTGTCCAGGCCGAGGATAGTAGGGCGATTGGAAGGAAGAGGTGGAGTGAGCTGAAGAAGTTGGTGATTGAGGAGTTCTGTCCTAATAGGGAGCTTGATAAGGTTGAGAGGGAGTTCCTGCTGCTGGAGGCGGGAGCCATGACACACCAGTACTACACCACCAAGTTTAATGAGATGGCAAGGCTGGTGCTATATCAGGTGACACCTTTGTCACGAAAGATTAAGAGGTATATCTAGGGCTTGCAAGCGGATATCCGCAGGCACATGATCACCACCTAACCGAGCACGTTTACGTCGGTGGTCGATCTGGCGCGAAGGCTTTATGATGAGCGAGAGGTGGTGGTGGCTGAGGTGAGCAAGAAAGGTGGTGGTGACTAGAACAGGAATGGGAAGCGGTTTGGACGTGGCGAGGCCGCTCCAAACAATAAGGTTGCGAGGGTGGATGACCGGCGTGTGGTCACACCCAGTCCGGGGTCGAAGAGGTGTGGCAAGTGTGGGAAAGAGTATGCTGGAGAGTGTAGATGGGGGTCGAACATCAGTTTCAAGTGTGGGAAAATGAGACATATGGCTAGAAATTATAGGGTGACGTAGTGTTTTAATTGTGGTGAAGTGGGTCACATGAGTAGGGACTCCAAGAAGCCAAGGGCTGAGAGTTCTGGAGCGAAGAAGAAGACCGGGATTGAAGGGCAGAAGGCTAGCGCCAGAGCATTCACGATGACCAGGGATGAGGCTAGGACAGACCCCAATGTCGTGTCAGGTACGTTTCTAGTAAACCAAGCTCTTGGTTCTGTGTTATTTGATTCAAGTGCTAGTAAGAGTTTCACTTCTGTTGCTTTTTGCGCTAATTTGACTATTAGAAGTAGAAATGTAGATGAGCCCTTCGATGTAGAAACTGCCATAGGTAAGTCTACCAGGATTTCTGAAATGATAGAAGGTTGTGACATAGAATTAGAAGGTCATGAGTTTCCTGCTAGCCTGTTTGTGATGACCTTAGGCGGGTCTGATATAGTCCTAGGAATGGATTGGTTAGCGGCCTACGAGGCGAATATCGTATATTGCAAGAAGATGATTCGAGTGACAGCACCTGACGGGAGTGCGGTGACGATCTATGATGATCGAGTTACGACTATCCTGAAAGTGATTTTGATGGCGGTGGCGGGAAAATGCATGAGGCGTGGATGTAGTGCCTACCTGCCCTACGTGAAAGATGTGGATACGCTAATACCATAATTATCTAATGTACCAGTTGTGTGTGAGTTTCCAGACGTGTTCCCAGAAGACTTACCAACCGTGCCACCGGACTGTGAGATCGAATTTCAGATTGACTGCCCACCATGTTGCTAAGGCACCGTATCGAATTGCAAGAATTGCTTGATAAGGATTTATTCGATTGAGTATCTCTCCTTTGGGTTCTCCGGTCTTGTTTGTTAGGAAGAAGGATGGTAGTATGAGGATGGGCATCGACTACCGTGAGTTTAACAAGTTGACGGTGAAGAACCGGTACCCGTTGCCGAAGTTTGATGGCTTGTTTGATCAGCTCCAAGGTGCTAGTTGGTTTTCAAGAATAGATCTTCGATCGGGTTATCATCAGTTGAAGGGGAAGAAGCGGAATGTTCCTAAAATAGCTTTTCGTACGTGTTATGGACACTACGAGATTCTCATTATCTCCTTTGGTTTGACAAACGCGCCAGCTGCTTTTATGGATTTGATTAATCGAGTGTGTTGGCCAATGTTGGATAAATCAGTGATTGTGTTTATTGACGATATCCTGATTTATTCGAAGAGCGAGGAGGAGCATGCCTGTCACATTCGAGAGGTATTAGAGACGCTTAGAAGGGATAGTTGTATGCCAAGTTCTCCAAGTGCGCGTTTGGTTGTGTGAAGTTCAGTTTTTGGGTCACATGGTGAATCCTGAAGGGATTATGGTAAACCCGGCTAAAGTGGAAGTTGTGATGCAATGGAAGTCTTCAAAGACGCCATCCGAGATTCGTAGTTTTCTAGGATTGGCGGGATATTATAGGAGATTCATTCAAGACTTCTCTAAGATAGCTTCCCATTGACTAAGTTGACCCGTAAGAATTTGAAGTTTGTATGAGATCAAGAGCAAGAGGATGCTATTGAAGAGATAAAGACAAGGTTAACTCAAGCTTCTGTCCTGTCATTACCCGTATGAAGCGAGGATTTGGTGGTCTATTCAAATGCTTCTTACTCGGGGTTGGTTTGCGTGTTGATGCATCGAGGAAAGGTTATAGCTTACGCATCCTGATAATTGAATGTTCACGAGGTTAATTACCCTACTCATGACTTGGAGCTAGCAGTTGTGGTCTTTGCATTGAAAATTTGGAGGCATTACTTGTACGGGACAAAGTGCACCATCTTCACTGACCACAAGAGATTAAAGTACTTCTTCGAGCAAAAGGACCCGAACATGAGACAAAGGAGATAGTTGGAGCTCATAAAGGATTATGATTGTGAGATTCATTACCATCCGGGAAAGGGCAACGTAGTTGCGGATGCCCTTAGCTGAAAGGAGAGGCCCGGACCAATTCGGGTGAAAGCTTATCAATTGGTTATGACCTCAGACGTGATGAAGCAGGTCAAGGATTTCCAAGACGAGGCGTTGAAAGAAGATCGCCTTAACTCCGAAAGGATGAGAGGTATAGTTGCAGAGTTGAGTGAAAACACTCTCGGTGTTAGAACCTGATTCAGACGAATGTGGATTCCTCGTTATGGGGATCTACGCGGAAAGGTCATGGATGAGGCTCATAAGACTCGATACTCCATTCATCCCGGGTGCTACTAAGATGTATCAAGACATGAAGAAAAATTATTAGTTGTCGGGTATGAAGCGTGATGTAGAGGAATATATGAGTAAGTGAATTACTTGTTTGCAAGTGAAGGCAAAGCATCAGAAGCCGTACGGGAAGATCCAACCTCTGGATATACCCAAATGCAAGTGGGAGCATATCACCATGGATTTTATTACGAAGCTACCGCTTACCGTGAGAGGGTACGATATGGATGATAGTTGATCGTCTGACGAAGAGTGCTCACTTCCTACTGATCCGTGAATCGTATTCCTCCGAGAGATTAGCGGATCTATTCATCAAGGAGATTGTAACTCGTCATGTTGTACCGGTGTCTATTATGTCTGATCGTTATATTCGGTTTACATCCAAGTTTTGGAAGAGATTTCATGATGTGATGGGGACCAGGTTACACATTAGCACGGCTTATCATCCTCAAACGGATGTTAGAAAAACCCATTCAGATGCTACAAGATATGCTTCGAGCATGCTTCATTGATTTTTGAGGAAGTTGGATGAACATCTAACGTTAGCCGAGTTCTAGTACAATCATAGTTATCATGCCAGCATTGGTATGCCCCCTTATGAGATGCTATACGGTATGAGATGTAGAATGCCCGTATATTGGGGTGAGATTGGTTAGAAGGAGTTAGGGAGCATTGAAGTGATCGAGGCTACGACTGAGAAATTGGATCAGATCAACGCCTTTATAAAGCAAACCAAAGTTAGGCAAAAGTCGTATGCCGATAAGAGACGCTGACCGATTGAGTTCAAGGTGGGTGATAAGGTTATGTTGAAGGTCTCACCTTGGAAGGGTATCATTCGGTATAGAAAGCAGGGCAAGTTGAGCACGAGGTATATAGGGCTTTTCTGAATCATTGCTTAAGTAGGAGAGGTGGCCTGTAGGTTGCAGTTGCCTTATGAGTTAAGTTGAATTCATCCGACATTTCATGTATCTCATCTAAAAAAATGCTTAGATGATGAAGATATGGTCGTAACACTGGAGGACATTGAGGTAGATGAGTGGCTCAATTATGTGGAGCAACCAGTAGCGATCATTGATAAAAAGGAGAAGAGATTACAAAATAAAGTGGTTCCCTTGATGTGAGTTCAGTGAAAACATAGAAAGGGGTTCGAGTCTACGTAGGAGATTGAGGAAGAGATAAGACAACATTACCCACATCTGTTCGAGGAGTAACAGATTTCGGGGGCGAAACCTATATAAGGGGGTGGACTTGTAACACCCGGAAATTTTAATAGATGAGAAAAGGTGAAGAAAAATGAAAGAAAAGCAATAAAACCCAGGTTAAGGGGTTAAATGTGTAAAAAGTACAAAATATTACATTATTTTGTAGAAAAGTAACATGGCCGCCCATTCCATATTACTTTCATCTTCTTGCAATCAGTTTAAAGAGAGAGAGAGCAGGGTGAAGCTTCGGGTTTTTGAAGATTGAAGAAGAAGAAGTTGAATTTAAGGTATGAATTCAATGTTTTCTAGTATTCTTGGGTGATTTTAGCCTCGGGTTTATGCTTATATGTGTTTTGTGGGTTCGTATGTGTGTTTTGGTGGGTTTCTAGGTGTTTGAACTCATTTGCATTCAGGTGTGAAAAAGTCTTGCCCGAAAGTTTCCAAAGGTGAGTTCTAGAACCCCATCTTTACATGTTTTAACTGATTTTAGATCTGGAATTACATTTTAATACGTTTTAACTATGTGGGTATGTGTACCCGTATGTTATTGTGAATATGTATGTGGGTGGGTGTAAGTTTGGGATGATTTATGGTTTTGTGCATGTTTTATGCTTGGTTTTGATGTTTGGTATGATAGAATTAGGCTTGAACATGCTAGAATGATGAATTGGGGACTAAGTATGATGTTAGTTGAAGGTTAGTTGTTCATGCGCATGAAAGGTAGTCCATCCGCCTAAGTCCCCGTGCGCTTGAAATCCATGCGCCCAAATAGTATCCATTCGCGTAGGATTTGCCTAAAATTCCTAAATGTTCCAATGCGCCCAACTTGCCATACACCTAAGTGCCCATGCGCCTAAGTCAGGCCCATGCACCTAAGTAAGTCCCATGCGCCTGCATAGTGCCCATGCGCCTGGAATGTTGCCCAGAATGACTAAGTGTTGGCCATGCGCCTGCATAGTGCCCATGCGCCTAAAGACTTAGATTTATTTCTGAATTTTTGGGAAAAATGAAGTTTTAGGCTTTGACTTGGGATGTTTCCGGGGATGATGTATGATGATTATATGATGTTGTATGATGATGTGTGATGATGTTATGTATGATTATGATCTATTTTCTTTTATGTTCATATTACGCATTACTCCGTGGCTTTACGTGGTATGATTATGAAATGAACGTAAAGTATTATGTAATGTAAAGCGGAAGTTAATGATAATGAAAAGTGGTACGTAAAGAACGAATGAATGCATGCATTAAAGAAAAGATGAATGAATGAAAAGTCTTGCAAGCATATGTATGGAGGTTCACATCCAATGAAGGGTGTTAGCTTCACTGTGTGCGGGTTAGCTACCCGGAAGAATTGTTAGTTCATGGATCAAAAAATTATCTCTCTTCAAACTTCATGGAACAAAACACTAAAAGAATTAGAAATTGTTTCTAAACAATTGGAAGAGATGACCAAAAATCTTAAACAGGAGAAGATAGCACATGCTTCTACTCAAATGGATCTTGCCAAAGTAAAATGTTCAAAAATGATTGTAGAAAAACTGGTAAATGAGAGAAAAGATAAACAGAAAGCAGGGTTAGGTTTCACTCATGAACCTATGCCTGAATCTATTACAAACACTTTACTAGAGAACTTTAATACACATGATCATTCTCCTGAGAATAAAGCTAAACTTAAAGCTTTTCAGGTCAAAAACAAGATTTTAGAAGAAGAAAAGGAAAATGTACAAGTTTTTGTTAAAAATGATCAAGAAAAGATTAAAAATGGTCATCCAATCAAGATAAAATCTTATGAACCAAAACAAACAAAACAAAACACTTATGATCAAATTCATGTTGTATTAGAAGAATTGAAAGTTCAAAGCAAAGAAAAAGATAAACAACAGGTAGGAACATCAGAAGATTCAAACACTATTAATCTAAAACAAGTTTAGTCTGAAAAGGAATCTTCTTCTGACAATGTTCAATCTGAAAGTAAACCAAGTTCTTTTAAGTCAAAGAATCAAAGAAAAAGAAAGAAATCATCAAAAACAAAATCTGAACAAAACAAAAGTTCAGAAATGTTGATCAAAGCAACAAATCAGGCAACAAAACTTAAACCGATAAAATTTGTGTCAGCCGGTTTGTTAAATATGAATCTCTTCAAAACAACAAGGTAAATACTATGAACAAATCTCACTCTGATCTGAAATCAAGTTCAGATTCTAAGACTTCCACTGTAGCAAAAAGATTTGTTCCTAATGAATTCAAGAAGGAAGTTCATGTTAAATAGATGCAAAATAATTTGGCACAAAATCAAAATATGAAAAATGAAAGGCAAAAGTTTAACTATTTGACACCAAAATCAAATATCGTGTCAATGTCAAAAGTTAACAAACAGTTGTTTTTAACTCCACAAAAGTATTGTGAAATATGTGATATGAAAAATCACAATACTGTTGAGTGCTATTTCAACAAGTACTGTCACATATGTGACATGAGAAATCATTCCACAGCATATTGTTATTTTAACAAATACTTTACTTATTGTGATGAAAAGACTCACAATACTGCAAATTGTTATTTTAGAAATAGATCACATACTAGAGGATTTGGAAATTCAAACATGAGCAAAGGTTATGTTAATCCTCAATATATGAGAAATCAAACTGATGGATTTTAAAAATTAACTAATCAACCTTCTTTTGGTTTGAGATCTTTTCAAAAGAACAATTATGTGAGATCTAAACAAAATGTGCAAGAACAATTCATACCAAGATCTGTAAGAATGACTAATAAAAACGTTAGTCATCAATACGTGTCAAAAATTAATCAATCAAATGGTATGAATGTTCTCAAAATAACTCAAATAATTCTCAAAACAATTTCCAAAACAAGATTGGTAAATTCATCAAGAATAAACCTGATTTGAATAATCTGCATTACAAACAATTTACCATTGTTGATAAATTTGGAAAACCCAAGACCATCTCCGCTTGGGTGGATATCTCACTTAATTTTCTTGTTGTGCAGGTACGCCCAAGAACACCACTTACATGGTATTGGTGATTGTGGGTGTAGCCGGCATATGACAGGCAATCCTTCCTTGTTACAAGATTTTAAGTTAAAGGATGGAACACACGTCGCCATTGGTGGTGATGCTGGAGGAAAAATAACAGAGAAGGAACAGTATCAAATGGGATAATAAGCTTTGACAAAGTCAACTTTTGTTCACAGTTGAACTTTAATCTTCTAAGTGTATCCCAAATATGTGATAAATCATACTCTGTCTATTTGATGATTCATTCTATTATGTTTTGAAGCCAGGTTTTCAGATAAGCAAAGATTGGGTAATTGTTACAGCTGAAAGGGATAGAGATGTATACAAGCTGGATATGTCTCAAGTTGATCCTTCAACTGAAACAACATGCCTAATTTCTAAAGCATAAAATGATGAAAGCCAGCTTTGTCATAGACGTCTCTGACATTCAAATTTCAAGAATATGAACAAGCTTGTATCAGGAAATCATGTCATTGGACTTCCATCTAAGAAGTTTGCAACGACTGATCACTGCTCAGCATGTTTGAAGGGGAAAGCAAACACAGAGCGTCTTATGAGTCCAAGCTTATAAACTCAACTTCCAAACCTCTTCACATGTTACATATGGACCTTTTTGGACCAACAAACGTCAAGAGTATAGACGAAATCATATTTTTAGTTATCATTGATGACTATACAAGATTTTCATGGGTTTTCTTTTTGTATGCTAAATCTGAAACGGCTGATTTACTGAAAGAATTTATCATTAAAGTTGAAAATCAATTAGAAAATAAAGTGAAAATAATAAGAAGTGATAACGGAAAGGAATTCAAAATGCTAACATTGAATGTTTTGTGCACAGAAAGGGATAGCTCATCAGTTCAGTGCTCCCAGAACTCCTCAACAAAAAGGAGTTGCTGAAAGGAAATAAAACACTGATTGAAGCTGCTCGTTCTATGTTAGCTGATGCAAAAATTCCTATACTTATTAGTATGAAGCTATATCAACGGCGTCTTTCGTTCGAACAGAATCTTAATTGTGAAAGATAAAATGAAAACTCCATATGAGTTAATGTTTGGCAGTAAACTGAACATAACTTTCTAAAATCATTTGGTTGTCCTGTTATGATTCTTAATTCAATGATCAGTTTAGGAAAATTTGAATCAAAATCAGATAATGGATTTTTCGTTGGATATTTATCGGTTTCAAAAGCCTATCGAGTGTACAACTCTAGGACAAATATAATCCTTGAAACATTCAACGTTAAATTTCTGGAAAATCCTTTTCCATCAGCTTTCCAACATGAACCAAACAAATCTGGATGTTAATGTTCAATGTGATGAGATTCCAACATCTCGTATTCACAAGAATCATCCAATTTCTCAGTTTATTGGTCGATTGAATGAGATAACAACAAGGAGTAAATCCGAACAAGCAAACTTGTGCTTATACTCTTGTTTTCTTTCTCAAATTGTTCCTAAAAATGTTACCGAAGCATTAAAGGACAATGGTTGGATAGAAGCTATGCAAGAAGAATTACTTCAATTTCGAAAACATGAAGTGTGGAATTTAGTGGATCTACCTGAAGGAGAAAATGCTATAGGCACGAAATGGTTGTTTAGAAATAAGACTGATGATCGTGGTGTAGTTATAAGGAACAAAGCGAGACTTGTTGCATAAGGATACACACAGGAAGAAGGGAGAGATTATGATGAAGTGTTTGCACCAGTTGCAAGACTTGAATCCATTCGAGTTTTCCTGGCTTATGCTTCATTCATGAAATTTAAGGTGTATCAAATGGATGTAAAGGGTGCATTTCTATATGGTCCTATCACTGACGATGTGTTTGTGAAGCAACCTCCGGGATTTGAGGATGCAGAATTTCCACATCGAGTATATAAGCTATGTAAATCTTTATATGGACTTCATCAAGCCCCTAGAATTTGGTATGAGACATTATCACAACACTTAATCCAACATGGATACACAAGAGGGAAAATTGATCCAACTTTATTCATATAGAAGGATAATGATGATCTCTTATGTGTACAAGTGTACGTTGATGATATCATATTTGGTTCTACCAGTCCAAAATTGTGCAATGAATTTGAAGAAATCATGAAATCTCGGTTCCAAATGAGTTCTATGGGAGAGATTAATTTTTTCGTTGGACTTCAGGTCAAGCAAACTGACGATGGAATTTTCATCAATCAAGAGATGTTTGTTGACAAGCTCTTGAAGAAATTTAAGTTGCAAGACTGTCAGTCCATACGAACTCCAGCAGATGTAAACACCAAGATTGAACCTGATCCAAAAGGAAAATCTATTGACCAAACACTATACAGATCAATGATTGGTTCTTTGATGTATCTTATTGCATCTAGACCAGACATTATGTATGCAGTTTGTGTTTTTTCCAGGTATCAATCAGACCCGAAAGAATCTCACTTAATTGCTGTCAAAAGGATATTTAGGTATCCCAACGGTAAACTAGCTTTAAGGCTTTGGTATCCTTACGAGGGTAACTTTGAACTACATGGATACACAGATAATGATTATGGTGGATGTTGTCAAGAGAGAAAATCTACTTCAGGTGGGTGTCAATTTCTGGGTCCCCGATTAGTCTCGTGGCAATGTAAGAAACAAACAAATGTCTCTGTTTCAACTGCAGAAGCTGAGTACATTGCTGCATCAGCAGGATGTTCTCAAATCCTCTGGTTGCAAAATCAACTACTGGATTATAGGTTCAATTTTCTTAAAACACCTATTTACATTGATAACACTACTGCTATGTTCATTACAACTAATCCTGTTCAACATTCAAAAACAAAACATATCGAAATTCGATATCATTTTCTCAGATATAACTCTGAAAAAGGATTAATCATATTGATTCAAATCGCAATGGAAAAACAGTTGGCGGATCTATTTACTAAAGCCTTCCTACCAGGACGGTTTGAGTATTTAGTAGAGTCAATTGGTCTTATTAATCATATGTGAACTCTCGATCCTCTCAATGTTAATTGCATGTTTGTATTTTGTGTGTGTGTGTTTTTGTTTAGAAAAACTAAATACAAAAGTATAAATCAAAACTCCCAAAAATAAAGTCTTTTTCTAATTGTCTGTTTATTTTTTAGAAAAGAATATGTTTATGCAATATGTGAGAAATGATAGTACATTAGTGAGATCAGTTGCATACTTCACTCATTAATAAAGTCTGACATGATCAGATATGATGTGTAAACAAGATCATGCTATTATACTGAAAAAGTAAATTCTTGTGATCACACTAAATCTTAATGCTTGTGTGTATTCATCTGAGTACTTTTGAGATGTTTTGGCTTATCAGATTGATTGCTTGTTAAGTTACACCACTCACACCCGTTGGTAATGTGATTAATCATGAGATCTGTTACAAAGCATCATATCACTTCTATGTTATGAGTCATCATAGACCTGAAGTGCTGAGATATTCTTTGTTGTAAGTGATTACAGACCTGGATTTTCTCTTTGATGCAAAAGATGCCAATGAGCACAAACTATTCAAATGAATAGTTAGAGCTGATCAAATGGTTATCCATGATCATTCTCTATTAATTTAAGTAACATGAACTCTGGTGATACATATGTTTCAGGTAATAAGTTGAGTATGTGTTCTTTCTTGCATGTCTTGATGATAGTTGAGCTCTCTAAGTCTCTGTATGATGTACATCATGTCATATCTAAATATACCCTAATCAATCCAAGAATTGAAAAAGTAAGTGAGTTGATAATTTGTCACAAACACTCATTTTCTGTCCTTAGATCTTGTGTCTCCTTTGCTGTGATATCACTGACCTGGAACACACTTGATCAGGATTTATTCATTGTCTATGACTATTCATAAATTTTTTTATTTTAATGTGCTGATTTTCATTGATATGATCTCACTGCAGACATTAAATTCTTTTCTTTATATTAGATTTTGATTCTGCTTCCATTTTGATTTTATGCATGTTTTATGTGTGTGAAGGCAATGTAACAATGAGATGTGTGATCTTATTATGTTACCTTAGGAAACTTATAAGTTGTTCAAACTTAAAAGTTTAGGGGGAGTAATAAATGGAAGAGTTTTTCTCAGAAAATCAAAATCAAAGTTAAAATGTTGAATTGAAAGGATGATGCTATATGTTCAAAGTGTATGTGAATTTGATAATATAACTTTTGAAAATGATAATATGAACCTATATAAATTTGCAAATGGAAATGTTTCTTTCAAAAGTTGAAAAAATAGATGATATTTTGATTTTGTTTTGAGACTAAAATGAAGGAAAAGATAAATTTTTAAAAAACAACAAGTGAAGACTTAAAAAATGTTAAAAATAAAAAAAATTGAGTGTGCAAAATGTAAAAAGTTCAAATTTGAGGGACTAAAAGGTAAATTTTAGGAAATGCAAAAAAAAAATGCTTAAAATGTTTAAAGATTAGTATGAAATATTACTAATATGTTTAAACAGTGTACAGGTGAATAATTTTGAAAAACACAAGTGTAATACTCATGAAAGTCAACTCAAAGTCAACTCATGCGCCTAAATAGTGTTCATACGTCTAAATAGGAGCATGGTGAACTTTCAGGAATTATACAAGTGTTTGGGCGTTTTTCATATTACCATATGCCTAAACAGTTGCAATAAGTCCATGAGTTTAACCAAGTGTTTGGGCGTCTTACACAAACCCATGCGCCTAAACAGTGATAATGAGTATGATTTTAACAAAGTGTTAGACGTTTTAAATGTCTCATGCGTCTACACAGTGTAGAAATGTTTCAAGTGTTACATGTTATACGTTTCAGGAACTTCATGCGGCTGAACAGTGCAAAAGCGCCTAAACAGTGCTTATGCGTCTGTACAGTTCTCATGCGTCTGAGTCAAAACGCACAAACAGTGCTCATGCGTCTCAGTATTTTGTGAATTTTAGGGTTTCATACACACAAACAGTGCTCATGCGTCTAAAATTTCACTTAATATAAATTGAACACTTACACTTGTTTCTTATTCACACTCAAAATTCTCCAAAAACAACTCTCCGAACTATCGACTCGTCGTCATCGAAGTCTCAGATTCTCAGTGTTTGCAACAAATCTAGTTGATTGTTAGATATTATTTGGGTCTATAACGTAAGTTTGTGATTCAAATCAGTAGATTTTGGTTAAAACATGATGATTGGCATAGTCGTTTGACTGCTATTTGGGCGTTCGAACACTATAACATTCAAAGTTTAACTAATCAAATATTAATCATATCTAGAATTGACTCTGGATTGTTGATATGTATCAGATTTCGAGCAATTTGATATATAGTTCATTGACTGAAATTGTGAATGATATGGATTATAGATTGATCAGCCGGTTCTTCGAAGCAAGAAGAAGAAGATGAACAGACAAAATTCAATTTTTGAATAAAAAAATTAAAAAAATAGATAAATAAGAATTCAAATAATTGATTAATAAAAATGATAGATTCAAAATGAATAAATTTTATGATTTCACAAATTAAATTCATAAGTCAAAAGTCAAAATCAAAATTCAATGTTCTAATATTCTTTTTCTCTATGTTTTGCAGATGGCGGCTTTGAAGTTTGAGCCTAACATAATGTTGTTGCATTCTTAGATGATGAAAACAGAGAAGCTGTTGGTTATGAAGAGATTATAAGATTTCTGCTAAGATCAAAATATGTCTATGCAATGTGTGCAAGACCAATGATTAATGCAAGATTGATCAAAAGATTCTAGAGAACAGCAGAAGTAGAAAGAGATAAAGAAGGACATAAAGTTTTAAGAGCTTTCATTACATCTGATAGAATGCTTGAAGTATCTGAACAAGCAATCAGAACAGCTCTTAAACTTGGTGAAAATGATCCAGAAGACTTATCTGAGTATACTTTCAATGAATGTAGAGATGTATTTCTACAAATGGGTCATCCTAATCACTTTCCTAAGAAACAATTTTTCAGAGCAAGAGTATATAAACACTGGAAATTGTTGTGTTATATATTTCAACATTACATGTCCAAAAGAAGTGTTGGTTGGAATTCATTCCCAGTGGACATTGCATCTCCTATCATTGCTCTAGCCACAAACAGAAGATTTAACATGGCAAAGTGGATAATGAACGGATTCATATTCAATCTTGAAAGAGGAAAGAGAAACAAATACTTGATGTATCCAAGATTTCTCCAACTACTCATTAATGAAGAAAATCCAGATTTATATGTTGAAGGAGTTAAAGGAGATAAGTTGCAATTAGAGCATATGTCTGATGCCGTGTATAAGAGACTAGCTATGATTACTGATACTCAAAACATTCCATTATTTGATTATATAAGGAATCTAGCTATGGATGAAGTAGACATCAATCAACAACACAATCATTCATCTGAAGATGAACCAATAGATCCAAATGATCTTATTGAGGATGTTGTAGATGATATGATTGAAGATGATGATGAAGAAAGTGATGATGAAGCTACTGAAAGCTCATCAGATGATGAGGATGATAATAATGATGATGATGATGGTAATGATGGTGCAACTGAAGCACATCAAGAAGAAATTGATGAAAGGAATGATGATGATAATGTCAATGAACCTCAAAACTTAGCTGAAGAAACTAATGATGCTGATATTCATGGTGATTCTGTACATGAAGAAGATTCATAAAATCAAACTTTTGATTTTGATTTCATGAATGATATGTTATTTGAACCAGTGTTTCAAGCTGAAGTGAATGAAGAGGTTGAAGAAATTCGTGTTAGTACAACACATAATGTGTCAGTACAAACAGAGGAGATAGTTGATATAGATGAGATGGAGAATTTGAAAGAAGAGAATGTGATTAAAGAGAAAGAAATTGAAGAATTGAAAGTTGAGAATGAAAGATTGAAAGAGATGAATATAACTCTTGAAAAGGAAATTCAAAAGCTAAAGGATGAAAATTCTAAGCTGAATGAAGAAAATTTACTGAAAGATGAAAAGCTTTTTAGCTATGCAAAAGACAAAGAAGATGTTATAAAAATTTTGAAGTTATGATAAAGGATTATGACATTCTTGAAGAGAAATTCAAGAAACTATCTGATGAAAATGAAAAATTGAAAGATGAATTAATAAAGGAAAAAGAATCTCAAAAGCCTATTTCACCAGATCAAATGATAAGTGCTGAGATGATTGTTGAAGAGAATCTTGAGGTGCTCAAAGGCAAAAGGAAACTTGATGATGCAGCATATACAAATTTAATAGAGTCATCTTCAAAAATACAAAGAATAGAAGAAACTGTTGAAGAGCAAAACATTCAAGAACAAATTGAAGCTTTAGAAGACATTAAAGAAGTTTACAATGATGACTGGTATGATGAAGTCTTATATGAAGAAGACATAGATGAAGCTTAATTTGTATCAAATTTCTCTTCACAAGAACCAACTCAAGATCAAGATGAAATTCCACAAGACTTTGAAGACAGATACAACTACCTTGTGAAGATGAAATACAATAGAGTATTTTTGGATGGGCTGACTGTTTCTCAAATAAACGATGAATATGAGAAATGCATTACTACAGAGTCAGTAGCTCCTATTGATCCAAATGAGATTGTAATGGAACAGGGTAAATGGAATAGAGCCAAAGAAAGTATTAATGTAGAAGAATTATCAAGCTCTGAGCTTCACCATCCTGATCCTGATGATATGAGTATTCCAGCTTTAAGGTCTTGGTTGCAAGCTAGGAATTACCCATGGAGGAAACTGAAAAGATTACAATCTGTATCTTTGAGGAATCTTGTTAGAAGTTTTCAAGAAACTAAAAAACAATCAAAGAAGATGATTATACTAGATACTGATAATCCTCAATACCTTGAGATTACAAAAAGAACAAGAATGTTGAAGCCTCAAGAAATTAAGCAAATGGCAAGAAAATCAGATGCTCATGATAGCAGAAAATATCTGATTAAAATGTTTTCAGATCCTGAAAGAAGGCATATAAAGCCACATCTGAACAAACACAAATTTTTGATAATGCCAGATCAACTGGAGACTTGGTGAGAAATGTATTACAAAGAGGACAATCAGTTGCTGAGTTGTTAAATGCTATGATTGCTCCTGATTTTACAAACCAAGTAAAGATAATAGCATGGTAGTATGATGAGATATTTGATGGATTTTTGATAAAAGGAGTAAATGTAGATTGTGATGTATATCATTTTTACTCAAGCATCATTAAACTTCCAGTGCAAGACTTGAAAGAGTTAAACAGATTACCTCTGATCAATCCATCTGATTCTAAGCGTGGTAAAATGATAACAGAATTATTGAGAAGAGGAATGGATAGATCAATTAATTTTCTTCAAACAAAATATTATCAAGAAGACAAAGAGTACTTTGCTACTTTGAAGAAGAACAAAAAGCTCAAAGGATTACAATCTGAAGAAGAACATTTAATGATAGAATTTTGTGCCAAGTATTTTGAAAAAGTCACAACTCCTGGTTTAAAAGTAATTGATGGTAATCAGAAGACAAAGCCAATTCTCAGATGGTTCTATAACACTGAGACTTTTGAGCTTAAACTGGTCCGAAATCTCGAACGATGGGATGAGGATATGATTACATTATTTGGTGCTTTTGAACTGAAGCTATTGCATCCAAGTTATATATCATTTTTGTCTGTGCAAAAGTTTGAAAAGGTATCTCCAGAGATTGCAGAGCAAGATAAGAAGTATTTTCTTTCTATCATCAATGTGATGAATGCTGCAATGGAAAGAATATCATTGAGGAAAGCTCTTGCTTATGCAAACATTGTTAAGAAAGACATCAAAGACATTGAATTCATGCGAATTTCAAGAATAGGAGTATTAGAAATATACTCAAAGGAATGTCAAAATCCTATTGAGTTATATGCAAATATTGATATTACATGTCTATCAAAAGATACATTGGAAAGAACGAGCAAAATGGAGATAAAGACAAATAAAGCAAAACCAGAACAAGGCATTCTTGCTAGCAAATTTAAGTCTGTAATTGCTAATGCTTTGAAAGAACAGGAGATGTATAAAAAGATACCAATGTTCAAGATCAAAGAAGAACCTGAAGATTTCTTTGAGTACTGAAAATTGAAGATTGAAAATAGAAGATAGAAGATAAAAGTTGAAGATGGAAGCTGAAGAACAGATAAAAAGAAGACAAGATTGAAGATTTTGAAGACCGAAGACCATGTAAATCTTAGGGGGAGTATTGTTAGTTCTCTAGAAAGATTAACATGTTGTCTTTAGGTGTCTTTTTACTATTTGTAATAGTATAGGGACTAGTTTTGTAATTTTGTTAGTTCCTTGTGTTTCATTATAAATAGCTTAGACTTGTAGCAGTTAGAGAGGGACAAAACTGCTTACTTACTTTGTAATTTTCTTTGCTTGATATTAATGAAACCATGAATTTTGTTGATATCTTGCTTGATTTGATTACTTTGTTTGTAATTTCTTTGAATTGTGTTCATACATCATCACAGATTGGTACATTTGATCCTATCAAGAATGCACACTGAGGTTTAATCCTTGTGATTGACCAGATGTATGGGACCCTTGTCGCTTGCCCCGATACAGGTTTCAGCACTTGTGCATGATCTTAGTAGTTTATTTATAGACTTTTTCCCACTACCAACACTTGTGCATGATGTTTGGGGTATAACACATGGCATTGGTTCGGAATGGAAGTAAAGATAATGATGAATGAACTTTCCGGTATTGGTGCCAGCACTTGTGCATGATGTTAGAAGTCTATTTATAGACTTCAGCCAAGTACCAGCACTTGTGCATGATGTTTGGGGTATAGTACATGGCATTGGAAGATAATGACAAACGTATGAAATGTAAGAAATGTATGATAAGAATGAGAATGAATGGATGATAATGAATGAATGAATGTCAAAGAATGATGATGAAAGATAATAATAAGATTATCTATTTGTACGTATCATGCATGATTGCGAATGAAAGTAAAGAACGGTTTTAAACGAAAGTAAAGTATTTCTATTATAAAGCTATAACTCACTCAACAACGCTGACTTTTATGTATTTTCTAGTTGGTAGGTAAGAGTTGCTAAGGATGGCACGGGGGCAGCTACTTGGCTAGTTTTGGATGGCATCCATTTTGTATAACAATGATGTTTTTGCGTTGTAATGCAAACAAATGATATTTTGTAACTTAACCATGATGTATTATTTTGCAAAAGCGATTATTACTATATGAAATGGTTTTAGTTAAATAATTCCGCTGTTGTATTTTAGTAAATGTTAAAGTATGTTTTATGTTTTATGTGCGGTGATTGACCAACTATGAGTGTCCCAGGAATGGGGCCTTACAGATGTTAAGTATGTTATGTGTGTGAGGGATCTTAAGATGGTGAGATCTTACAATCAAGAGACTGGAAAGCTCTAATACCAAGTGCAAGACCATTTAAGGGATGGTCACTTACAACACAACACATAATGAGCAGAGTGTTATAGAACACTTAATAGATCAATTAGGGAACTGAAAAACAATATGGTATGATACTTACAACACAGGTAAATACGATACAGAACAAGAACAAAACAACACAAGGTTATTAGTTTTCAAGAATATTGTATATTGCTCTCAAGTTCTTTTACAAGTGTTAAAGCATAAAAAAATATACAAGGACATGAGATACTTTATACTACATCCTACAGCCGACCATGCTTAGAATGCCGGCTGGAAACATTTGATCTAGACAACAACAAAATCAAATGTAGAGTCAAAAGGCAGATTGCCTTTTGACTAGTGACTATGACATGCCATAGTTCACATCCTAATATATTACAAAAAGGATAAAAGTACATAAAATAGAAAGCAACAGACTCAAGACCTCAATGTACAAGTACCAAAAGCATGGACCTTTTCACCAACTTATGAAAGTTGGTGAGTTTCAGAGTTGCAGCAGAAAGTGGTCCAGCTTTATGAATAAGTACATCAGATAAAGCATGTATCAAAAGTCTTCAGAAGAAATCAGTGTTCACTTCTTTGCTTCGGAGGACTTTGTCTTTGAAGCTTTGGAAAACTTTACTTTTGTCTTCGAAAGATGTTGGTCTTGGCTTTGGAAGATTTTACACTTAGAATAATTTTGATGCATGATGTAAAACTTTCGAAGCATTTTTACTCTGCACTTAAGTGCATGCATGCAGGAAAGACTTTAAATGTTTTAGGTGCATCAGCCTTACATGAAAACTTATATTAGGGCTTTTGATCTTTACATGAAACCGAGTTTATATTTATATATATATATATATATATATATATATATATATATATATATATATATATATATATATATATATATATATATATATATATATATATATATATATATTTATTACGTGGTTTGAGATGGAATTGATGATGAAGAGATGAGAGAAACGTGATGGCAGGGACGAAGATCGAATGTGTGTGTGTGTGTGTGTGTGTTTTGACTGGAATTGAGATGTCTAACAGATCAAAGGGATCAAATAAGATGGTTTCCCCTGTTTAAATAGTCCCAATTTCATCTGTTTCACCCTGAACAAGTTACGGGTTTGATTCGGAAGTTTCGGGTACGATTCACTGATTAATTGGTTGTTTCAACTGAATTATTTCATACATTTAGTTTCAAAATGATCGTCTTTACATTTCTGAGCAATCAATTGACTTAATTTGATCAATTTTGGATTGAATTAGTTAGGAGGATTAAATGGGTTTTCGGTTTTGGTTCAAATACATCAATGCTGCAGTTACACTGTGTTGTGATTATGGCTGACCATGAGAGTTTCTTTGAAAGTTATTACCACTTCTTCTGGTGCATTACATTCCCTAGAAAAGTGGCCAGTCATTCCATAATTGAAGCACTTAACTTTGGATTTATCATATCCAAGTTTTGTGTTCTCATTCAAACTTAGCTTCTTCCCTTTTCTGAAGAACTTCTTAGCCCTCATAGCAATCATGGCCATCTACCATTGTAGATCAATTTCTTTCATATCATCTGGATCCATTTCTTCAGGATCTTCTTTGATCAGATGAGCTGAAGTGAGTCTTCCTCCCAGGTAAGCTTCAAAACTAGCAAAAAAAGCATTATAGGTTGCCTTTTGTTCTTTAAATCTTTGGTCAATAGGCATTCTTGGAGGTGTTGTTGTTGCTTCAGTAGAGGATGATGACTTGCTTTGTTGTGGAGTAACAATGAACACAATTGTTCTTGCTTGATCTCTTGAGGAGAGAAAATACTCTTCCTTAGCTAGAAATGCACTTTCCATAGAATGAGTTTTTGATAGAAATTTGTTAGCCTCTATGACCTGTGGTCCATTGAGATTTATGCTCCTTTCATCTTTTGCAATCATAATATCCAAACTGCTGCTCTCTAGATCAAGAGTATTCTTCAATATAGTTACATTCAGCTCCCAGCTTTAGGGAAGGCTATGCATCATCTTTTTGTTCATTTCTTTCTCCTTGTAAATAACCCCCATGATATTCAAATCATTCACTAACTGCACAAACAAATGCAGTTGCTTGGATGTTGATTAACCTTTGGTGTGATGGAAGGTTTCATATTGATTCACTAACATGTCTTTGTTGATCTCAGTTACTTCACTGCTTCCTTCACATATTATCTGTAGTGCATCCCATTCTCCTTTATGGGTATCAATAATTGAAGGTCCTTATATTCCACCCGCTCTTGGTCCGGATTATAATGACAATAATCAACCCATAAGTACAAAAGATCTATCACCTAAGGATGTTAGAAAGTTTAAAGTCGATATTAGAGCATACAGTCTGCTTAGTATGACTTTACCTGAAGAAAGACTAATCAGGTGTGAGAACTATAAAACAGCAAATTCCTTGTGGAAGATACTTTGTACACTCTTTAAAGGGAGTGATGAAATCAGAAGCATAAGGAAGGATACTTTTCACTCACAATATGAAACATTTTATCATATTAAGGGTGAACCAATTTCTCAACAACTCCATAAGTTTATGCAATTGGTAACCGAGAAGAACATCTTGAAGTTGAAGTATACTAATGAGCAATAAAACAAAAAGATGCTCCATACTTTGCCTGAAAGTTGGAAGCAAATTGTGTCCATGTTCAAGAACACCTTTGATCTTAAAACTACTGGTTTAGATACATTGGTGGCTAAAGTTGAAACTCTTGAAATGGATGAAAAGTCAAGAAACAAGAGTGTGAGAACACATGTCACTCCTTATCATTTTAATGAAACCAAAAGTGCTGGAATTGCTTTTATTTCTAACAATGATAATGACAACTCTTGGACTTTGAGTGAAGATGAAGAAGAAGTAAGTTTTTATGCCTCAAAGCCTTCAAAGAAATCTTCTTAAAGTAAATCAGGAAAAGAAAAGGAAGACTTGATGAGAGAAAAGATGCATCTACATCATCAGCAAAGTCTTCATCAATCAACAATCAAGTAGAGCCCATCACTGTGATTCTGGACTTTGAAGAACAAAAAGCAGCATTTGCAGCTTTCAGCTCAAGCTTTCAAGCTTACTTGGGAAGCACTTTAACATAACCTAACATCTACCAACAAGACCTGGAAGAACTTCATCTTGATGTAATAGAGGAAATGGATCTTCAGTGGCAAATGGCAATGATTGCATATAAAACAAATGCAATTGGTGTTAATAAGTCAAAAGTTAGATGTTTCAAATGCAATGTCTATGGGCATTTCTCAAGAGAATGTAATCAACAATCAACTCCTGACATGAGACAAAATCAGCAACATCAGTCTCATCAACCAACAACATCTCAATGATCTTTCAGACAACCTCAGCTAACCAACTCATCCCTACCAGCCACAAATGCATCAACAGGGTCTAGTAATTTAAAAAAAAACTGTTGATCATTTTACAAGATGGAACTTGTGAATGGAGCATGTATGAGAAGGAGTGTTTGAAGAGAATCAAGCTCTAATGGCCAACATGGAGAACAAAGTTCCACCTATGGCTATAGAGTCCATATGTGTTGAGATAGACTGTGTTCATCATTATGTATTGAGGAAGTTGAAAGATATAGAGTCCATGCTCAAAAACTGGCTGACAAAGTAAAAGAAACAATGATTTTAAATGAATCTCATGTAAGAGAGCATAAACTATATCAAATCAAAATTAACTCTTTACAGAAAGATTTAGATAAACTTGTTTCTGAAAATTACAGTTTAAAAGCCCAAGTTAAGCATCTGACCACTTCCTTAACAAAATCCATGGCTGATAATGCATCAACTGAAGTGAAACTTCAGAAGTTATAACTTTCATCTCAGTAATATGAGAAATTATTAAATTCTCATACTAAATCAAAGAACATGTATGGGTTGGGATACAATGCTGTTGCACCCCCTCTGAGTGATAACTATACAACTTTACCTGAAACTATGACAAACAGTTTGTCAAATCATTTTGTTCCATGCACCAAGTTTGAATCAAAATCTAATCAACCAGTAAATAATAATGAATCTGAGGTGAGTTAAACTGAGTCTTTTGAATCAGAACAAGTCAAATAAAATAAATCAGAATTTGCCTTTGATGAATGTGATGACTTGGATGATTCTGATAAACATGATGATAAATGTGCGGATGAATTGGATATTAGTAAGAATGTTTCATTTGAACCAATCATTCTTAGTGTCCTTAAAGAAATCAAGTTGCCTTATCCTCTTAAGCATAGAAACATGTTAAAAACTATTTTCAAGAGAATAGCTCAGTCGAATGAAGGACTTCAAGAACTTCACAAGCAACAAAAACCATCAACAGAAGTTAATAAGAAGTGCACATCTACAGAAGAAGTAAACACATCTTCCATACAAAAGGGAAAACAACCACAATCAGCAGAACGTTTTCGGAAACTAAAGGCAGCACCCAATAAGAAAACAAAACAGAAAGTTATGAATCCTCAGCAACAGAAATCAGCTGATGTTAAACAAGAACCATTTGATATTATATCAGGAAAGGGTAAGGATTCATCTACTACAAAATTTGAAAAAGAATTAAAGACTCAAAAGCAGCAAAAGAAGAAGAAAGTGCTTGACTCTAAAAATGAATCAGAGGAAAAGTACTGCAAATGGTGTGATATGAAAAATCACAACACTGATGACTGTTACTTCCGCAGTTATTCCTCTATTTGCAATATGAACAATCACATGATTTTTGATTGTTACTTCAACAAATATTATGCAATTTGTAACAAAAATAACCATTCCACTCAGGAATATTATTTAAACAAAAAGAACAAGACAAAGAGCACAAAGAAGCAACAACCTGAGAAGGCTGAATCAGACTCTCAATCTAGTGATAGTCAAGAAGATTCAAAACCAAAGAAGCAACAGCAAAAAAAAAAGTTGTCAAAATCAAAGAAGAAAACATCTACTGATGGTAAACCTTTGAAGAAAGATAAACCACATCAACAACTCAAAACACCTCACTAAAAGATGGATTTGACAGATAAGAAAGCGAATACTGATGATACATTCTTTGATCATTTTGAAAAGGGTACTCACATACCTCATTCAAAATCAAAGCAGCAAACAAACAAAGAAAAGGTGAATGAAGAATTGATTGAGAAACAAGAACAAAGTTCCACAAGCTCATCTTCAACGGAATCATCTGTCACATCTCGGGCCCAGGTAGGGTGGGACGTCACAGACTAGCAACAACATATGGCAGCGGAAACAAACCATTACAAGAGCTCAAAGGAGAGAATATCACATGGCATTAAAAGTTTTCAAAAGATACCAGGGCTAGAAACAGATCCAGCCCCCAAATGAGTTATACAACCAACGTAGAAACAAACAGTATTTGCTTAACAAAAATGTAAAATTGTTCAAATTGTTCATTAAGTAAAATAAGCCCATGCCATGGTCACGGGGATAAGTCTAGGTCTTCACAACAGCTAGGATCTCTTCATAAATTACCTGAAACATGCTCAAAAAGAAATTTGTGTCAACTAAAAAGTTGGTGAATTCAAGTGCTTAAAGTTTAAAAATAAAACGGACTTAACAAATCCTCATCTGATAAAAAGAAATGAATCGTAGTTTCAACATCGTGAGAGAATCATAATCAACCCTGCACTCAGTCCCGCTTGGCCTCTTCTAAAGTTGTGTTTAACCGGCTATTCCCGAAGGAAGAACTGAGCCCCAAACCAGTGTACCATAACTGCCCGGATGGTTCACCATAGTTTCTTAACAAAACATGTCACATGCCACAAACGACCCCTCAGGATCTCAGTGGGGTACCCTTCCTAGAACGGGAGCCACTATGTGTGGGGGATTCCTCAAATAGTTCTATCCATATAAAACAAACGGTTCACGAAAGAATTAATGATCATGATATAAGTATCAGCAGGTAACCATAAATCCCACATTCAATCACCAAGTAAAGCACAAATATAGTTCATAAATAACAGAGCATGTTTCACCCCAAAGCAGTAGTAAAAAGGGGATCACTAGAACTCACCTTAGGTGTTAAGCCAAAATTAACTCTTCGTGTGCCGGGAATGTCTCATGTCTAGCACCCTAACATGAATATATTAAGTGATAAGCTACTGCTCTAAACTTATTTAAGGTGCAACAAGTGTGTCAAAAATTTAGTTGTCGGATAAGGCATTGATTCCGTGAGGGTTTGTATAAAAAGTTTCCTTTTATGGAAAGTCATGGTTTCCCATATAATTTAGGATTTTACATCATTAAGTTAAGGATATAGGATAAATATGCTGTTCAAGTGATTATTAGTCTCATAAGAGTCGGTTATAAAGTTTGGTAAAATTTTACAGTTTAGTCCCTCAAGTTTTCAAAATTGATAGTTTCTACCCTCAAGTTTGGTTTCTTGTACTTTATGACAATTAAGACCAACAATCAGGTTCTTAGAGTAAAAATTGACTTATTATTGAGTAAGTGTTTCAAATTTCAAGAATATGGATCCGGTTTAAAACCTACGCGTTTAACGTTCCCGGTTGCGGTAAAACCGGAGAGTTTTAACAGTTAATTAAGAATTTTCCTAAATTTGAGTCTTGGACCAGTAGGTATCATCTTAAGGACAATTTTCATAAGTTTCAAGTCTTTTAATTGTGAAATTTTGCCTCTAATAGTTGAAAGCCTCGTTTTTACGTTTACCCCGTTAAAACGCGTTTTCAACCGAATTTGACCATTTAAAAGCTTATTTGACCAATATTTCAAATCCTTTAGGTCTTTTAACACTTAACTTGCTGAAATGACATGGGTTTAATAAATCTTTTCTTTAAACTCCTTTTTCTTGGATTTTTCTCAAAAACGTCACCCGGTTAGTACCCGTTTCTAGTTAAAACGCCATTTAATTTTTCCTTTTGACTATTTAAATTACCCATTGACTCCAGAACACTTTATTAACCATTATTAAGCCTGGAATACTTTTTAAAATGGTTAAAATCCACGTTTTATTATATTTAAAGTTGTTTTACTATGTTTCGGGTCCCGTAAATGACTAAAGTGGGTCTAATCTTAACATGTCTTTAATTTCTAGAGATTAACCATTTATCACACACTTAATATTCATCAAAACTTTCTGAAATCATGTCCCAAACTCACGGCTAGGTCATCCAACACAACAATGAACCATCAAGTTAGTGATTTAGCCATAACCGACCATAACACATGTGTAAATCCTTATAACTTGCGTTTAAACATTACCAAAACCTTATTTAACTTTAATATCAGATTATTAAGGTGTTCCAAAGTCGTTCATGTGCAGGTTATAAACCTTGGTTGAGAGGGTTTTCAAACAAGTGCTTAAATAGTGTTATTTCATGTAGAAAGAAGGTTTTCAAGGTGTAGCCCGTGCAATAACCACATGTTCGAGTTATATAACCTTTTGTAACTTTCAAAACAGGTCATTAGAAGTCCATCAAACCATTAGCAAGCAGATTACAAGTTTTGTTTTCAAGGGTTACAAGATTTACAAGTTAGATGGTGCAAAACACCCAAAAAGAGGGTTTTCATGGTGGAAATCGGTTTCCACCTCAAGAATGACCAATATAACGTGTGAGATACCTTTTGTGAAGTTGAAAGCTCCTCAACAACAAGATGATGGTGTCGGGTTTCTGCTACAACATAGAGAGGAGGTGTTTTTAAAAGAAAAGTGAAGAAAACACATGAAATGACCATTTTCGGGTGACATGAAGCTTACACTTGGTATTGTTCACGTTTTGGAGAGTGTAGATTGTGACATCCGTCACTTAAGGTCCGTCAATTGACGTGTTTGTCCGTAATCTAATCTATATTTGGTCATTCCTCATCTCTATTTGACTCATTATGTGGATATCATGTGTGCAATGTTATCGTTGTGTGTGCATTCGTTTAAAACCGTGTGTGAACCTTAAAAAGACCTTTAAAACTTTCATTTTTTGAAAACGTTAAATATATCATTTTATAAATATAATAAATGTTTTTATATAACCATTTCTTAATTCATGACAACATTAAATGAACTTTTACAATTAATATAAAACACCTAACAAAGTCGTTTTTCAACCGAACAAAATTTGGGAAAACTCGGGGGTTAAGTGCAGGGACTAAACTTGTAATTTTGGAAACTTGGGCTGGGTATAAATACCCCTTTTCCAGCCCTAATCCCCCATTTCATCATCTTCTTCATCTTCATCTCCTTCACACACAAAATCTCCATTTTTGCACCAAATCCGACCCGAGAGGTCTCGTTTTCTTCGTCTTGTCACCGTCTACAGCATAGACTACCCCTCCTTAGCAGGTAGTTGTCTTTGGTTGTCCATATTTGAGCCTTTCACGGCTGTCCAAACTAGGGTTTCGGGTGTTCGGGTTCAACCCGAACACACAAGGTCGTGTGGGTGCGTGTGAGGTCTCTTTGCTTGTGTTTCATGCTTGTGTATGTTTGTTGAGTGTTTCTGGAGGTCCTTGTGGTGTAAAACCCGTGTTTAGAGCAGCTCGGGGGCTGCTCCTCCCGACCACAGTCGCGATTCTGCAGATCAGGCGACTGGGTCATCCATGCGATTGAGCCGTGCGACTGAGTGGGTCGTGCGACTGGATCATGCGTCTGAGTCAATCGCACGACTGAGTTGTGTGACTGAGTTGTGCGACTGAGTGTCTGGGTGCGATTGAGTCATGCGTGCGATTGAGTGTATGCGAATGAGTCATGCGATTGAGTGATTGTGTGCGATTGAGTCAGGTGACCGACTGAATGTGTGCGAATGAATGTGATTCGCACGACTGGAGTCCAATCGCACGAATGAAGGTTCAGTCGTACGAAAGTAGCTGATTCGCACGATTGAAGGTTGATTCGTGCGCATGGAAGTTGAGTCGTGCGACTGGGTGTGGTGTGGTACGACTGAAGGCCAATCATACGAATGAAGGCTCAATCGTACGAATGAAGCTGATTCGCACGATTGAGGGTTGATTCGCACGAATGGAGGTTGAGTCGTGCGTCTGACCTTGTTATGCGACTGAATTTGTTGTGTTGACCCCTTGTGCGTGGCGTGAGTGTGTCGTGTGGTGTCGAGGTAACACTAACACAATAATGCCATTGTTTGGCCACAAATATTAAAGTCAACGCGAGAAAGGGCACATAAACTATTTTGAGCAAATTAAACTAACGCTTTTACAACGACCAAATCGACTTATAACTATTGACACTTATTCAATATTCTTTCGATTAACAACGATACTTTTACTTAAACATCATCATTAGTGGCGACAATGTCTTGTACTTGGATCTACATAGGATCTAGTACGTGTGTCAGTCTGTGTGTGTTGTGCGTGACCCATCCGATACGACCCGAACCGACCCATCATTATTGCGCGCTTATACATATATCATAACATTAATGCTATACAATAACTGTCAATAGGTGTTTGACTGTTTATTTGCATTCAACAATTGGGATACATCGCTCATACATACTTACCACCTAACAAGTGAGTTTCGTGGCCCCTTTTTACGCTTATACAATATTTCAATCATTTACAAATTGGGGGAAAAGTATGCTTACACAATTTTTATGCTGTACACTTACATACATTTTACATACAAGGAATCAACGGATACTGTGTTGCAAGTACTATTTGATACATGCTTGGGTCTGCTGTGTGGTTCTATCTTTGCAACTATTTAATTCCAGTGTGGGAACCAACGGTTAGGTATTGGTAGTACTACTGGGCTGACACCCCCACCCTCGTTCGATGGTATACTAGTTGGTACCATCAGTGGCCAGGAACGGGCCCTTGGGTGAATATATGCCGACAATTTCTTTGTGTACGTCGCTAGGTTTGGTTGCAAAGCTCATGTCATGTGATATTTACTTGTGTAATAACTGTATTCACGGTATTCCGACGCGCTATTATATACAGCATCACTTACATTTTTATTACATAAACCTGCGAGCTCACCAACAATTTTGTTGACCGTTTTAAGCATATCTTTTCAGGTGATCATGCAAGTCCAGAATCTAGGTGTGCTGCCTTAGTGGAGACCCTAGGATGCATTTTTGGGACTTAGCTCATGTTTTGATAAACAATCTTTTTGAACAATGTTAACGCATGTAAACAATTATCAACTTTTGAAACTTGTTCCCGGGTTGTGGGAATTAACATTTACATTTTCATCTTATGTGAATATGTGTTATCATTATCATGTTGCTTATGGCTATGTTGTCGTGAACATTGACTAAACACGACACAAGTCCCCTTGTTGTCGGGTGTCGTCATGACACGCATGTCATCATTTATTTATATTGCTCTCCATCGCTTACCATGTGTTATGACGATCCCGGTCTCGTTACATCCCCGTGTTTCCGCTTTTAGCGGGGGTGTGACAGATTGGTATCAGAGCCATTGGTTATAGAGAATTAGGCAATACGCTTGACCTAGACTATAACCTAGGAACCTTCATGTAGATTTGCATGCTAGGACTCTGTATGCATATTATATCTCGTGTATGTGTTCCTCGCTGCTTGATTTGCTCATCTATTTGTTATGTGATCTTTCTACCCTATGAGAGAGCCCTTGTGCTCACTCTTCTATGGGGATGCTTCTATTGAATCTTCCGTTCCCTCTGCGCGCCGAGTTAGTTAATCAGATCCGGGTATTAACCCGAAGAGATCATCACAAATCATGCTATTGCGCTTGACCTTGGACATTGAGATTAACTCTGAGGAGGAATATGTCTGAAACCTCGAAAGATGAGGAAATAGACAACCTCCGCTAAGACTAAACGTGATTGTATACATGGATTTACAACTGTTATGATGGATTATTATGGATATGATGTAAAGGAAAGTCGGGTGTCATGTAACCGGATCAGGCATCATTCTCGGTACATCGTGGGTGTGGTGGGAACGCTGCGGGGAACCCTATATATAAACATCACCGGTATACCGAGAATATGCTTGAAATGGGCTGCATGGTGGTCTTGGCTGACCTGAACATGAACATTGGAATTTGATAAGTGGAATACATTTGTATTTTATGGTGACTAAAGCTGATATGTTACCTCTTTTATGATTAGAACATGCCGCCTCGAAGAGTCACCCGTAGCAGTAGTGGCGGGAGTGAAGCCCCAAGGGGCAGAGGCCGAGGCAGATGCAGAGGCAGAGCACCAAGAGCAAACGATGCTCCTGCCAGTAACAGTCAAGGAACAGGGAACGCCGACATGGCAGCCCTGATCGCTCAGCAATTGGCCGCACTGATTCCTACTATCGTGGCCCAAGTGAGCGACGCACTTCAACAACACCACCCTCACGGGGATGGTGGCAACGATGATGGAGCCCAAGGTGGGATCGAAACTGAAACGGGAAACGGAAACCCGACTGGAAACGAGAGCAACCAGGAAACCGGAAATGGTGGTACTGCCGGTATCGAAACTGGAGTGGTTAATGCTCGTCGGGGATGTTCGTACAAGGAGTTCGTGGCTTGTAAGCCAAGGGAATTCGATGGGAAAGGTGGGGCGATAGCCCTAACCAGGTGGTTGGAAAAGATGGAGGCAGTGATCGACATCAGTGAGTGCCTCGACAGCCAGAGGATCAAGTATGCCACTTGTTCTCTCCAGGGTAAAGCCCTAACCTGGTGGAACACCCAGATTCAAGCACGAGGAAGAGAGTCCGCGATGCAAATGTCGTGGGACGAGTTCAAAGCTTTGATCACCGAGGAATACTGCCCTCTCAACGAGATGCAGAAACTGGAGCATGAGTTCTGGAATCATGCTATGGTGGGGGCAGGGCATGCAGCTTATACTGATCGTTTTCATGAGCTGGCTAGATTGGTTCCGCATCTGGTTACGCCGGAATCAAAGAGGATCGAGAGGTACATTTGGGGACTCGCGCCTCAAATTGACGATGGTTACAGCAGCCGCTCCTCCTACTATTCAGAGCGCAATTCTGAAAGCTGGCGCTCTGACTGATGAGATGGTTAGAACAGGGGTTTTGGGCCGAGGGGCCGAGAAGAGGAAGGATGTTGGGGAGTCGAGCCGGTCGAGTGCCGGAAGGTTGAGAAGAGGTCTAAGCCGACAGGAATTTTGTGGCCGTGTCTCAGGCCAGAAGAGAGTATGTGGGGCCGCACCCCAAATGTGAAAGGTGCAATTATCATCATCCCCCAGGGACGCAGTGCCGGGTGTGCGCTAACTGTAAGCGCCCGGGTCATTTGGCAAGAGATTGCAGAACCGCGCCAAATCTTGTAGCACCCGTCAACGCGGTTAACCCCGCCGGGAATGCAAGGGCTTGCTTTGAATGTGGGAGCCCCGATCACTACAGGAATATGTGCCCCAGGCTGAATCGGGCACCGGGTCAACAGGGGAACAACCAGCAGCAGGTGTTGGCATCGCTGGGAATCAAGGCCCGGCTACTCAGGGGAATGCAGCTCGGGGACGTGCATTCGTCATTGGAGCTAATGATGCTCGTCAGGACCCGAATGTTGTCACGGGTACGCACTTACTCAATCATCACTTCGCATCTATATTATTTGATACTGGAGCAGACAATAGTTTCATATCTTCGAGTTTGTGCAATTGCTTGATTTGAGTCCTAGTAGGCTAGAAACTAGCTACTCCGTAGAAATGGCCAATGGTAGGGTTGCTCAGGCCGATGAGATTATTAGAAAGTGTTCGTTGACGCTGGAGGATCATACCTTTGAGATAGATTTGATACCCTTCGAGTTAGGAAGCTTCGACGTGATCGTGGGTATGGATTGGTTGTCGCAGAATGGAGCAGAGATTGTCTGTCGAGACAAGGTAGTACGTATCCCTATGCCTAACGGGGAAGTACTCAAGGTTCAGGGAGAACGACCGGGTAAGAGCTTAAAGCTTATTTCCTGCATGAAAGCACGCCAGAGTTTACGAAAGCAGTGCTACGCTTTTCTGGCTCATGTGGTTGAAAAGAAAGACGAAGAAAGGAAACTGGTGGATATTCCAGTGGTACGGGATTACCCAGAAGTATTTCCAGATGACTTGTCTGGTTTACCTCCTCCACGACAGGTGGAATTCCGTATTGAGTTGGTTCCTGGAGCTACACCGGTAGCGAAAACGCCATATCGACTAGCGCCATCCGAGATGCAAGAGTTGTCTAGTCAGTTACAGGAACTACTGGAGAAGGGTTTTATTCGACCAAGTCATTCACCGTGGGGAGCGCCGGTACTATTTGTCAAGAAGAAGGATGGATCGTTCCGTATGTGCATCGATTACCGTGAACTGAACAAGTTAACGGTGAAGAACCGATATCCTCTCCCCAGGATCGACGACTTATTTGATCAGCTGCAAGGAGCTTCGTATTTTTCAAAGATCGATCTACGTTCCGGTTATCATCAGCTAAGGGTTTTCGAGGACGACATACCGAAGACTGCGTTCAGAACTCGTTATGGGCACTATGAGTTCTTGGTCATGCCGTTCGGGTTGACTAACGCACCAGCTGTGTTCATGGATCTAATGAATCGGGTGTGCAAACCTTACTTGGATAAGTTCGTGATCGTGTTCATAGACGATATACTTATCTATTCCCGATCAAAAGAGGATCATGTAGAACATCTTCGGGCTATTCTGGAGCTGCTACGCGAAGAGAAACTTTTCGCCAAATTCTCAAAGTGTGAATTTTGGCTGCGAGAAGTGAAGTTTTTGGGTCATGTGGTTAATGAGGACGGGATTCACGTAGATCCCGGTAAGATCGAAGCGGTGAAGAAATGGGATACGCCCCAGACACCATCAGAGATACGGCAATTCTTAGGATTGGCCGGTTATTATCGTCGCTTCATCGCGAATTTCTCAAAGATTGCACAACCGTTGACCCTGCTTACTCAGAAAGACAAGAAGTTTGACTGGGGATTTGCACAAGAGCAAGCGTTCCAAACGTTGAAAGAGAAGTTGTGCAACGCGCCGATACTGTCTCTCCCAGACGGAACAGATGATTTTGTGGTTTACTGCGATGCGTCACATCAAGGATTGGGATGTGTATTGATGCAGAAGGACAAGGTGATTGCCTACGCTTCGCGACAACTTAAAGTGCACGAAAAGAACTACACCACTCATGATCTTGAGTTGGGCGCTGTAGTATTTGCACTCAAAATTTGGAGGCATTACTTGTATGGCACCAAATGCATCATCTTCACCGATCATAAGAGCCTTCAACATATTCTGGATCAGAAGGAACTCAACATGCGCCAACGACGTTGGGTAGAGCTTCTTAGCGACTACGATTGTGAAATCCGGTATCATCCGGGGAAAGCTAACGTGGTGGCTGATGCCTTAAGCCGTAAAGAACGTGTGAAACCACTGCGTGCACGAGCGATGGGATTGACCATTCAAACCAACTTGAAAGCTCAGATTCAAATTGCACAGAGTGAGGCATTGAAAGAAGAGAACCTTGCGGGAGAAGAATTCCGGGGGTTAGACAAACAGATGATTCGCAAGGATGACGGTATTCAGTACTTCATGATCGCATATGGGTACCCAAATGGGGAGGTGTTCGAACCTTAGTCATGGATGAAGCCCACAAGACGCGATATTCTATTCATCCTGGTGCAGACAAGATGTATCATGATCTTAAGGATCTATACTGGTGGCCAGGCATGAAGAAAGACATTGCCTTATACGTCAGTCAATGCTTGACGTGTTCGAAAGTCAAAGCTGAACATCAGAAGCCATCGGGATTATTACAGCAACCTGAAATTCCCGAGTGGAAATGGGAGAACATAGCAATGGATTTCATTACCAAACTCCCTAGAACAAACAGCGGTCATGACTCGATATGGGTCATTATTGATAGAATGACCAAGTCAGCACATTTCTTGCCTATCCGAGAAGATTACAAGATGGATAAGTTGGCGAGATTGTACATCAAAGAGGTCGTGACACGGCACGGGGTGCCGGTGTCAATCATATCCGACCGAGATAGCAGATTCACTTCACGCTTTTGGCAGACACTACAGAAAGCGATGGGTACTCGGTTAGACATGAGTACAGCCTATCACCCTCAAACAGATGGCCAAAGTGAACGCACTATACAGACGCTAGAAGACATGTTGAGAGCGTGTGTAATCGATTTTGGTGGTAGTTGGGATGCTCATCTGCCGTTGATTGAGTTCTCCTACAACAACAGCTACCATACAAGCATTGGATGTGCTCCATTTGAAGCGTTGTATGGAAGGAAATGCAGATCTCCCGTTTGTTGGGCCGAAATTGGCGAAAGTCAGCTGACAGGCCCAGAGATCATCCAAGAAACAACAGACAAGATTTTCCAAATCAAAGATCGACTCAAAGCCGCGCGAGATCGTCAAAAGAGCTATGCCGACAATCGTCGGAAGCCTCTAGAATTCAATGTTGGGGATCGTGTGTTACTCAAAGTTTCCCCTTGGAAAGGAGTCGTTCGATTCGGAAAGAAAGGGAAGTTAGCCCCAAGATACGTTGGACCATTTGAGATCACTGAAAGGATCGGTCCAGTGGCTTACCGGTTAAGGTTGCCACAAGAGCTTAGTGGTGTGCATGATACTTTTCACGTGTCAAACCTCAAGAAATGTTTGGCCGATGAATCCCTTCACGTGCCAATCGAGGAAATCAAGATTGATGACAAGCTTCATTTTGTTGAAGAACCCATTGAGATCATGGATCGAAAGGTCAAGCAACTGAAGCGCAGTAGAATACCTATTGTTCGCGTAAGGTGGAATTCAAAACGAGGGCCAGAGTTTACATGGGAACGTGAAGATCAGATGAAACTCAAATATCCACATCTCTTCGAGGATGACACTCTTGGACCTAACTCCAGCTGAATTTCGGGACGAAATTCTCTCAACTGGGGGATACTGTGACATCCGTCACTTTAAGGTCCGTCAATTGACGTGTTTGTCCGTCATCTAATCTATATTTGGTCATTCCTCATCTCTATTTGACTCATTATGTGGATATCATGTGTGCAATGTTATCGTTGTGTGTGCATTCGTTTAAAACCGTGTGTGAACCTTAAAAAGACCTTTAAAACTTTCATTTTTTGAAAACGTTAAATATATCATTTTATAAATATAATAAATGTTTTTATATAACCATTTCTTAAGTCATGACAACATTAAATGAACTTTTACAATTAATATAAAACACCTAACAAAGTCGTTTTTCAACCGAACAAAATTTGGGAAAACTCGGGGGTTAAGTGCAGGGACTAAACTTGTAATTTTGGAAACTTGGGCTGGGTATAAATACCCCTTTTCCAGCCCTAATCCCCCATTTCATCATCTTCTTCATCTTCATCTCCTTCACACACAAAATCTCCATTTTTGCACCAAATCCGACCCGAGAGGTCTCGTTTTCTTCGTCTTGTCACCGTCTACAGCATAGACTACCCCTCCTTAGCAGGTAGTTGTCTTTGGTTGTCCATATTTGAGCCTTTCACGGCTGTCCAAACTAGGGTTTCGGGTGTTCGGGTTCAACCCGAACACACAAGGTCGTGTGGGTGCGTGTGAGGTCTCTTTGCTTGTGTTTCATGCTTGTGTATGTTTGTTGAGTGTTTCTGGAGGTCCTTGTGGTGTAAAACCCGTGTTTAGAGCAGCTCGGGGGCTGCTCCTCCCGACCACAGTCGCGATTCTGCAGATCAGGCGACTGGGTCATCCATGCGATTGAGCCGTGCGACTGAGTGGGTCGTGCGACTGGATCATGCGTCTGAGTCAATCGCACGACTGAGTTGTGCGACTAGGCATGTCGTGCGACTGAGTTGTGCGACTGAGTGTCTGGGTGCGATTGATTCATGCGTGCGATTGAGTGTATGCGAATGAGTCATGCGATTGAGTGATTGTGTGCGATTGAGTCAGGTGACCGACTGAATGTGTGCGAATGAATGTGATTCGCACGACTGGAGTCCAATCGCACGAATGAAGGTTCAGTCGTACGAAAGTAGCTAATTCGCACGATTGAAGGTTGATTCGTGCGCATGGAAGTTGAGCCGTGCGACTGGGTGTGGTGTGGTACGACTGAAGGCCAATCATACGAATGAAGGCTCAATCGTACGAATGAAGCTGATTCGCACGATTGAGGGTTGATTCGCACGAATGGAGGTTGAGTCGTGCGTCTGACCTTGTTATGCGATTGAATTTGTTGTGTTGACCCCTTGTGCGTGGCGTGAGTGTGTCGTGTGGTGTCGAGGTAACACTAACACAATAATGCCATTGTTTGGCCACAAATATTAAAGTCAACGCGAGAAAGGGCACAAAACTATTTTGAGCAAATTAAACTAACGCTTTTACAACGACCAAATCGACTTATAACTATTGACACTTATTCAATATTCTTTCGATTAACAACGATACTTTTACTTAAACATCATCATTAGTGGCGACAATGTCTTGTACTTGGATCTACATAGGATCTAGTACGTGTGTCAGTCTGTGTGTGTTGTGCGTGACCCATCCGATACGACCCGAACCGACCCATCATTATTGCGCGCTTATACATATATCATAACATTAATGCTATACAATAACTGTCAATAGGTGTTTGACTGTTTATTTGCATTCAACAATTGGGATACATCGATCATACATACTTACCACCTAACAAGTGAGTTTCGTGGCCCCTTTTTACGCTTATACAATATTTCAATCATTTACAAATTGGGGGAAAAGTATGCTTACACAATTTTTATGCTGTACACTTACATACATTTTACATAAAAGGAATCAACGTGATACTGTGTTGCAAGTACTATTTGATACATGCTTGGGTCTGCTGTGTGGTTCTATCTTTGCAACTATTTAATTCCAGTGTGGGAACCGACGGTTAGGTATTGGTAGTACTACTGGGCTGACACCCCCACCCTCGTTCGATGGTATACTAGTTGGTACCATCAGTGGCCAGGAACGGGCCCTTGGGTGAATATATGCCGACAATTTCTTTGTGTACGTCGCTAGATTTGGTTGCAAAGCTCATGTCATGTGATATTTACTTGTGTAATAACTGTATTCACGGTATTCCGACGCGCTATTATATACAGCATCACTTACATTTTTATTACATAAACCTGCGAGCTCACCAACAATTTTGTTGACCGTTTTAAGCATATCTTTTCAGGTGATCATGCAAGTCCAGGAATCTAGGTGTGCTGCCTTAGTGGAGACCCTAGGATGCATTTTTGGGACTTAGCTGATGTTTTGATAAACAATCTTTTTGAACAATGTTAACGCATGTAAACAATTATCAACTTTTGAAACTTGTTCCCGGGTTGTGGGAATTAACATTTACATTTTCATCTTATGTGAATATGTGTTATCATTATCATGTTGCTTATGGCTATGTTGTCATGAACACTGACTAAACACGACACAAGCCCCCTTGTTGTTGGGTGTCGTCATGACACGCATGTCATCATTTATTTATATTGCTCTCCATCGCTTACCATGTGTTATGACGATCCCGGTCTCGTTACATCCCCGTGTTTCCGCTTTTAGCGGGGGTGTGACATAGATGGTCGAGAGTGGTCTGGGAATCCTAGAAAAAGCTGGAGAACTTGAAGAAGTGCTGTAGGATCTCGGACTTGCAAGAATCAAGCACCAATCTTCACAAAATGGCACCTTCTCGCTTGTTTGAGCTTGGCCGATGGATGTATGGTGTTGTTCTTCGAATATGGGGCTGCAATGGTGTTTAAAACTGTGGTGTGTGTGTGTGTTCTTCTGGGGAGAATCCGAGAGAAGAGAGAGAGAGAGGGAGTGACAGAGTTGGAAATGCTTGCATGAATGAGGAGTGAAGGGTTGAAGGTTGTGATGTGTAGTGGTGTAGAAGTGTGGTGATTGGGGGAGAGGGGGGCGGCCGAGATTTGGCTTTTTGTGGGGATTAATATTTGAATTTTAATTGTAAAATAATTATTAAGCGGTATAATTTTGTAGTGTAGTGTAGTATTTAGATGGTAAGAGTTTTTTAGTTAGTTGATGTGTCTTGTGCATGATAATGCATGCATTAGCCGAAAATTAATGTGTATAAGCACACATTTTTAATTGTTTCAATAATAAATTGATTTCGTAGTAAGGGTGACTAATTGACTTTCCCGGAACACTAAGTTCAAAAAGGTAAAACTCAAATTAACTAAAAGTCACTAAAATCACATAAAATCATAAAATGGAACAAATAACAAAAGATGATTCCAAATTCATTAATAGAGTTAGATTGTTTCTATTATTAGTACTCAAAAGACGGGTAATGATGCAAGTAGATTAGGGTTAGAATAACGACCTGGAGGTCGGTTGTCACATTCTCCCATCGTTTAGGAAATTTCATCCCGAAATTTTAGCTTCGATTAGAATCTGAATGGGTGGGTTTGAAGAGGTGTGGATAATTCTTCCTCATCTCATCTTCACGTTCCCAAGTGAATTCAGGTCCTCGTTTTGAGTTCCATCTAACCTTGACCTTGGGTATGCGGCTCCGCTTGAGTTGCTTGACCAAGCAGTCTGTGATCTCCATGGGCTCCTCCACAAAGTTCAGCTTGTCATTGATTCTTGCTTCTTTCAACAGTAGCTCTAGGGTTTTGTCTACCATGCACTTCTTCAAGTTCGACACATGGAAGGTGTCGTGTATGTAGCTCAACCTCTGAGGTAGTTTCAATTTGTAAGCCATGGGGCCAATTCTTGCCAGTATTTCGAATGGTCCAATGTATCTCGTGCTTAACATTCCTCTCTTTCCGAACCTCACGGTTCCCTTCCATGGTGCTACCTTTAGCATTACTCTGTCACCCACTTGAAACTATAAAGGTTTACGTCTCCTATCAGCGTACTTCTTCTGCCGGTCTCTGGCTGCCCTTAGTCGTTCCTTAATTTTAAAAATCTTGTCAGTGGTCTCCAACACGATGTCGGGTCCCATTACTTGGCTATCACCCATCTCATTCCAGCTCAATGGTGATCGGCATTTTCTTTCGTATAGAGCCTCATACAGAGTTGCCTTGATACTTGCGTGGTAACTATTATTATAGGCGAATTCCACCAAAGTGAGATGGTTGTCCCAGTTTCCACCAAAGTCAATCACGCAAGCTCTTAACATATCCTCCAACGTTTGAATTCCTTTCGCTCTGACCGTCGGTTTGTGGGTGGTACGCGGTGCTTAGATCCAAACGGGTTCCTAAAGCCTGCTGGAATGATTTCCAGAAACGAGAAGTGAAACAGCTATCACAGTCGGAGATGATCGACAAAGGCACTCCATGCTTAGTTACTATCTCGTCGACATATAGTTGGGCCAATTTCGTCAAGTCGTAGTCTTCTCGAATTGGCAAAAACTGAGCTGACTTTGTTAGCCTATCCACTATCGCCCAAATAGCATCATGGCCTCTAAACGTTCTGGGTAACTTTGTAACAAAATCCATCGTGACGTTATCCCATTTCCATTCTGGGATTTCGGGCTGTTGTAACGTTCTTGACGGTTTTTGATTTTCAGCTTTTACCATGGCACAGGTTAGTCATTTCCCAACATAAATAGCGATTGATTTCTTGATTCCAGGCCACCAGAAAAGTGCCTTTAGATCTTGGTACATCTTATCACTTCCAGGGTGAACCGAGTACCTAGACTTGTGGACTTCATCGAGGATTACCTCTCGAATTCCTCTATGCTTCGGCACCCGTGTTCTCCCTTCGTACTTGTATGTACTATCGTCCCCTGTCTCAAATCGCTTTTCCATTCCAGTTAACCCTTCTTCTTTTAACCTTTCTTCCTTTAATGCTTCGTTTTGAGTTTCTTTCAGCTTTGCGATAAGGTTGGTATGCACACTCATCCTTAAGGCTCGTACACGAAGAGGCTTTTCTCTCTTCTTTATGCTCAAAGCATCTGCCACAACATTGGCCTTACCGGTATGGTAACATGAGTGCGCACTCGTAGTCGTTTAGCAGCTCGACCCATCTTCTTTGATGCATGTTTAGCATCTTTTGGTCAAGAATGTGTTGCAAACTTCTATGGTTAGTGTATATGATGCACTTCGTGCCATAGAGGTAGTGCCTCCACATTTTGAGAGCAAACACCACGGCACCCAATTCCAGATCGTGCTTCGTATAGTTCTTCTCATGATCGTTCAACAGTCTAGATGCATAAGCAATCACGTTGTTGCGTTGCATCAGTACACATCCTAGTCCTTGACACAAAGCGTCACAATAGACCACGAAATCTTCTACTCCTTCTGGAAGAGCAAGGATAGGTGCACTGCACAACTTCTCCTTAAGCGTTTCAAACGCCCCATTCTGCGCTCGTTCCCACACAAAAGTTGTGTTATTCCTAGTTAGTGCGGTCAAGGGTTGCACTATGCGCGAGAAGTCCTTTACAAACCATCGGTAGTATCCGGCCAGCCCTAAGAATTGCCTTATCTCCGTGGGAGTTTCAGGAATCTTCCAATCCTTTATAGCCTCAATCTTGGAAGGGTCGACTTGAATCCCATTCTCATTTACCACATGCCCTAAGAATTGAATCTTACGCATCCAGAATTCGCATTTAGATAATTTGGCATATAGTTGTTCATTCTTGAGTAATTCAAGAATTAGCCTGAGATGCTTCTCGTGCTCGTCCTTACTACGGGAGTAGATCAGTATGTCGTCGATAAACACGATCACAAACTTGTCGAGATAAGGGCGGCGCGGTTCATGAGGTCCATGAACGCTGCTGGTGCATTAGTCAGTCCAAAGGGCATGACTAAATACTCATAGTGTCCATACCTAGTTCGGAAGGCCGTTTTGGGTATGTCCTCTTCTCTTATCTTCAGTAGGTGGTAACCTGACCTCAAATCTATTTTGGAGAACTAACTTTCTTCTTGCAGTTGATCAAATAGGTCATCTATTCTCGAAAGAGGGTAACGGTTCTTTATGGTCAGCTTGTTCAATTCTCTGTAATCGATGCACATTCGTAGGTTCCGTCTTTCTTTTTCACAAACAGTACCGGGGCACCTCATGGAGAGACACTCGAACGTATGAATCCCTTGTCAAGTAGTTCTTGAATTTGCGCCATCAGTTCCTTCATTTCAGGTGGGGCGAGTCGGTACAGTGACTTGGCTACTGGTGCAGCACCAGGCAGCAAATCTATATGGAATTGAACTTGTCGATTCGGGGGGGAGTCCCGGTAGGTCTTCCGGAAACACTTCTGGGTATTCAGAAACCACGGGGATATCTAAAATTTTCTTCTCCTCTTGGTTCTTCATCACATAGACTATGAAAGCTGGGCATCCCTTCATTAAGCTCTTGGTAGCTTTTAAGTGGGATACCATGGGGTATAGGGTGTTACTCCTTTCGCCTTGTACCACTAACACTTCCTTGTCGCTCAACGGTATCTTGAGTATACGCTCATCACATACGATTTTGACTCTATGCTTAGCTAGCCAGTCCATACCAACAACCACATCGAATCCTCCTAACTTGATGGGCATCAAATTTATCCTAAATGTATTTCCTTTTAGATTCAGCGAGCAATCCTTATTGACTTCGTTAGTTTCTAAAATGTTACAGTCAGCAAATTCTACAGTAAACATATCGGTTAAGGTACATGCGTCTAAGTCAATCAAAGACCTAAAAGTACTAGAAACAAAACTAGCAGTCGCTCCAGTATCGAACAGAACAGTAGCAAGATTGTTGTTTACAAGGAACGTACCGTTAACCACATCAGGTTCCCTACGAACTCCAGCTGGGTCCATAACGAATGCTCTTCCCTTTGGCTTGTTGTGCTTGGCATCCTTGTCTCAACCCAGCTTAGGACACTTGTTCCTCATGTGCCCTGGATCCCCACATTCATAGCATTGTTTTCCTAGTGCGTAAGTACAGTCCTTGATTAAATGATCTGTTCTCTTGCATCCGAAACAGGGCATCGGGTTACATTCCCCTTGATGGTGTAGTTTGCACTTGTTGCAAAATGGGCTTGTCCCCGAGTACAGTCTCTAGGTCTTGCTTCCCTGATCATCGCGCCTCGCACCTTCAGAACTCATCCTACCTGACCCGCTACTACTTCCAACCGCTCTTTTTACTTCAAACCACTTTCTTTTCTCACCAACAGACTTCCTCTTCTCATCAGCCCTAGCTTTCTCAGTCCATCCAGCCCTAACTAAGTCATCAGTCAAACTGCTAGTAAGGTCAACCGCAACTTGTAGGGTTAAAGGCTACGAGGAACGGACCATTCCCCTAACTCTTGGGTGTAGCCCCCAGATGAATCGTGCTATACCTTTAGATTTGGGTATCATCAGATGAGGAACCAGTCGGGATAGGGCTAAGAAACGATTGATATATTCCGTGTAGTTGGGACCTTTCATTTCCAGACTTAGGAATTCTGTCTCTAGTTTCTCGAGTTGATTGATGGGGCAATACTTGCTGGTCATCAGTTCCCTGAATTCGGTCCAACTCATTCGGTTTGCCACATTTCTTCCACGGGTTTGAGTAATCGACTTCCACCATTCAAGAGCCGATCCCTGGAGGGATTGGGATGCAAACCTCACCATATGATCCATCTTGCACTCACTAATGTCCAAGACGGCTTCCATTTCATCAATCCATCTGTACGTCTCTATAGCACCCTCGGTGCCGTAGAAGTCCTTGGGCTTACATGCCATAAAGGTCTTATAGGAGCATCCGTTCTTTAACGCCTTGGCTTCCTCGTCGTGGCCCTCGTCGTTCCCTAGCCGATCATTACCATTAGTATTGCTCTGATCAGCATTGATCTGAGCGATAATGGTCGGGATGGCGTTAGCAAGTTGTTGTGCTACGAGGTTAGCAATTCTCTCCTCATTTTCTTGACTAGCATTTTCCCTGCGGGGAGTTCCTGGTGGGGTAGGTTGGTTTCCAGTTTGTCTGGCTTCCTCACGGCGGCCCCTAGTGGCTACTCGCCGCCCAAATCGTGTTCCTCTCCGAGTCGGCATTCTGATAGTATCACAAATAGATTCGTTTAGCATCTCAAAATTTGTTTCGAATAGCTCATGCATCAATACCCTATTAAACCTTGGCGTGTATATATATATATATATACAAGCCACTAAGTGATTCTCACAAGGTCCATTTCAAAGCATATCATAACAGTTAGACAATCAAACAGAAAGGGGCACGTACCAATTACAAAGCACAACACAACATATTGCAATTCAATATAAATAGTCTAATAACCTAGCATCCAAACAAACAGTTCATAATTAAATAGAGATAGTAGTATCATCCAACAAAGTTGAATCAGAGTCAAGCTCTTAAAGTTGGAAGGTGCCATCACCCCCATATTAATAATAATAATAGTATCAAATAATAATTTGAAATAGTTTCCTTCAACTGTCTAAAGACAGATAATTCCGCTTCTCACCCCTGCTCTCACATCCAATTTTTCTTCAGCCATCCTAAGCTCTTCTTTCTATGCTCCTGTTCCAACCGCTGCACCCCATGCGTAGCCATCATAGCCTGGAATTGAGCAGACTGGGAGGTCCAGGTGGCGTGCTGAAAAGTCAACTCGTGACGACGAACGGTCTTCAAGATCTCAACCAGTGTTGCATCAGAGGGTCCTACGTCGCTTGCCCGGCGGCTCGACTGGGAGTACCTATCACCTGCCAGTACGCTAGGGCCGTCATACATACTGTGCCTCGGTGGCATCAGGTGTTCATCACGTGGGTCAAACAGCGGAGGTGCCGATATCGGAGTCCTAACAGGTGGTGGAGGAGGTGGCATCGTAAAGGAGACTAAGGTAACTGGCCTAGCACTGTTGCGTGGATGGGTGATAACATGTGCACCCCTATTCCCTATAGGTGGGATGGGTGAGTGGGTAGAAGCAGCTACGTGAGGAGAGTGGGAGCGTGTCCGGCTCTTGGAAGGTGATGTGGAGGGAGAGTCGTTAGAAGCTTCAGTGTCATCTGACGTGACGGATATCCATCCTGGATGTCCACACCTCTGGAGGTATGCCTCATACTCTGTCTGTGGCTTCGCCCTTCTAAGGGTCCCAATAGGAGTAGTCTCATGATTAGGGTGAGCAGGCGCCTTACCTTTATCAGCCATAGCCGCTGTGTCCTGTAAGGAATACATTATGAGTAATTTGGTTTCTCATAACTCATGATTATACTAATAGTACTAGTAATAGTAGTGATGGCAGTAGCATCTGTTATTCCAACATATCATTGTCCGTGTTACCCAAATCAATAGTCTCTTTAAATAGAATCGGATAACATAGTTCATCATAGAAATCATTTAAATCCCCTTTTTAAAATAAGTTTCAAAATCATCAATGTTAATCAGAAAAAGTCCAACCATTTCCTAAAGGTCCGTGATGGGAATTACGCGTCCAGTAAATTCATGATTACGTTGATCAAGTGTAATCATCAATTTACCCAACCCGATCATCCCAACACTTCCCACAAGGACAGTCCTAGGGTATCAGGGTTGTAGTCTAGGGTCTACTATGGTATTCCCGACTTCTCTACAACCTTTGGCTCTGATACCAATCTGTCACACCCCGGGCCCAGGTAGGGTGGGACGTCACAGACTAGCAACAACATATGTCAGTGGAAACAAACCATTACAAGAGCTCAAAGGAGAGAATATCACATGGCATTAAAAGTTTTCAAAAGATACCGGGCTTAGAAACAGATCCAGCCCCCAAATGAGTTATACAACCAACGTAGAAACAAATTGTATTTGCTTAACAGAAATGTAAAATTGTTCAAATTGTTCATTAAGTAAAATAAGCCAATGCCATGGTCACGGGGATAAGTCTAGGTCTTCACAACAGCTAGGATCTCTTCATAAAATACCGGAAACATGCTAAAAAAGAAATTTGTGTCAACTAAAAAGTTGGTGAATTCAAGTGCTTAAAGTTTAAAAACAAAACGGACTTAACAAATCCTCATTTGATAAAAAGAAATGAATCGTAGTTTCAACATCGTGGGAGAATCATAATCAACCCTACACTCAGTCCCGGTGGCCTATTCTAAAGTTGTGTTTAACCGGCTATTCCCGAAGGAAGAACTGAGCCCCAAACCAGTGTACCATAACTTTCCGGATGGTTCACCATAGTTTCTTAACAAAACCTGTCAGATGCCACTAATGACCCCTCAGGATCTCAGTGGGGTACCCTTCCTAGAACGGAAGCCACTGTGTGTGGGGGATTCCCCAAATAGATCTATCCATATAAAACAAGCGGTTCACGAAATAATTAATGATCATGATATAAGTATCAGCAGGTAACCATAAATCCCACATACAATAACCAAGTAAAGCACAAATATAGTTCATAAATAACAGAGCATGTTTCACCCCAAAGCAGTAGTAAAAAGGGGATCACTAGAACTCACCTTAGGTGTTAAGCCAAAAATAACTCTTCGTGTGCCGAGAATGTCTCAAGTCTAGCACCCTAACATGAATATATTAAGTGATAAGCTACTGCTCTAAACTTATTTAAGGTGCAACAAGTGTGTCAAAAATTTAGTTGTCGGATAAGGCATTGATTCCGTGAGGGTTTGTATAAAAAGTTTCCTTTTATGGAAAGTCATGGTTTCCCATATTTTTTAGGATTTTACATCATTAAGTTAAGGATATAGGATAAATATGCTGTTCAAGTGATTATTAGTCTCATAAGAGTCGGTTATATAATTTGGTAAAATTTTACAGTTTAGTCCCTCAAGTTTTCAAAATTGACAGTTTCTAACCTCAAGTTTGGTTTATTACACTTTATGAAAATTAAGACCAACAATCAGGTTCTTAGAGTAAAAATTGACTTATTATTGAGTAAGTGTTCCAAATTTCCAGAATATGGATCCGGTTTAAAATCTACGCGTTTAACGTTCCCGGTTGCGGTAAAACCGGAGAGTTTTAACTGTTAATTAAGGATTTTCCTAAATTTGTGACTTGTACCAGTAGGTATCATCTTAAGGACAATTTTTATAAGTTTCATGTCCTTTAATTGTGAAATTTTGCCTCTAATAGTTGAAAGCCTCGTTTTTACGTTTACCCCGTTAAAACGCGTTTCCAACCGAATTTGACCATTTAAAAGCTTATTTGACCAATATTTCAAATCCTTTAGGTCTTTTAACACTTAACTGTATTAAATGACATGGTTTTTATAAATCTTTGCTTTAAACTCCTTTTTCTTGGATTTTTCTCAAAAACGTCACCCGGTTAGTACCCATTTCTAGTTAAAACACCATTTAATTTATCCTTTTGACCATTTAAATTACCCATTGACTCCATAACACTTTATTAACCATTATTAAGCCTAGAATACTTTTTAAAATAGTTAAAATCCACATTTTATTGTTTTTAAAGTTGTTTTACCATGTTTCGGGTCCCGTAAATGACTAAAGTAGGTCTAATCTTAATATGTCTTTAATTTCCAGAGATTAAACATTTATCAGACACTTAATATTCATCAAAACTTTCTGAAATCATCTCCCAAACTCACGGCTAGGTCACCCAACACAACAATGAACCATCAAGTTAGTGATTTAGCCATAACCGACCATAACACATGTGTAAATCCTTATAACTTGCGTTTAAACATTACCAAAACCTTATTTAACTTTAATATCAGATTATTAAGGTGTTCCAAAGTCGTTCATGTGCAGGTTATGTGTTGGATTCTTTATGCCCAAGACACATAGAACATTGATGTGGTTAGTACGTTATGATCCAAGTCGGGTCATACCCAATAACAAGCTTAGCAAACACCAATTAATATTTAATTGATGATATGATCATGCAATTAAATAAATACACCAATTTAGAAAATGGGTTTTCTAAATAAGTTGCATATGAGATTGAACAACTTATATGGATATTTTGTTCATGGATATTATTTGTAATGTTGTTTAATTTGGTTAAATAACATCAAATAATAGGAGTGTGTATAAGTTATATAATTAAAGGGTTAATTACATAACTTATTAAAACTTTTGTTTAAAAGTATAAAAAGGTTTTGGGGGGAAAACCCTAATAAAACAAGGGGATTCGGCCGCCCCCTTATGGCAGCCTCTCCCTTTTGTTTTGTTTTGGTTCTCTCTTGGTTTTTGCCTCTCCTAGAACATACACACTCTCCATTTCAGATCTCTCTCACTCTCTTATATGCAAAAGGGTCACAAGAACATCATTTTTCTTTTGGAAGAAAGATATCATGGCTGGAACAAAGTTCTAACAGCCTTGTTGAAGTTCACGGCTGGAACAAGGTTCCAGCAGCCTTCTTGATCCGATTTGGTGCTCAAATCCTAGCAAGAGTGGTCTTTGCTTGATGCTTGTGGGTATGGATGCTTGAGGACACCTCTCCTTGGTGTCTTGGTCATTCAAGAACCTCATATTCTTCCTCTTTCATCACGTTTTCAGCAGTATACTAAAGGTAGTATGTATGACTTGTTTTGGTTGTTATTTGTAGTTGATATCTAGCTCAAACACATATAAATGATCCTTTTGTTGATGTTTTGTTATTAGCCTTAATTTTCAGATTACTAATGATAATTTTAAGGTTACATTCCGCTGCGTTTTTCATAGTTTAAAAGGTTAAACTACTTTGATATGGTCCAACAAACCCAACATTGGCATCTAGAGCCGGATATGTGGATGACTAGTTTCATGTGTTCTTGTAAAATTGGTTTTATGAGGCTTTAACAACCATTTTGGGGCTATTTTGGGGTGATGATAATAAATCCCCAACCTTTCAAGGTTATATCTAACATGCTAGTGATTAAACCTTGAAAGTAAGATATCAAGTAGTTGATTATGTTTTTGTTTGGACAAAAGACCCTAAATTCATGGTTTATGTTGGCTGAAATTTAGGGTCATATGGGGATTTATTTGGTTCTTGAATGTTGTAAATGATGTATGTGGATACATATTTTAGTGCATAACATAGCCTTGACCATGTGTGTATTGGATTTGGTTGATTGTGATTTTGTCATGTTGGTTGATTTCATTTGTAAAGGGTTGTAATATTATTCTTTTGTGTTTGTATTTGGGTTGTAATTTATTTATTCATTTGGTTATGTAATAAATAGAATAGGTGCATTTCTTTTATTAGAAAATTGTATTAGGATATGATTTTGTAAAAGAAGATGCACAAGATGAAGACACAAAAGGAAGGACACAAGAGACATGGACACTTGAAGCATTTGGATGTGGAATCAAGTGGGAGTTCATGGACACATATGATGTGTCATTGTTAACCCTTAGGAAAGACCTTATGACAACACTTGTGATGGCAAACAAGTGTAGTCAACTTAGTGGCTATGGTTATGCACATGTGGTTGTATGAAATATGCTTGTTTGATTATTCATTTTATGTTGATTGTTTGATGTATGGATATGCTTAACAATCTAAATAAATTATCATAACAAGCTGATTTTTTTGGTTCCTAATCATTAAGTGACTAATAAAAGGTTATTAAAAGGATTAATGATTTCAAAATAAAAGAAGTTTTATTAAAAGAGAACCATAGGGTACCATGTATTTGAAAGCATGCGAATACAAGGTACATAGAGTTTTCATAACTAAAATTAATGGAAACATAAATCCCTTTGGTAACAAGTCTAACACCATCCTTTTACACGACACTCGAATCACTTGGGAACTATTTGTGGGATAAAGGTCACCTAACCACTTGTAGGGAACTTGTATCTTTGAGGTGAGTCTAACGTACTTGTGGGATAAAGGTCACCTAACCGCTTGTATGTGAAAACTCACACGTGTGTGTAAGTAGGACGACTTGAATTGGAAACCATGTGATTAGGGTCACCGAAGCATGGCATACAATGGTGATGATGGGATAAAACATGCCGACTAAACATATGATGTTTAACCGATCCCATAAGCCTAGAAGTTGCAATAGGTTGCAATTGTCAACTGTTGACTACCTTGTTAATTTAAATAATGGGATAAAGGTCACCTAACCATCATTTAAATGTAATGTTGGATTCTAGATTTTAATTATTAATTGTCTGTGAGACGTGTAAAGGGTATTAATAGTTAAAATGCAATTTTTCAGAAATAGTAAAATGAACTTTGTAATTTTGTAGTAATGGCCACAAACCACGATGCTACTACCCCGACCTTCCCTACCCTATCACCGAGAACCATCTTAAAAGGGGATCGTCTTAACCATAATAACCTTATGGACTCAATTTCGAAACTTGAGAATCGTCTCAAAAATGAGTAAAGGCCTATGTCTTTGACGATCCCATACCTCACCTACCAACGCTGTTGATGTTAAGGCTTTTTTGACGATTGGCTTAGGCACACTAAGGATTCTGTGCAAGTATCCTACCTCATGTTAGGAATATGATTCCCGAACTCCAAAAGGGTTTGGAGCATCATGGGGCATATGACATGATAATCTAGTTGATGGAAATGTTCCTTCAACAAACTTTAGTAGATTGCTTCGAAACAGTTCGAGCACTTTATGCATGTCACATGGAAGAAACCCAATCGATATCATCTTATACATTCTTAAGATGAAAAGCCACATTGATAGCCTCAAGATGCTTAACTGTCCTGTCTCAAAGTAGTTGGCCAAGGATTTGATCCTTGATTCCCTAACTAAAGGTTTGAGACATTCATAATAAACTGTAATATGAATGGGTGGGACAAGAGCATTGGTGAACTTCACGCAATGCTCAAAGCAACCGAGGCAGGGATGGGTAGAGAGGTTCTACCTATTCTCTCAGTCAATGAGGGAGGCTATAAGAAATGGCCAATCCCGATCCTAAGGCAATCATCACCAAAGGAAAGGAGTACATCAAAGCAAAGTTTAAAGCGAAACCTCAAAAAACCTAAGCTTATGAAGCCTAAGGTAATGGAGAACGATCCATGCTTTGAGTATGGAGAGATAGGATAATGAAAAGGAATTGTCCCTCCTATCTCAAGGAGTTGAAAGACAAGAGGGATGTTGAGCAAACCTCAAATACAATTTCCATGATTCACACATTGTATTAAATGTCATTTCTTCAAACACATGGGTATTGGATACCGGATGTGAGACTCATTCTTGCAATTGTTGCAAAAGGGTTCAAAAGAAATATGCGCTTCAAGGAGGGAAACTCTATTTTGAGACTTTCAAATGGTTTGGAAGTTGTTCTCAAAACATTTTGTATGCACCTAGTTTGACTAGGAACATAATTAATGTTTCCTATTAAAACAATATGATCATGATTTACAGTTTGTAAATAATGGTATTAAGTTTTATGGATGATGTATTTCATTTTAAGGACATGCCTTTTAATGATATCCATGAATTGGTTCATGATAATTCGTCCTATAATAACTCATTATACACATTAAGCACCAAGAAACTTAAAATGGGTTTAAGTTATTATTATCTTTGATATTATCGTCTTAGTCACATAAACAAGAATTGGATTCAAACACTTCAAAAGAATGGTCTTTTGGAAACAAATGAAAATGTTTCATTTGATAAGTGTGAACCAAAAGACTTATTAGGAATGATACATTTGGATGTGTGTGGTCCTTTTAAGAAAATGACAAAGATTGGTGAAAGATACTTCATTATTTTACCGACGATTACAGTCGCTATTATTGTGTGCACTTGATGACGCATAAGTATGAAGCTTTTGAAATGTTCAAAATCTTCAATAATGAAGTAGAATATCAACTCTACATAACTATCTATGTTCTTCATTCTAATAAAGGAGAAACTGAACCCTATTTGGATATGGTTCAATTTATTATGGCTCTGAGCTTACCATCTTTATCATTTTGGGTTTTCGCATTGCTCTTTAAGGCTCATATTATGAATATGACCCGGACCAAGAAAGTGTAGATTAGTTGAATATCCTAGAGACTGTATAGGATACTGTTTCTTCGAAACAGAGCAAAAGTATTTATTGCTCGAAAGGCTAAGTTCTTGGAAACCGAGTTCTTTATGGAAAGAATGACGTATAGAACTGTGGAACTTGATAAGGATCAAAATCCACAAGCCGGTACACTTTTGGTTGACACTAGCTACCAACAAGAGGTTGTTGATGATAATCAAGAGGTTGATAAATATATACAAAACGTTCACAAATCTGGTAGAGTTAGTATTCCATCTAAGTGATATGAATATTCCAAGAATGGATGCTATGTGGTTAACCCCTGTAGGCTAACCATATACCAAGATGCTATGTCCAATTTGGATTGGGACAAATGGCTAGAAGCCATGAACGTAAGGATGAAATCCATGTATAACAACTAAGTTTGGGAAATGGTTGACCCTCCACTTAACTCCAAACCGGTTGGATACAAGTGGGTTTTCAAGATGAAAACAGATAGACATGGAGACTTGAATACTTATAAGTCAAGACTTACAGCATAAGGTTTCCATCAAACTCAATTGGTTGATTATGATGAAACTCTTACGCCCGTGGCAATGCTAAAGTCGATTAGGATACTATGTGCCATAACTGCATATTCTGAATATGAGTTTTCGCAAATGGATGTCAAAACCGCTTTTCTTAATGAACATCTCGAAGAGACTGTCCATATAGTTCAGCATGATGGTTTTGTCGATCCATGACATCCTAATAATGTATATAAGTTAAAATGATCAATCTATGGATTGAAACAAGCATCGAGAAGGTTGGTATATATGAAGGCTAGTGGGAGCATAATTGTATTCTTAGTGTTGTAAGTTGATGACACACTACTATTTGGAAATAATATTCCAACCTTGGAAGGTGTTAAAACCTAGCTTGGAAGATGTTTTTCATATAAGATCTCGTTTAAGCCACCCATATTTTAGAATAAGGATCTATAAGGATAGATCGAGGTGGTTGATAGGGTTAAACCAAAGTGCATATATATTGATAAAATCTTGAAAAGGTTCAAGATGAAAAACTCTTAGAAAGGTATGGTACCTATTCAAGGAGGGACAGTGTTGACTACGTCTCAATGTCCAAGCTCATAGAATGAGCAAAATCAAATGAAGGATATCCCATACGCATCTGCTATAGGATCCATCATTGGTGTGATAATATGCACTAGACCGGACGAGTCATGCTTATTAAGTATGACAAAGTAGATACCAATAGAAATAACCATCGGATGGCTCTTAAAAGTATATTGAAATACCTTAGTAGGACTAAGGATATGTTTCTAATATACAGATCTGTTGAAAAGGAAGTCGTTGTAAAGGGTTACACGGATGCAGGCTTCCAAAACTGATCGAGATGATTTTCGATCACAATCGGGGTATACTTCCATTATGAATGGAGGAGAAGTGTCCTTGAAAGGTTCAAAGCAAGACACTGTAGCATTGTTCACTACAAAAATCCGAATACATAGCCGCTTCATTGGCAGCTTGGGAAGCTGCATGGATAAATTTGTCCATTGCTTATCTAGGGGTGGTCTCTACCATTCAAGAACCCCTAGAAATCTTTGGTAATTACGTGGGTGGGATTGCTCAAATCAAGGAACCCCGTACTCATCAAAAGACTAAGCACCTTGAGCGGAGATTCAACATCATAAGGGATGGAGTTGAAAAGGGTAAAGATATGTATTCGTAAAGTTCATAAAGATTAAAACATTGTTGATCCACTAACGAAGCTCCTTGTTGAGGGCAAAGTATGAGGGTCATACTTGTGCCTTAGGACTTTGATTTACTGGTGATTAGAATTGATCTGTTTAGCATATAAAATATGGAACAATTGTAATATTTAACTCTTTTATATATTTGAGTTATGTTCCCTTTTAGCATGTTTATATCCATGAATATGTTTATTATTCTAAATGTCCGTAGTCGGTCATATTTGTGGGAACAAATATGAATGTATGACTATTATGAACATGGATTGGTAGATATTCATAAGGTATGAATATAGAGCAATTGGTTGCTACCAAGGTTCATAGATATTTATGGGATGCAAATATTGGACTGACTGTAGCGTCTCAAAATTTTACTACATAGAATCTCTTTGATTGATCATAAGTAATTTTGAGTAAAGGCGAATATCATTTAGTATCCTCAGACCTGAGATGCATATTGGGTTTTGATATTCACCAAATGTTATACCTTGAGTTAGTTCTTCACTGTTCTGAAATAATGGACAGTACATAAGGCTATGTTCAAGTGTGACACAAGGTGATTGTGAGAAACGTATGCAGTCAAGATAGGATTTGTTCCTCTTATTCGTTGAGAGCAAGATGTCTAAGGCCTGATTAAGTTAAATCAACAAGGAATGATCATTCTGTGTCTTTGGATTTAACAGGACATCTGTAAAACAAGGATAGATGATCGATTCACCTAAATCATTTCAAGTTTGGAACTTGAAGGGGATGATGTTATTGAATGGCTTATAGTCATGCGTATTAAGGGTAGTAAACCGTTGTTAGGCGGTATTTACTGCTTGCATCAATCTTCTATGTATCTTGTGCAAGTGGGAGATTGTTGGATTCTTTATGCCCAAGACACATAGAACATTGATGTGGTTAGTACGTTATGATCCAAGTCGGGTCATACCCAATAACAAGCTTAGCAAACACCAATTAATATTTAATTGATGATATGATCATGCAATTTAATAAATACACCAATTTAGAAAATGGGTTTTCTAAATAAGTTGCATATGAGATTGAACAACTTATATGGATATTTTGTTCATGGATATTATTTGTAATGTTGTTTAATTTGGTTAAATAACATCAAATAATAGGAGTGTGTATAAGTTATATAATTAAAGGGGTAATTACATAACTTATTAAAAACTTTTGTTTAAAAGTATAAAAAGGTTTTGGGGGGAAAACCCTAATAAAACAAGGGGATTCGGCCGCCCCCATATGGCAGCCTCTCCCTTTTGTTTTGTTTTGGTTCTCTCTTGGTTTTTGCCTCTCCTAGAACATACACACTCTCCATTTCAGATCTCTCTCACTCTCTTATATGCAAAAGGGTCACAAGAACATCATTTTTATTTTGGAAGAAAGATATCATGGCTGGAACAAAGTTCTAACAGCCTTGTTGAAGTTCACGGCTGGAACAAGGTTCCAGCACCCTTCTTGATCCGATTTGGTGCTCAAATCCTAGCAAGAGTGGTATTTGCTTGATGCTTGTGGGTATGGATGTTTGAGGACACCTCTCCTTGGTGTCTTGGTCATTCAAGAACCTCATATTCTTCCTCTTTCATCACGTTATCAGCAGTATACTAAAGGTAGTATGTATGACTTGTTTTGGTTGTTATTTGTAGTTGATATCTAGCTCAAACACATATAAATGATCCTATGTTTTTGGGTTTGTTGATGTTTTGTTATTAGCCTTAATTTTCAGATTACTAATGATAATTTTAAGGTTACATTCCGCTGCGTTTTTCATAGTTTAAAAGGTTAAACTACTTTGATATGGTCCAACAAACCCAACATTATAAACCTTGGTTGAGAGGGTTTTCAAACAAGTGCTTAAATAGTGTTATTTCATGTAAAAAGAAGGTTTTCAAGGTGTAGCCCATGCAATAACCACATGTTCGAGTTATATAACCTTTGTAATTTCAAAACAGGTCATTAGGAGTCCATCAAACCATTAGCAAGCAGATTACAAGTTTTGTTTTCAAGGGTTACAAGATTTACAAGTTAGATGGTGCAAAAAACCCAAAAAGAGGGTTTTCATGGTGGAAATCGGTTTCCACCTCAAGAATGACCAATATAACGTGTGAGATACCTTTTGTGAAGTTGAAAGCTCCTCAACAACAAGATGATGGTGTCGGGTTTCTGCTACAACAAAGAGAGGAGGTGTTTTTAAAAGAAAAGTGAAGAAAACACATGAAATGACCATTTTCGGGTGACATGAAGCTTACACTTGGTATTGTTCACGTTTTGGAGAGTGTAGATGGTCGAGAGTGGTCTGGGAATCCTTGGAAAAAGCTGGAGAACTCGAACAAGTGCTGTAGGATCTCGGACTTGCAAGAATCAAGCACCAATCTTCACAAAATGGCACCTTCTCGCTTGTTTGAGCTTGGCCGATGGATGTATGGTGTTGTTCTTCGAATATGGGGCTGCAATGGTGTTCAAAACCGTGGTGTGTGTTTGTGTTTTTCTGGAGAGAATCCGAGAGAAGAGAGTGAGAGAGTGAGAGAGGTGGAAATGCTTGTATGAATGAGGAGTGGAGGGTTGAAGGTGGTGGTGTGTAGTGGTGTAGAAGTATGGTGATTGGGGGAGAAGGGGGCGGGCGAGATTTGGTTTTTTGTGAGGGTTAATATTTGAATTTTAATTGTAAAATAATTATTAAGTGGTATAACTTTGTAGTGTAGTGTAGTATTTAGATGGTAAGAGTTTTTAGTTAGTTGATGTGTCTTATGCATGATTATGCATGCATTAGCCGAAAATTAATGTGTGTAAGCACACATTTTTAATTGTTTCAATAATAAATTGATTTCGTAGTAAGGGTGACTAATTGATTTTCCCGGAACACTAAGTTCAAAAATGTAAAACTCAAATTAACTAAAAGTCACTAAAATCACAAATCATAAAATGGAACAAATAGCAAAAGATGATTCCAAATTAACTAAGTTCAAAATGTAAGACGAGTAATGATGCAAGTAGATTAGGGTTAGAATAACGACCTGGAGGTCGGTTGTCACATCATCCACACCACAAACAACACATAATGAATCAATTAAGTCTAAAATTAATACTGAAACTTCAAGACTCATTCATGACGGAGTTACAAATTTATACACTACTAGAAAACCCAAGATCATTAAGGCTTGGGTTCCCAATTCTAATTGATTTCTTTATGTGTGTGCAGGAAAATACATGGAGAGCTGACAGGTATGTTGACAGTGGTAGTTCTAGGCATATGACAGGAAACTGTTCTCTTCTTCATGACTTCAAACATAAAAATGCCTCTTATGTGGCATTTCTTGGGGATAAGAAGGGAGGTAAAATTGTTGGTGAATGAATGGTAACTAATGGTGTGCTCAAATTTGACAAAGTAAATTACTGTGAAAATTTACAATATAATTTACTGAGTGTATCTCAAATTTGTGATCAAAATTATGCCATATTATTTGATAACACTACTTGTTACATTCTTAAGCAAGTTTTTTCAATTCCAGAAGACTGGATACTTCTTAAAGCATCAAGAAAAGTAAACACATATGTTTTGGATATGAACAATACTGCACTCACAAGCAATAAAACATGCCTGCTATCTAAGTCATGAGAAGATGAATCTCAGTTGTGGCATAGAAGGCTTGTTCATTCCAACATGAAGAATATGAATAAATTGGTCAAAAATAACTTAGTAATTGGACTTCCAAAGAAAGAATTTTATTGATCAAATTTCCTTCATGTTATAAAGGAAAACAACATAAGGTGTCAAATAAATCCAAAATTATCAATACAAACACAACACCACTCAAATTGCTTCACATGGATCTCTTTGGTCCAACTAATGTGATGAGCATTGGCAAAAGGCAATATTGTTTAGTGGTGGTGGATGATTTCACTAGATTCACACGGGTCTTTCTTAAAACAAAAAAGTGAAACATCAAAAACATTAATGGAGTTAATCACTAAGATTGAAAATAAACTTGATCAAAGAGTAAAAATTTTCAGGAGTGACATTGGGATGTCTTAGATTCTTTTTGCATGATTAAAGGCATTGCAAGGCATTTCAGTGCACCAAGGACACCACAATAAAATGGAGTTGCTAAAAGAAGAAACAAAATTTTCACAGAAGCAACAAGGACAATGCTAGCTGATTCATTATTGCCAATCACCTTTTAGGCTGAAGCAGTGAACACAACATGCAATGTTCAAAACAGGACATTAATTGTCAAAGAACATAACAAAACACCATATGTGCTTTTATTTAAAAGAAAACCTTACATAGGATATCTTAGAGCTTTTAGGTGTCATGTGTCTGTTTTAAACACAACAAAACAATTTGGAAAGTTTTCTGAGAAAGCCTATGATGGTTTCTTTATTGGATATTCTTGAACATCAAAATCATATAGGATTTACATTCCATAACAAAACATTATGGAAGAAACACCTAATATGTCATTTGATGAATCCTTATTTCTAAAATCTGTTAAAGGATCATCATGACTGTTTGATATAGATGCACACACAGACTCATTTAACTCTAGTTATTTGAATATTGCAGGTTTTGTGGATACATGCTATCTGTTTGTTCCTCCAAACATGAATGAAGTGTCATTATCTGTTGATCCTCCAAGAACTCAAACTTCAAATGTTATTAAACAAGGAACTACAAATCATGCAAATAATGCAGCACAAGACCAGCCAAATAGATCTACATCCTTAGATGAAAACACTACATCAGCAGTTGCTAACTCTGCATCCGCAGATGAGTGTTCTACATCCGGAGATATGGATATTGCATCAGCAGATCTTCCATCCACATCAGTAGATATTCCACACACTGGGGATGGTCCGTTACATTCCAAAGAATTGATGTCAGCAGGTCAACAAACACCATCCATAGATGTTCCTGCAACTCCTGCGGTTCAATACACATCCGTAGATGTTCCTGCAGAAGGCATTCACAATGCAGCTGATGTACAAAATTAGGAGGGATATCATTCAGCTTCAGATGATCCACATGATGAACAATTTGATTATTTCATAAATTCCTCATCTCAAATGGGTCCCTCTTCATCAATGAATATGACTAACTTGGAATCATCTATTCCAGTTGAGTCTATTCCAACAACAAGAATTCATATGACTCATCCAATGCACACCATTATTGGTGATCTTAATGAAAGAACTACAAGAAGCCAAGGGGGAGCTGCAAACATTTGTCTCTTCACTTGTTTTCTTTCACAAGTGGTTCCTCCAAATATCATAGCTGCACAAAAAGATAATAGCTGGATTGAAGCTATGCAAGAAGAGCTTCAATAATTTAGAATGTGGAAAGTCTGGAATCTAGTTGATCTACCTGAAGGTCAACATCCTATTGGCACAAGGAGGCTCTTCAAAAATAAACTAGATGACAAAGGTATAATTGTGACAAATAAAGAAAGGCCGATTGCACAAGGGTATACTCGAGAAGAAGGGATAGATTATGATGAAGTTCTTGCACCAGTTGGAAGGATTGAAGCCATAAGAGTATTCCTAGCCTATGCCTCATATAAGAAGTTCACAATCTATCAAATGGATGTCAAGTGTTCTTTCTTATATGGGAAAATTGATGAAGAGCTCTATGTAGCTCAACCTCTAGGTTTTAAAAATCCTGATTACCCACATAGGGTATACAAACTTGACAAAGCTTTGTATGGTCTTCATCAAGTTCCAAGAAAGTGGAATGAAATATTATCATCTTTCTTGCTCAAGCATGGATATAAAAAGGGAACTCTTGATCAGACTCTCTTTCTCAAACAAGAATATCAAGACCTCTTAGTTGTTTAAATTTATGTAGATGATATTATATTTGGATCAACAAACAAGAGACTGTGTGTAAGCTTTAAAGAGTTGATAAAATCTGAATTTCAGATGAGTTCAATGGAAGAATTAACCTTCTTCCTTGGTCTACAAGTTCATCAGAAACTAGATGGAGTCTTCATTAATCAAGAGAAGTATATTCATCAAATGTTGAAAAAGTACAATCTTGCTAATACATCTTCATGCAAAACACCTGCTTCAACAATTGACAAGATTGTATCCGACCCTACAAAAATTCTATTGATCAAAGAATGTATAGATCAATAATAGGGTCTCTTATGTATTTAACTGCCAACAGACCTGACATAATGTTTGTTGTATGTGTTTGTGCTAGGTACCAATCAGATCCAAAAGAGTCTCATCTGAATGCTGTTAAGAGGATCTTCAAATATCTCAAAGGGAAACCAGCCCTTGGCCTTTGGTATCCAAAAGATGGAGACTTCACTCTCTACTCATATTCAGATAGTGATTTTGGAGGATGTAACAACAACAGAAAATCCACAACTGGTGGGTGTCAATTCATAAGACCAAGACTTGTTTCATGGCAGTGCAAAAAGCAAACAATTCTATCTGTATCCACAGCTGAGGCTGAGTACGTAGCTGCTTTAGCTGGTTGCTCTCAAGTCCTTTGGTTGTAATTTCCTTCAAACTAATCCAGTACAACATAGTAAAATAAAACATATTGAAATCAGATACCATTTTCTGAGGGATTGCTCAGAAAAAGGTTTAATCAAGTTAGTCAAGGTGATACAACAAACCAGCTTGCTGATTTATTCACTAAAGCCTTTGATTCAGTTAGATTAATTTTCTAATTGAGTCTTTGGGTATGATTAACTTAGATTAATCATCATTAACAAAGAAAAGCATGTGTTTGACCTAGTACATAGTCCTAAATAAAAACCAAAAACATTCAGAAAAATATACAAAAATACAAAAATATTGTATTTATTTATTGTGTATTTTGATCCAACATGACATATATATGGGAAATGATAGTACACTATGCCTTTGCTTGCTTCTTGAGTTCTTAAATTTCATTATAATCTGACCAAAAGTTTCTTGATATATGAGTTGGTTCATCTTGAGTGAAAACTTCACTAAGAGCATGCCTAACATAATGCAAAAGTGACTGTACGTGGGAAACTCCATTTTGAGGATACAGCACGTGAGTCATATTCTGATGTGACCAATTAACTCATCTAAACACACCATGTACCAACACTTTATAATCTCTATCTTTTCAAATCATATTCCCTTTGTTTTGTGTAAACAAACACCTAAGTTTATGATTACCTTGTTGTATATTTGTAACCAACTGGTGAACAGATCATGAACCTCATCATCCCTCTGTTTTGTGTAAACAAAGACCTGGGTTAAAGGCACCTCTGTTTTACGAAGGTAAAGACCTGGTGACCTGATGATGATCATATCTTAGCTCTAAAAAGAATCCTCTGTAATCAACTATATATTAACTTAAGAGCTATTGCATCAATGCATTAATGAGATGTCAAATACTCTCAAGATAGAACTTATAACTTAAAGTACATAGTTTCTAAGTGTGAAAAAAGTGATGATTTGACTCACAAAGGGAGGACAAACTCTAATGTGAATTGAATGTGGATACCATAACTTTTTCTCTCTAATAAACATCAAAACAAGATAAACAACATGCCTAGTTGACACCATACTCTTGTTTGAATTTAAGTGGAAAAACATACTTGCAATGAGAACTAGAATCAGGTCTCATTTCATCAAACAAATCAAACAAGAAGATGCTTAGTGTTATAGTATGATCCCATTATATGTTTATATATGCTTGTACATAGAATTTAATTCAATTTTGTTTCTTTTAGCTTATTCATTTTTCAGTGTTTTTGGACAATCATGTGCCTTTCAAGATATTCTTCTACATGAATTTATGATAAATGTCTCAGTTGAACATTAATCACAAATTTATGGGGAGTAGTTACTTTAATGAAAGATTAATATCTGAATTATCAAATCAATTGTCAAAGACCGAATGAATTGGAACTTGAGCACTAACTTGGTTGTAGGATACATGAAGTTTTTCAAGTTATAACTCTTCTTGTGCACCAATTGGCATGTAAACAAGTAAACAAGTCAAACACTGACCCCAAGAGATTCGCTGTCTCCTTAACAGAAGCCCTGTGCCTATAAATACTAGTCATTGGTTACACATCAATTAACGGAAAAAACACCAAACATCACATCGATCCACACGATCAATCAAACAGAAAAACCCTAGCAGTTGTCACACTAGTACACCAAAATTAGCAACACGTTCAAAGCAAACATTATCATTAGCAATCATTATTTGATCATTTATAATCATTAATTATTTTTTAATGAAATCCTTTTGAATCAAATCTTGTTCTTTCATTTATTGTGTTGAAATCATTCTGTTCTTTATCATTAATATTTATTGTCTTTGATATTTAATAAATAATCAATTAAGCAACTATTAATGATCATTCCGCAAACATTAAATCGAACTCAATCTATCACTGATAATTCATGATTGTGATCCTTGGATTCATAGGTAGCCATAGCCGAGACCTTCATTTACATTGTCAATTTCGGTTGCGAACTTCATACACTATGCAACTTGTTAAGTAGACTAGCTATATACTGATATTACTTTGTTTACTGGATGTTATTTCTATTGTGTTTCTGTTTATCAAAACATATATGAACTCACCAATCTTGTGCTGACACTTTAGCATGTTTCTTATAGGTTCATAAGTGTGAATGGCTATGATCATCAGATCATTGCATTCATCATCATTTGGGTTAAATGAACAATTCATATTTCTACAAATTACATTTAATTGGTTTGCGCGTGTTTGCGCCATTTGAATTATGAATGAATACACTTCTCCAAGTATTTTCATGATTATGTTATTAACTCTGTTTTGGGAAATTCTATCATTAATGAGCAATTATGTTTTGTAATTAATTTGTTGTTTGGTGTAACTATCGGCTGAGATCCTGGTATGCACGCGTCTAACGGTAAAACCCCGTTTGTGGAAATTAAGTGTGTGACATTACTTGACTCGATCACGTATTTGTTTGAATATTCTCTTCGTATAAGTAGTTCATGGAGCTTGTTAATTCACATTGTGGGTATGTATATATTCTGCTTATATAATTAAAACTTAGTATTTTTGTTCATTTGATAAAAAGTATTACTAATAAATATAATAACATCAGTAATTATTAGATCAAATAGTGTTAACATCACAATTTTAAACTTAATAATATTAATTAAACTATTCAATATATTGTTTTAGGTATTGAACAATATCGTCAAAGCTGAACATTAGTAATGCAACAAGTAATTGTATTATTATTAACACGATAATAATAATAATATTATTAGCAATAGTATTAATAACTAATTAACAGGTTAATACTCATAATTACATGCTTTCTTTCAAATGACAATAATATTAAAAGAATTATTGTAATGATTAATTTACAAGATTTTGTAACAATAGTAATAATAATAATAATAATATAATAATAATAATAATAATAATAATAATAATAATAATAATAATAATAATAATAATAATAAATTCATAATAATGGTGATTTGAAAATAAATTTATTGAATAATTTTCTTTTTGTTAAATTATATTAGTTGACTTCGACAATTATATTTGTATCATAGTTTATTTTTAATAACGTAAAGTTTATGTTAACATTATCGATCTTGATTAATTATTACTTATAATAATTATAAAGATGTTATAATAAGCTATTTTTACTATTTTCAACCTAAAATAAATATCTTTAGAGTTTTTACACGTTTTAAATAAGTATTTCAATTTAAATAAATATAATAATTAGTAAAATTTATGAAATATATTGAAAAAATTATAAAAATTTAGTCTTAACGTTCACATATTATATGTTGTTACTTTTTGGAATATTTTAATATGATTCGAATACCGAATCCTATAAATCGATGTTTATTATAACTTTGAATATAAATTACATATTACACAAATTTATTTATTAATGTTTTTAATTTTTTTCAGAACATATTTTATCATGAGAACCTATTATTAATATAAAAATTATTTATGTTCATAATTTATTGATGTTCATAAATAAATTTATAAAAACATGATTTTTAAATAAAAAATTACGAAAAACGTAAAAACAAATATAAAACTCGATAAGTTATCATACTACCTTCGATCCTCTCAGAATGTGTAATAATATTGAAAACTTGTTTCCCCGCGTCTTACATAACCGATATTTAGAGGGAGAAATTTGTGTTTTCTAGATAGAGAAAAGGTGGTGGAGGGTTTATTTAGCAATACGGTGGTGCGACAGCGGTTCGAAGTCGTACGTTTGTTGTCTAGGGTAGTCTTAGGAGGGCTAGAGATTGGTGGTATATGGCAACTTGGTTGAGGTGGTTAATATCTAGTGAGAGAGAGAGAGGTGTATGTTGGTTTAGAGTGAGAGGGATCCGAGAGTGGGGTGGTAGTACTACGGTTGTCTCCAGTTGATCATGATGTGGTGTGTGTATGTTAGTATGTATGTGACTTTAAGATGGTGAAGGTTATGGGTGTTAAAGGTGGCCAAGATTTGTGGTGCTATATGATTATGATCTTTTTTAGATGTTATACGCATGTGTGTATGCATAAGTACGGGTTTTTAAAGAAACCAGGAGGGGATGGTGGACGGTAGTTTAATAATAGCATTTGATGAGTCATGGTTTGGTGGCAATAAAATTAACTTCTTGGATAATGGTGTGCCGAGTTGTATGAGGGTGTCAATTAGTTTTAGTTAATAAATCTTAATTGGTAAGAGTTGATTATAGGTTTGTGTTAGTTAATAAGGTGTTAGGAGTAGGTTTTATAAGAGCTTTTGGGTAAAAAAATAGTATTGTTTAAGGTTTTTAACCAAGCTTATTAGTCTAACTTTTGATCCGTGTATACGTCGTACTAGTGCATGATCTTACTTTTGGAACTTATTATCGAACGATAACACGTATAGATATTAAGAACCTGGTAAGAATATTACTTAATAAGTTAATGTTTTAAATAATAATAATAGGTGAAATTAAAATATATATTATTATTATTTTAAGGGTTGTCATATATCCCGCTTTCAGCACACAACGGAAGCAACGAGAGTGTGACTAGACTGAATATCAAGAACAACATTAAATGCTTCGTAGTATGTGCTTCTAGAACTTGGTACAACCGCTACATGATGTTCTTTAAAATATATAACTAGCCAAGATATCTTTTGTTTTCATTTCCTGAAAAGCATGCTAAAAATGTCAACTAAAAAAAGTTGGTGAGTTCGCAGGTTTAATGAAAACATAGTTTAACACGTATGATGTCAATTAAATAAGTCCACAACCAAACCTATACCTGGTCATCCAATCCCAATCTAGTGTGAATTGAATTCCCGAATATGGGCACCCGAACTGTCAAATAATAAGCATGTGTAGATAATATGTCATAGCGACCCTATTGGCTCCGTGGCACTAAAGGTCTCAGTGTTTTGTTTGCTTATACATAGGACACACTGTGTGTGGAGGCAATATTTTAAGGCGTTCTTTTTGCTATTATGCACTTGCACCGATTGTCAGTACACACAACCATTAATTCTATATGAACCGAAAGACCGAATGGGTAGTACTACTTGGGGGAAAAACCTCCACACATAGTGTGTCCTATTGATAGGCAAACAAAACACTAAGACCTACCGTGCCACGGAGCATGTAGGGTCGTTGTGACATTTTATATGCACATGCTTATTATTTGACGGTTTGGGTGCCCATATTCGGGGATTCAATTCATACTAGATTGGGATTGGATCACTTGGTATAGGTTTGGTTGTAGACTTATTTAATTGGAATCATACGTTTTAACCTCTGTTTTCTATAAGCCTGTGAACTCACCAACTATTTTTACTTAACACTTTTAGTATGCTTTTCAGGAATGGGAAATTAAAGTTAGTGCCTGATCGAGTTTTGTTACTCGACACGATTTTAGTCTCTCAAACTCACTAAATCTCACTCGGATTGATGATGCAGAATCCTCTAAGAGTTGATAATAATATAATAAGTAAACAAACACAAGAGAAAGGTTTTCCAAGATACTTGTATATATTACTTCTCAACTCAAAATATTACAAGACTCTTACAAGCATAACAAATGAGTAACAATGAGAAACTATATATACTACTATCTACAACCGGTAATACTTTGATACCAGCTGTAAACTTACGACTAAAGCAAATACTAAATTGCTAGAGGTAAGGTATCCTAGATAAAATACTATCTAAGATTTTGTAGTCATGACATGTCCATGACATACCTTTTGTCACCAACCGAAGTTGGTAACTGTACTAACTGATAAGGAATGAACAGTGGAATAAAGTATGGTTAATTACATGGGCGTCGGAAAGCACGATGTAGTATCTCAGAGGTTGCAGCGGCTTGTCAGAAGGAACATACTTATGTCCACTGGTTCATAGCATATTCTTGCAGAGGTTAATTGGCTTCGGAAGAACAAGTTCTTCTTAAGCCATTTATACTTCGGAAGAGTCTACTTCTTTCGAGGCCTGTGATGATCTTCATACGTCGGAAGTCATTGTCTTGGAATCTTCTAAGCGTTGAAAATCGGAAGAAGAACAACTTTGTCTTTGTAAGTTAGAGTTCCTATTTGGAAGTTCTGTTAGTACTGACCTTCAGAAGCTTTAGCATCTGCCTTCGGAAGTTCCTTGTCAGTTGCACCAAAAATGTTCTAAGTGTTTGATTTGGTTGCACCAGCCTTACTTGATCCAATAAACTCCCTCAAAGATGATTCTACCAAAATCTCACTTGTTTTTTCTTCTCAAAACTTTCATCACCAAGTATAGGAGATACATATCTGTCTCTTTGTTCTTTCTAGAAAGGGTGCTGAGAAGTTTATACAAATCTTTCGTACACATCAGATCAAGTCTGTCACTCTGAATGATATGTACCCTTTGTTGTTTCCCTCTAAAGAGAGTTAGTTGGCGGGAGTTGTAGTCATACTCCTATCTAACTATAGATTCCAATTCAGGGCCTTCAACCATTTGAAGAAAGGTTTTGCCTTTAGTTGCTAACCCTTCCTTTTCATCTTTCTCTCTCAGCTTCAACTCTTCTTCAACAACCTTGGCCCTTGCCATTATTTCAGCCAGATGAAGACTGCTCAAATAATTTCTGATGTCAGAGTTGGAGGGATTGGAGAATGGTTTCTCTGCTAACTCAGCAATATCAAATCTGCTTAAGTGTAGCATAGAAGAGGCATTAAGCATGTTGATTTCACTATTCTCTCTTTCCCATAACAAAGTTGTAAGAAGAGTCTAGAACCTCCACTAGACTATTTTCTTCCTAGAAAAAAAAGAGGTTGAGATGGTAATTTGTCTTCCTTCCTAGTGTCCAGTAGAGTCACCAGCTTCCTTCTCAGCTTCTTCTCTTCTTCTTCAAGAGATTTAGAGTTAGTTACCAAGAGTTTGAGAGCCTGGTCTAGTGTTCCTCTAGGTAGATCAAGGAAATGTTCTCTTGTGAGGAAACATGAGGAGCCATTAATGAAGGTTAGTTTGATGGACGCCTCCTCACAGGAGATATCACTTAGTGTCGTACATTTTATGAGCTTCCTTTTGATTTCCTTGAACTCTTCTAAGGTCAAAGGTTGAGAGGATTGAGAGGATGAGTTAGGTGGCTGTTGGGTAGATGATGATTGGATTCTCGAGAGTGTTTTTGGTTTAAGGATAAGTAGTGGAGGTGGTTGTTTTGATGGACTTGGTGTGGGAGATGGTATGGATGATGGTGTGGGCTCAGGAGTGTAAGGTTCAGTGGTAGGTTCGGTTTAGATGGGGAAAGGGAGAGGGGTTGGTTCTGGTTATGGTTGAGGTTGTGGAATGGGTTTAGAAGTCATCCCCTGCATTCTTCTGTACATCTTTTTCCATCTTCCTGAGCGAATGTCAGCCTTGATATCACTGACATGTCATTGTAGGGTCTTCGCCCATGTTCTTCACCCATGTTCTTACCTACCAAAGAAGCCATGGGCCCTAAGATAATTTTTCATCCAGGCTTTATCACCCATGTTCTTGAGATGCGCAGGTTGAGCTTCTTCCTCTTTTTTCTTATTTTCCTTTAGCTTTTCCGTGGAATCCCTCTTTCTCTGTTTCTCCATTTGATCTTGTTCTTTCTTGAAAATCCACAAGATCGTGTCATTGTTGTGAGGAGTTAGTTCCTCAAGAGAGAATCCTCTGGAGCTTATGAAAGCTGTCCTTTCACTCCTAAGTTATTGGTCAGTGATAGGTTCAAATGGATCGATCTATGTTAATGATGAACTGCAATTGACAATAATGTGCACAAAGTAATCAACTAAGCAAATTATCAGAAAAATTCATAGTGATTTCATTGATATTAGCAAAGGATTACAAGTACAGAATGAGAGAATTCTGTTGCAAAAGTCTTACCTGCAAAATACAAATAATCCTATTTATACTATACAAGAAACAAAGGAACATATATTTACACAATAAGTCCATATACTATGACAAAAATGAACTATATACTAATACTAATCTTTAAAGCTCTAACAATACTCCCCCTAAGATTTGCATTTGTCTTCAGTCAAAAGAAATCTTCTAGCTCTTCTTTGATCTTAAACATTGGCTTCTCTTTGTATAGCCCCAGTTCTCTCAATGCTTTCTTTATTGAAGATTTGAACTTTTCAGCTAATTTCCCTTGCTCGGGTTTTGAAACATTCGTTTTGATCTCCATAGCATCCATCACCTGCAATGTCTCCTTAGATAATGTTTCTATATCCACATTTGCATAAAATTCAATCGGGTCAGATTGATCTTTCACATGCACTTCTAACACTCCTTTACTTGATATTCTCATGAACTCTATGTTGTGTATATCTTTCTATACAATATTTGCATACGCCAGAGCTTTTCTCAAAGAAATCGCTCCATGGCTGCATTCATCACTTTGATGATTGTCATAAAGTACTTTCTATCATTTTCAGCTTCAACAGATGACACTTGCTCAAATATTTGATTTGACAAAAATGAGATATAGCTTGGATGTAGTAACTTCAACTCAAATACTCCAAATAAGCTTATCATGTCTTTCTCCCAATCATCTCCATCTCTCACCAGCTTCAAATGAAATGTATCAGAATCATAAAACCATCTCTTGATTGGTTTTGATGTCTGAGTACCATCAATCACTTTCAGACCAGGATTGGTTACTTTTTCAAAGTATTGATCTCCAAATGCTTCTAGATATTTATTAGCCATTTTTGATCTAGATTCACCTTTCTTCTTATCTCTCCTTAGTGTATCAAAATAGGCATTGTCCTCTTGATCACATCTTGTTTTGAAGAAAAGATGGCATCCTGGAGATTCCTATATCAAGTAACTTCATAAAATTCTCTCCTCTAGCAGCTTTGGATGGGTTAATAAGAGGTAACATTTTCAATTCCTTTAAATCTTGCACTGCAAGAGTAACTATACTTGAGTAAAAATGATACACATCACATTTTTACTTTTTTTATCAAGAAAGTATTAAACACATCATCATACTTCCATGCAACTATCTTTATATCTTTTGTTTTATCAGGCATAATCATAGCATTCAAAAGCTCATATATAGATTGTTCTGTTTGTAACACATTCCTCACTATATCTCCAGCAGATCTTGCCTTGTTTCATAATTGCTTTTGATTCAAATCAACTTTATAGGCTTGCTGATCAGTGTCTGACAACATTCTCATCAATTCTTTCCTTCTTTCATGTGTTCTTCTCACTAGCTCCATGGATTTTATCTCTTGAGGCTTTGGAATCTTAGTTCTCTTTGTAATCTCCAGATACTGAGGATTATCCATGTCTAGTACAATCATTTTGTTATACATCTTCTCAGTTTGTTGAAAACTTCTCACCAACTTTCTCAATGATTCTCCTTGCAATCTTTTTAGTCTTTTCCAAGGATAATTCCTTGATTGCAACCGCATCCTCAATGCAGGAATACTCTTATCCTCAGGATTAGGATGATGCAATTCCTTCTCAGGAATATCATCTATGTTTATACTTCACTCATAGGTGCCCATTCACCATGTTCTAGACTTATCTCAATTTGATAAACAAGTGCTAATGATTCTGCTATCATACACTTTTCATATTCTTTGTTGATCTGAGACACAGTCAATCCATCTAAGAATACTCTATTGTATTGCTGTCTGACTAGATAATTATATCTGTCTTCAAAAGTCTATAAAAATATCATCTTGAACTATTTCAACTGGTGAGTCGACAACATCACATACATCTTCAACTTCTAGCACCTCGTCATACCATTCATCTGGTAAATCAGAATCATATCATCAAGGGCTTCTATTCTCTGTTGCATCTCAGTTTCTTCTATATTCTCAACTATATCAACAGTCTTTTGAACTTTGGAACGAACTGAAGATGATTCAACTTCATCCATCTTTCTTTTACCTTTCTTAGATTCAATAAATTTGCCAGTTATAATCTATTAATGTTCATGTATAGTTTCTTTCTCACCAACTATTACTTCATATTCCTTTTCTGGCTCCTTCAGACTTTCTTTTAACTTTTTTTATCTCTTCAAACATTCTTTTCACCTTTTCTTCAAGTTCATTCATTATGATGTTCTTCTTTTCATCATTTGCTTTTAACAAAGAATTTTCTTCTTTCAATCTCTCAATTTCTTCATTTTGTTCTGCAATCTGAGACTTCAACTTATCAATTACATCCGAGTTATAATCAATTTCTGTTTGAACACAAACATCAGTTGTTTGTTTCATTTCTTTTTCTTTTTCTTTCACAGTCATAACTTCTACATTTGGATATTGCACAGCAGAAATAACATTATCTGTGATAGGCTCAGACCAAATAGCATCAAAATCAAAAGCTTGATTGATATCAACATTCTGAACATTCTCATTATCAACATACTCATCATCTCTTTGGTCATTCACTTCAGTATCAACTTCAGCATCTTCATTTCTATCCTCATCATCTCTATGATCAGAAATAGTTTGTTCACTCTCCATCTCATGAATAGGTTCTTCATTATTCCCTTCTAACTCACCACCTTGGATATCATTATCATCATTGTCATCATCATTATCATCATCATTATTGGTAGAACTTTCATCATTATGATCCTCTTCATCATCATCATTATCTTCTTCAGATTCTTCAACAACCTCTTCTTCCATTACATCTTCTATAAGATCATTAGGATTTACAGGGTCATCCTCAGTCAAGTGGAAGTGTTGTTAATTTATATCAACATTATCATCATCTACATTCCTCATATAATCAAATAGAGGTATATTATCAGCTCCTGTAATCACAACAAGTCTCTTATACACACCTTCACACATATGCTCTAAAACAAATTTGTCACCTTGTACTCCAAAAGCTTGAATGTCTGGATATTCTTCATTAATGATCAATTGGAGAAACCTAGGATACATCAAGTACTTGTTCCTCTTTCCTTTATTTAAGTTGAATATGAACCCATTCATTATCCACTTAGCCATGTTGAATCTTCTATTGTGGCTATGGCTACTATAAAAGATGCAATGTCTACTGGAAAAGAGTTCCATCCTGCACTCCTCTTGGACATACAGTGTTGGAATATATAGTAAAACAGCTTCCAGTGATTATAGACTCTTGCCCTAAAGAACTGCTTCTTAGGAAAGTTATCTGGATGACCCATCTGCATGAATATCTCCCTACACTCATTAAAAGTGTACTCAGATAAATCTTGTGCATCATTCTCACCCAATCTTAGTGCACTCCTTATAGTATCTTCAGAGACTTCAATCATTCTATCATTAGTAATGAATCCTCTTAGAACTTTCCTTCTATTATCATCAAGCTCAATCTCTGCTGTTCTCCAGAACTTCTTAATCAACCTTGCATATATGGCTGGTCTGGCACACATAGCATATACATATTTTGTTCTTAAAAGAAATCTGATAATCTCTTCATATCCAGCGGATTCTCTAATTTCCTCATTCAGAAATGCAGCAACATTGTGTATAGGCTAAAACTTCAATGCAGCCATCAGTCAGTTACAAAGAACATGAATTAGAATGAAGGTTTAAGATTCAATTAAGTTTTTAACAAAACTTGTAACAAGTTATAATTCCTTCAATAGGTTTTAGAAATTACTTAATAGAATTTATATTTAAAATATGATCATTTTAAAAACATTTCTAAGTGTTTTGAGCTTACTATTTTAATCATTCAATCAAATTTTTTAAGATATATAATCAATTAAGTGATTTGTTTCTAGATGATTTGAACATACAAATTGAATTTAATGATTTACAAGCAAATTTAGTTTGAACATTGCATTTTGTCGATTCATTTCAATTTCAATATTTTATTATTATTTTTGCACAGATGATCATCGAATCTTCAAAACTTTTGTGATGAAATTTGGATTTGATGATGTTAAACAGGTCGCAATCTAGTACCATTAACATTTTCATGTTCCATTGTTAACATACTATCACATTCGAACATCAATTTCAGATTTATTCAAGTTTTAGGGTTCGAACGCCTAAATAAGGTTCAAACGTCCGAATGATTGTGATGTCAATGAACACTGATTTGATAAAATAATCTCAATATGTTGTTTACAATGACTGATATTACCTCAGAATATCAACAATCTTAGCAAATCAAAGTAATCAGTGAGTGATGTATTCGTCAGGTACTTGAGAGTAAGAACATAGATAATAAGAGAGTGAAAAGTTCGAATGAAATGAAATCTGTCCAAGTGTTGAATTTATATAAGAGTGAAAAACCCATGCACGTTTTACAACTGTGTAGGCGCATGACCACTGTTGGAACACATGAGATTTAGGCGCATTAGCACTGTACAGGCGTATTACCCCTGCTCAAGTGTATGAGACCTAGACGCATGAGTTACACTTGATCAAATTTTGTTTAAGTACATAGGCGTATGAGCACTGTTCAGGCGCATGACCTAGTATGAAACACCTAACACTTGTTTTATTTTCAATATGAAACCTGGTACTGTTTAGGCAAGCTTGTACAAAACGCCCAAACTTAACCAAAATTTTCACACTCATGACCACTATTTAGGCGCATGAGTTTGACTCAAACGTCCAACACTTATCATAAAACTAAAAATTCATCATACATCTAAACTTAGACTTATGGTCATTGTTTAGGCGCATGAGACATCCATACGTCTAACACTTGTCGTTCATACTTCACAAAATTCATTCAAACCATAATTTTGATCAATTTCACTTTTCTTTATAAATATTTTCAAACTTTGGTCATACTTTGAATAAAGACTAATACTTTGACTATTTGATCAAAACATTGACTTTTTGACCAATTTTTTACTTTTTGACCCCTTTCTTTATTTTTAATTAATTTCCCGTCATTTTAGTCTCAACAATTTCATAAAAATACAACCATTCTCAATTCTTTGGAGGAAGCTTTTCCACATTTTAAACACTTGAAATCTTTTTAGGTTCCTTTTTAAGCATATCAAACACACACTACTTAAAAATTTAGCATCATCCTTTTTAACTTTTATTTTGATTTTCTCTTTTTCAAATTTTACTCCCCTAAACTTTTAAGTTTACAAACTTAGAAGTTTATATGAGTTGAAAATTGAGAAAAACAACCATTATCAACATGCCTGCACACATAGAAACATGCAAAAATTAAAAATAAATCGGAATAAAAAAAATACTACTAGATGTACACTGAATCATATGCCTGCAGTGAAATTATATCAGAGAATAATCAGCATATTAAAATAAAAGAAATGATCAATAGTCATGGACACTGATTAAATCCTGATCATGTGTGTTCCAGGTCAGCATTACTACAACAAAGGAGACACAAGATCTAAGGACAGACAATAAGTACTTTGGTAAAAGTATCAGCACACTTACTGTTTCAATTATTGGATTGTTAAGATTCTATTAGATATGACATTATGTAACCCACACTTAGACTTAGAGAGTTCGACTCTCATCAAGGTATGCAAGCAAGCACTTATTCTCAGCTTGATTACCTGACATATATGTATAACCAGATCTCATGTTTAGGTCAATGAGAGAATCATTATGGTAAAACCATTTGATAATCTCTAAGAAAACCACCATGGACAAGCCATTAGGAAATCCCTGAATCCGTTTCATAAAGAATTGGGTATATATATGATTCATAAGAATCAGAGGACATCCATTTTTGGACTTTTGAAAGGATCGTGCACATTGGCATCTTTTGCATAAGGTGAGAATATCCAGGTCTGTATTGACTTACAATAGAGGATACCTCGTCACTTTAGGTGTATGATGACTCATAACAGAGAAGTGAACATATACAGTAAACAGATCTCATGATTATTCATATCACCATCAGGTGTGAGTTTGTGACTTGACAGGCAATCAATCAGAAAAGTCAATAGCACTCATAGAAATTAAGAAGAATACCCACAAATGCATAATGATTAAGTTAAATCACAAGAATTTACTTTTTCAGTATAATTACATCATTATACCAGCACATCATATATAATCACGTCAGACTTTATTATCGAGTGAAGTATGCAAGTGATTACATCTGATGTACTATCATTTCTCACATGTTGCAAAAGTAGATTCAATTATAAATAAAGAAAACATCTAAGCTATATTTTTGTATTTTCCTTTTATAATTTTCTATATTGATTTTTAAAATTCTAATTTTGTATTTGCTTTTCCATTTAGCGCACACACACATAATATTTACAATCAGACAGTCAACTTTGATGATTTTCCTTTTGAGTTGTTTATGAAAAAGAAGGGAGGGTTATTATCATTTTGATGAAACAAAATCATTTTTCAACATTATTAATAAGGCCAATAGACTCAACCAAATACTCAAACCTTCCTGGTAAAAAGGCTTTAGTAAACAGGTCAGCTAATTGTTTGTCAGTGGAAATTTGAATCAAAATGATTAAACCTTTTTCAGAGTTATCTCTAAGAAAATGATATCGACTTTCGATATGCTTTGTTTTTAAATGTTGAACAGGATTAGCTGTTATAAACATAGTAGCGGTGTTATCAATGTAAATAGGAGTTCTAAGAAAATTGAACCCGTAATCCAGTAGTTGGTTTTGTAACAAAATGATTTGAGAACATCCTGCTAATGCAGCTATGTACTCAGCTTCTGCTGTTGAGACGAAGACATTTGTTTGTTTCTTACACTGCCATGAGACTAATCTGGGACCCAAAAACTGAGAACCACCCATAGTAGATTTTCTATCTTGACTATATCCCCATAATCACTGTCAGTATATCCATACTCGAAGTTTCCTTCATAAGGATACCATAACCCTAGAGCTGGTTTTCCTTTGAGATATCTGAATATGCTTTTGACTGCAATTAGGTGAGATTCCTTCGGGTCTGATTGATACCTGCCACATACACAAACAACATACATTATGTCACGTCTAGATGCAGTAAGATACATTAAAGAACCAATCATAGATCTGTATAATGTTTGGTCGATAGATTTTCCTTTTGGTTCGGGATCAATCTTGGTATTATCGTAGTTGGAGTTCTGATAGATTGACAATCTTGCAATTTGAATTTCTTCAATAGCTTATCAACAAACTTCTCTGGGTTGATAAACATACCATCTACAGATTGTTTTACTTGCAATCCAAGGAAGAAGTTGATTTCTCCTATAGAACTCATCTGGAAACACGATTTCATAATTTATTCAATTTCTGAGCATAGTTTTGGACTGGTTGAACCAAATATGATATCGTCCACATATACTTGCACATATAAGAGATCATTTGCATCATTCTTGATGAATAAAGTTGGATCAATTTTCCCTCTTGTGTATCTGTGTTGTATCAAATGCTGGGACAATGTCTCATACCAGATTCTTGGAGCTTGATGTAGCCCATATAACCCTTTGCTTAGCTTGTACACACAATGAGGAAATTCAGCATCTTTAAAACCTTGAGATTGCTTGACATACACATCATTGGTGATTGATCCATACAAAAATGCACCTTTAACATCCATTTGGTACACCTTGAATTTCATGTAAGAAGCATATGCCAGAAAGACACGAATTGCTTCAAGTCTTGCAACTGGAGCAAACACTTCCTCATAATCAATTCCTTCCTCCTGGGTGTAACCTTGTGCTACAAGTCTTGCTTTGTTTCGAACAACTATTCATCGATCATCTGATTTGTTTCTGAACAACCATTTTGTGCCAATGGCATTCTCTCCTTCAGGCAAATCCACAAGCTTCCACACTTCCTGTTTACGGAATTGAAGTAACTCTTCTTGCATAGCTTCAATCCAACTATTGTCATGTAAAGCTTCATTTATGTTTTTAGGGACAATTTGAGAAAGAAAACACGAGTATAAGCAAATTTTTCTTGCTTTGTATGACTTCTCGTAGTTCTCTCATTCAAAGGACCAATAATCTGTAAGATGGGATGTCTCTTGTGAATACAAGTAGTGGGATCTCGTCTTCTTGAACATTCACCTCAAGATTGGTTTGGTTCAAGGCAGAGAGCTGATGCAACAAGTTTGAAGAATGTGGAGTGAAATTCGAAACTTGAGTTGGGGAGTTGATGATATAATCAAGCTTGTCATTTACATATATATCTCCTGATACAGATGAAGTTCCAGACTCAGGTAGTTGAATTTCTGGGCCATCATTAGGAATTAGTTGAGAAACATCAAAATTTGCATATTCGAGGTATTGCTCATTAATTTATTGCTCATGAACATCTGAATTTAATAAAGAATCACTCACAAACGAGAAAAATGGATAGTCAGGGCTTGAATCATCCATATCGTGAGAGTCTGAATCGTCACTAAAGGATCCAAGATCTTCTACATGTTTCTTGTGAATAAAAGGAGAGTCAAATAGATTAGAATTGAGTGAATTTGACAATGAATCTAAATCAAATAACCACTGCTAGAGCATTTGCAAGTGATGAAAATAAGTTTTCAAGGAATTTAACATTGAAAGTTTCATTGATAACATTCGTCTTAGAGTTACAAACTCTATATGCTTTAGAAGCTGACGAATATCCAAGAAAGAACCCGTCATCAGACTTTGCATCAAATTTTCCTAGCTGATCATTTGAGTTTAGAATCAAAACTGGACAACCAAATGATCTAAGAAAATCTATGTTTGGTTTCCTGCCGAACATCAACTCATAAGGAGTTTTCTGTTTGTCTTTCACCGATAGAGTACGATTCTGAATGAAACACACAGTTGATATGGCTTCATCCCAGAAAGTGATAGGAATCATAGCATCTGCTAGCATTGCACGGGTTGCCTCAATCAATGTTCGGTTCTTCCTTTCTGCAACTCCATTTTGTTGCGGAGTTCTTAGAGCACTGAACTGATGAGTTATCCCTTTACACAGAACATGTCAACATTAGCATTCTTAAATTTTGTTCCATTATCACTCCTAATTATTTTGACTTTTTGATCTAGTTGATTTTATACTTTAGTGATAAACTCTTTTAATAACTCAGCCATTTCAGATTTTACACGTAGAAAGAAAACCCAAGAAAATCTTGTATAGTCATCAATGATAACCAGACAATATGATTTGTCTCCAATACATTGTACGTTTACTGGACCAAATTAATCCATGTGTAACATCTGCAAAGGCTTGGAGTTTGAGTTTATAAGTTTGGACTTTTAAGACGCCCTGTGTTGCTTCCCTTTCAAACAAGCTTACAGAGATCTGTTGTAGCAAACTTATTTCATGGAATGCCCACAACATGATTTCCTGCTGCAAGTTTGTTCATGTTTTTGAAGTTTGAATGCCCCAGTCGTCTATGCCAAAGCTGGCTTTCATCATTTGAAGCATGAGCAATGAGACAAGTTGTTTCAGTTGAAGGATCCTCGTGAGACATATCTAGCTTGTAGACATCTCAATCTCTAACAGCTTTTACAACCACCCATTCCTTGCTGATCTTGAAACCTGGTTTTAAAATATAGCAATAAGAGTCTTCAAATAAAGCATAAAATGATTTATCACATATTTGAGAAACGCTTAAAAGGTTAAAGTTCAACTGAGCACAGAAGTTGACTTTATCAAAACTTATAACACCGTTAGATACCATTCCTTCTCTAGTTATCTTTCCACCTGCATCTCCATCAAAAGCTACATGTGTACCATCTTTTGTCTTAAAGTCTTTTAACAAGGCTTGGTTGCCTGTCATATGTCACCTACACCCATTGTCAACATACCATGTATTCATTGGTCTTCTTGGGCGTACCTGCATTTCAAAGACATTTAAGATGAGTTATCAACCGAAGCCGAGATGGTCTTGAGCTTGCCATATTTATCCATAATAGTAAATTGCTTATAATGGAGTTTGTGCAAATCAGGTTTCTTTTGAAATTTAGGATTTTCAAATACTCTTTGAAAAACTGTTTGATTATCTTTTCTTTGTTTTAACCTCAAAGCATTAAACCGATTCTCAAGATCCTCATCAAGATAATTTGACCCATCATTTGAAACATTCTTTGAAAAAATTTTCGTGTTAAATGTTTCATTTTTCATTTTCACTGAACGTGGAATGAATTTTCCTTGATTTTACTGTTATGATCTGACAATATACTGATTATCATAATAAAAATTTATTCTTCCGAGAGATCTCAAGCCTAAAGAAGGTTGTTTTGATAATCCTTGAAAACCAAAATTTTGATTTCTTTGAAATCTTTGATTATCAAAATCTTTTCGAGGCGAGTTCTTTCTAAAGAAGCCATCTTCAGTATTATGATTTCTTTCATCACACAATGCACAATATTTATTGAAATAACAATCAGCCGTTGAGTGATTTGTCATATCACAAATGTGACAGTACTTGTTAAATAAACACTCAGATGTGTTATGATTGTACATATCACATATGTCACAGTACCTTTGTGGCTGTTTAAACAACATTTGCTTAACCCCAGATGTGGAAGCCACATTAGATCCTTGTCTAGATTTAGGTGTATTAAGCTTAAACTGTTGTTTTGACTATGTAAGTTTGGTCTTTTGATTTTTAGGGTTTTGCATTTTAACATGTTCACAATTCTTTAACTCCTTAGTTATGAATAGCGGAAGACTTCGGACTTGAACTTGTTTTCAGATCAGAGTTAAATTTGATCTTAGATTGATGTTGTTTCAGAGATTGTGTTCATGTCAAAGGTTCCTGCTGACACAAACTTTACTGGTTTAATTTGACTTGATTGTTTGATAGGTTCAAATTGTTTGGCTTTTGAAGATGCTTTTCTTCTTCTTTGATTTCTTGATCTTGATGAAGTTTTAGTGCTTTGGGTTTGGATAGAATCTTGAGAAGATTCTTTTTCAGATTCTTTTAATTTTTGATCAATAAGGTTTGTTTCTGAAGAGCTTGAATCATCAGAACATGAAGTCTTTGATTTCTTTTCTTTAGATTTCCCTTTTTCAAGTTCACCTTTCTCAGAAACACATTCACCCTTTGGAACAAATAGCTTTTTATTCTTTCGTTGAGGTTTATAAGATTATTTTAATTGGATGACCATTCTTTATCTTCTCTGAATCTTTCTCTTCAAAACTTCAATGTTTATTTTTTCGAATTTACTCTCGACATTAGATTGAACATTTCTTTTCTTTTGTTGAAATTGTTTAAGCTTAGCTTTATTCTCTGGTGAATGATCATGGGTATTAAATTTTTCAGGTAAGGTATTTGAGATTGATTCAGGCATTGCTTCATGAGTGAATCCTACACCTGTTTTATCTTTATCTTTTCTACCATTCACCAACTACTCAACAATAGTTTTTGAGCTTTTTACTTTGGCTAAATCAATTTGAGTTGCTGCATGAGCCAATTTTTCTTGTTCAAGGGTTTTTGACATCTCTTCAAGTTGTTTCTTGACAAGTTCAAGTTCTTTTAAAGTTTTGTTCCAAGAAGTTTGAAGAGATATGATTTTATCATCAGAGATTTTGTGATCTGCTTTCAACTTACTATGCATTATTCTTCTTGTTTTAGTTCATCACATATTTTGAATGAGTAGGTTCTATAGTGTTCTACTTGTTCAAAACATGGTTTAATGTACATTTTCTCCCTACTTCCACTGAAATTTCTGGATAAAAGTTTGAAGATTTAGTGTCAGTTTCAGATGAAGAGTTCACAACCTTGGGTTGTTTAGACTGTGCCATAAGAGCAACTTCTTCAGAATCTTCCTTTGGATCTGATTTGTCACTCCAGTCATAGTCTTCCTCATTGTCTAAATCTCATTCTGTTTGGATCATTATCTTCAGACCAATCTTTAGTGTTGATTTCAGCAACAATTGCTAGACCAGAAGTAAGATCTTGAGTAAACTGTTCTGCATAAGCACTCCAGTCATAACCATCCTTTATGCTCACTACTAGTGCTTTCTTTGGTTCTTCAGTGGTATTTGATTCTTCCTTCAGTTCTGGTATTGGTAGACTCTGATAAGGTTTCTGAAATGTCTTCTGAGTCTGCTGATGATACCTCTGACTGTTAGAGCTACTTTGCCCATTTCCTCCTTGAGTTCTAGGGGCTTTGCACTCTCTAGAAAAGTGGCCATAACTGTTACAGTTAAAACACCTTGACTTCGACTTATCAAAGCCAACTGTTTTATTTGCGCTTGGCTTATAGTTTCTATTCACATATGAATGCTTTTTGTGTTCTATAAGCTATCATCACCATTTGCCAGTTGAGATCAATTTCTTCAATGTCATCTGGATCCATCTCAAACAAGTCCTGCAAAATTAAATCAACTTGTGTTAAATGACTTCCCTGGTATGCTTGAAAACTTGCCATAAAGGCTTTAAATGCTGATTTGGACTCTTCATCCTGTAAAAGGATGTTTATAACATCTTTAACTTTGCTAGGGTTAGTAGAGTTAGAAGATGGAGTCAAATTTTGAGTTTTTGGCATTTGAGATTTTTTAGGAGACTATGGTTGTGGCTAAGTTGAGTAGACAGGTGTGCTAGTAAAGAATCCTGCTCCCACAAACAGATCACCCTCATCATCTAGAGTAGCTTCATCCTTAGCAAGAAAAGCATTTTCTACAGTGTTTGCTGGAGAAGCAACATACTTATATTGAGAAGTAGATGCAGCTCTATCATTATTCCTTGAGCTTTCATCAATTTCCACAGACTCAATCTTTGCTATTAACAGATTAAGATCCATGGGAAACTTTTCAGTATGTTTTAACAAAGTTACTATTTGTTTCGAAGATGATGGAAGTGCATTTAGAAGTCTATCATTTAGGTCTTTAAGATCAATTTTAATCCCTAAAGTTCACATTTTTGTGATAAGTTGCACATATCCGTTCAACATCTGGTTTACAGTTTCTCCAGAGATATGCTCAAACAACTCAAGTTGCCTTTTTTATTTCTGTCTTTTTAGATCTTGAATCTCTTTTCCTCCTTCACAGATAACTTTCAAAGCTTTATAAAAGGTGTACCCACTTTAGTAATTTTCAAGCCTTGATAGAACTTCCAAAGGTAACCCTTTGCACATAAGAGAATATGCGTTAACATCATTCTTTACCTTCTTCAAATCATCCCCATGTAATCCATCTTCTGAATAAGTCTCTAGAGTATCTTTAATGTATACAAAACCATCTGGACCATCAGTAGTAACAGGGATGTGAGGTCCTTTCTCAATTGATTTACATAAATCAGTATCAATTAAGTTTAAGTGATGTTTCAGCCTGAGTGACCAATTCTTGAAGTCAGCTCTATTCTTCAACTTTGGTACTCTATTCTCTGAATCTTCAGACTTTGCCATTTTTAAGTTTTGACTTTAAGAAAATATACTACTTTTGTTGTTTTAAATATTTAATTGAAGAAATGAAATTATAATATTTTTGTTATTTTTAATTTTTGAAAAATTTTGTAAGTGTTAGAAGAAATGTCCGAATCTGATGCGCCTGAATAGTTGAGAAGCGCCCAGCTTGACTTAAAAACTCCTAAGGGATTGCCTTAGTGATCTTCTGAAATGCACAAGTGTAGAAACGCTTGAACAGTATCAAAACACCCAAACAATTCCAAAGCACCCAAACAGTGATGAAGCGCCTGAACAGTTTCAAAGCGCCTGGGACTTAGTTTCTGAAAAGCGTCCAAAAAGTGCTAAAATGCTCACACACAGTGTCAAAATGACCAATCTGAAACGCCTAAACAATGCTAAAGCGTCTGAACAGTCTTCATGCGCCTAAACACTTAGGTAATTTTTTAAATGATTTCAACACTCCAAACGCCTAATTCATCTTCTTTGTAACAAACTGATCTTAACAAACTTTTCAAAACTTGATTAATTGTTCTAAAACTCTTCAATCAAGTGTCTAATGCACCGACAATCAATCCTTTAACATCAATTTCTTTTAATCAACAACAAATAATCACACTTTTGTAGAATTAGTGTTCGATTTTTTTTAAAAACAGTTCGAACTCAAATCTTACAAAAATTCAGATCCGATGATGTTAACTCACTCAATTGCGATTCAATTCATGTTTCTAGTGATAAAACACAGCTGATTTTAACAATCTATTGATCAATTGCTATAGAAAACACAGATTCAAGTGATTCACAGGCTTGAATCACTGAACCGAAAGCTCTGATACCATTTGATAGGTTCAAATGGATCGATCTGTGTTAATGATAAAATGTAATTGACAATAATGTGCACAAAGTAATCAACTAAGCAAATTATCAGAAAAATTTCATAGTGATTTCATTGATATTAGCAAAGGATTACAAGTACAGAATCAGAGAATTTTGTTGCGGTCTTACCTGCAAAATACAAATAATCCTATTTATACTAATACAAGAAACAAAGGAACATATAATCCTATTTATACTAATACAAGAAACAAAGGAACATATATTTACACAATAAGTCCCTATACTATGACAAAAATGAGCTAAAGACTAATACTAATCTTTAAAGCTCTAATAGTCAGCTTCTTCTTTCTTTCTCAATCGTTCTTCCTCTAAGTCCAACCTTGATGCTTCTTTTTGTTCTTTCTGCAGTAGGATTTCCTTTTCCAATTCAACCAGCTCCTCAAGTCGTAAGAGGAGAACATCTTCACTAGTAGCTCCCAGATTGACAAGTCTGTCAATGTTTTCCACCCTTCTCTGATTATTGATAGCCTCCTAGTTGGCTACAACTGCTTTGCTACTTGCAGCTAGTAGCTTCCCAGTGGGAAGTCTACCTTTTCTTCTTAGTTTCTCCAACCGTTCCTCCTCTAGAAGTTCTTGCACAGTCAACTTCCTCTTGCCTTTAATGTCTTCGGAAGTTTGAGACTTTGGAGGTTCTTGTGCAGAGGTTTCAGGTTGGTTGGTGGTGATTAGAGAATGTGGTGATAATGATGTTTGAGTGAGAAGTAAACTTAGAAAGTCCTCACTATTGACCTCAGATGCCAATTCAAGGATTGCATCTCTGTTAGGATCTGGTATTTGAACGAAATACCAACTGATTAACGTGTAAACCAAACCAAATAGTGCGGAATCCTATTTGATTGGTGATCCAATCAGTGAGAACGCACGAAGAATCAATAAGGTATTGAATCTAACGTTATGAATCGATTAGGAATCGATCTACAGCGTTCTATGAACTTGGAGTATGAACTTGGAGGCTTTTGGACAGCTAGGGTACGTCTGGACTCGAAATAGAATGAATCCTTGCATTATTTCACGAATTCGGTGGTATTTATAGGTTAGGGTTGCTCATTCGGGCGACTGAACCATTAGCATGGTTCAGTCGTGCGATTGAGCCATGCGGTTGATCCATTCGCACGACTGAGTGTTCAGTCGTGCGACAGAGCCAATCTCATGTTACAATCATACGACTGATCCAGTCTCTTGGTTCAGTCGTGCGACTGAGTCATTCGCCTGAAGTTATTCATGCGTATGGTCCATTCGTATGGGCCATTCGCATAAGAACTTCATTTTGTTAAGTTTGAATGTATTCATTAATATAACATTATGTGTATCAATTCAAACAATCACAAACCTATTTAACCAATTCAACATCAACTCATTAATGAAATATTAAACATTATAAATCACAAACAACCATTCTCATTTCATTAATATTCCAAACATTACATCAGTGTAAGACAAACAAGACATATTACATTCATATCAGGATCTAGGTACATATGTATCAACAAAGGTATTTGAACGAAATACCAACTGATTAACGTGTAAACCAAACCAAATAGTGCGGAATCCTATTTGATTGGCGATCCAATCAGTGAGAACGCACGAAGAATCAATAAGGTATTGAATCTAACGTTAAGAATCGATTAGGAATCGATCTACAGCGTTCTATGAACTTGGAGTATGAACTTGGAGGCTTCTAGACAGCTAGGGTACGTCTGGAGTCGAAATAGAATGAATGCTTGTGGTTTATCCATGAATTGGGTGGTATTTATAGTTAGGGTTGCTCATTCGGGCGACTGAACCATTAGCATGGTTCAGTCGTGCGATTGAGCCATGCGGTTGATCCATCCGCACGACTGAGTGTTCAGTCGTGCGACTGAGCCAATCTCATGTTACAATCATACGACTGATCCAGTCTCCTGGTTCAGTCGTGCGATTGACTCATTCTCCTGAAGTTATTCATGCGTATGGTCCATTCGTATGTGCCATTCGCATGAGAACTTCATTTTGTTAAGTTGAATGTATTCATTAATATAACATTATGTGTATCAATTCAAACAATCACAAACCTATTTAACCAATTCAACATCAACTCATTAATGAAATATTAAACATTATAAATCACAAACAACCATTCTCATTTCATTAATATTCCAAACATTACATTAGTGTAAGACAAACAAGACATATTACATTCATATCAGGATCTAGGTACATATGTATCAACAAACTCCCCCTTGGACCTAGATCTATCTAATGTCTTACTTTCTGCATCACCTCCTCATACTTCTTGTACTTTTCCTCTCTTGTGACTCCTGCGTGAATCTCAAACGCAAAATAGAGTCTTATGACATTCTGGAATTGGAGGGCTTGTACAATATCTTGCGTGTCATAGAACAATGGCCACTTGTATAATGTGTAGACATCATTAGCAGACAAGTTAGTGAGCCACATTGGGTCAAACACCCTGATGGTATCCATTTGTCCCTATTTATTTAGAACTATGACCGCCTCCCCGGTTCTCCAATCATAGTACCACCACTTAAAGTGTGGAGTGAAGTCCTATGGCATTTCCCTGAGAGGGATTCTTGACATCGTTCTTGGAGGACTCCACTTCAGCACAATCTTGGGCTTACCAGTGATGGGATCAACTTCTGAACGTCTGATATACCTAGTAGGTTGTTGAGGTTTGAAGTTGACCCACCTGGTGTGGTACTCTTTCTTCAGGGCAGCCTCAAACCAGCCTGACATCTTCCTTGGGTCAGCATATAGTAGTTTCAATTTCGCCAGCTGGTTGAGCTCAAAACCAGGTAGAGTCTTTAGATCATGTGGAAATCTAAAGTACCTTATGCCCTTCTCCCTCTTAATGGCATAAACGTTTAGATCCTCCAAATGTGCCCACGCTATAATCCTGCCTGACACCTTATGATGTTTCTTCACTCTATAGAGTTTGGTGTAGACATTCTGTTTTGGAGCGGTGCGTTGGGCTCGGATTTCCTCAAAACAAGCAGCCCATTCAGCCTTTCTGATGTCAACATCGTCGTTTGAGGCTTGGGCCTTTCCTTCTGTCTTCTCAGACTCCTGCTCCATCTGATCTAATACCTCAAATGTATCACTGACTAGGGATTCACCCAGATTGGGGACCACATTTCCCTCGTTGTCAGCATACTGAGGATAGTGCTCTGCTGTGACGTCTTCTATCTCTATCTCATCAATGTCATTTAGCTCTTCGTCACTGGTAGACTCACACGTTGGAGCATCCTTAATGATCTCATCGGGATTTTGCTTGAACATCTCAGCTAGTTGCTCATTTGAAAGATCATGAATTATTTCCCCTTCTTTAGGGGTATAACTCACAGATCTCCTGACGATCCCTTGCAGATCAAGAATCATAATTAATTGAGTCTTGACCTGCTGAAGGGGAGCAACATCAAATTCATCCCTTTGATAGTTTGGATCTGTTTGATTTAAACATGTAACACATCAAACATTAGTTAATAATCAAGACAGAAATGCATTAATCTTAATATAAACATCAAATACATAAGTTTAAATACATGATTCAAGTACAAAAGCTATCAAATACATAGACATCTAATCATTACCTTTATCTTGAATCGCTGGCTCATCACTCGGTGAGGCAGAAGATGAAGCTCGTTGGTCTTGATTTCTCTTTGATCTTCTTTCTTGACCCTGAGCTGAGGCAGATACAGCTGCATCTCCTCCTTCATCATCATCATCCTCCTGCCTGTCCTCTGTCCTTTCTTCCTCAATCCCTTCATCATCATCACTCTCTTCATCTTCATCCTCATCCTCATCCTCATCATCATCATCATCATCACCATCATCACCATCTCCTTCCTTGATCTTCAAAGGCTCATCTTTAGTTCCCTTGAGCTTGAGCATGATGGTCTTTTTAGCATCCTCCAACTCCTCAATCTTCTTTGCTGATATGACCCTATGCTCTTGGAGTTGGGTAATCTCTTGGCTCTGAGCAGCCATTTGCTGGGCCTGCTGCTCGATCAGCTGAGCCTGCTAAGATATCTGCTGGGACTGTGCAGCTGTGAGTTCTGCCAGCTGACGAATCTGCGCAGTCTTATCTTCATCAGCGGCTAACAGACGCATCACCATACGGTTCAGCGCTGAAAGCTGTTCCTCTACCCCAATGGGAGGTAGAGGTGATCCGTATAGATGTGAGGGATGTGATGATGGCCCGGCTTGGTGGCTAGTGGTAGTGGTTGGTGTGGCTGTAAAGGTGGTAGTGGTGGTGGCTGAGGTGGTGCCTGTGGTGGTGATGTAGGTGAGTCTGCGCTTCTTCTTCTTCATGCCGTAGGGCTGAGCCATCCTTTTCTTCCTTGATCCTGTCGAGGAGGATGCTCCCCCTAGAACACGGCTCGACGGCTCTGGAGCATAGGTCGGCAGCAGCAGTCTCTCCCGATCCACTGAGGCGTTCACCAACCGCCCGGAGTCCATGTTCTGTGGGAACAACTTTGCTTCCCACAGTCCTAGTCAGCGGCTCCTCGTCTGACTCTTCTTCTTCCTCACCACGTATAAAGTCCTGGTGGAACCCATCCGACTCTGCTATATCTCTAGTGGGACCAGATACTGGAGGTGTGCTATCAGTAGTTGTGCCCCTCGGTGGAATGGGCATGGTATCTCCAGCATCCCCACTGTCATCATCATCAGAGTCATGCTCTGGGAGCAATAGCCACTCATCATCTGAGTCGCTGTCATCGTGACGCCACTTACGTCTACCCGGTGCCACATACCTCTCATTGGCCAGATGGCATATCAATCTCTTCACCTGGGGCTTTACCTGCTTACCCCGATACACTCTCATACGACCTAGAGTCGTGTCATCCATGATCTCTAAGGCCACAACATCGTGGCGCTCCTTGGGAAGTGATGGCAGCTTCTCATTGAAGATCAGCTGCAAGAATCTGGGGTACATACAAAAATCCTCCTTACCCTTGGCCTCCAGATTCTCCACCAGATACGAGAAGATCATGCTCGAGAAGCTGAAGGGGTGGTTCAGCACCAGTGCCACATAGGCATTCTGAATCTGGTCTGAAAGATCATTCAAACCCACCCCTCCGAGAAGCAATGCACTTTAGAATAACATATGCTAAGTACTTATACTGGGGACACAGGTTGCTCTTGTTGAGCACACCTGAGTTGATGTCCCCAGCGTACTTAATCCTCAGGAAGCAAACTCTGACCATAAGCGGATGAAGTCTGGTGGGGTGATCAGTATCGTCCCCCAGATCAAGTACTCTCTGAATGTCAGCTGCTGTAATCTCAATATCCATACCACAAATGGAGCTCCGTATGCTGTATGGCTCACGTGAACGATCAACAGATGCATTCTCCTAGAAGGCCTGATGTAAAGACCTGTAGGGAGTACACGGTGTAGAGATGGCCTTGTGGATCCTAGAACGCCAAAGAAAGGCAATGATCTCTATAAACTCGGCACCATTCCGAGTCGTATGGTCCAGATGAGCACATATATTTTGCTTAGGGTTGATAGACCATCTATCAGCCATTGACCTGAAACACAAGACACAGAACCATTAGAAAGTCATACATCACAATTCGGTTCTAAGTATCTTGTTTAAATTCCTTCTGATTCATTCATGCGAATGAATCATGCGACTGATGTCAGTCGGTTGTCCTATCATGCGACTGAACTCATTCGGGTGAATGAAACATGCAAATGAGTTCAATCTGTTGGCTGTGCCTGCGATTGGTTCAGTCGGCCGACTGAGCTCATTCACATGGTGCATTCGGCCGATTGACCCAATCGCAAGATTCAATCGTGCGATTGGAGTTCATCCGGACAACCAGTCGCTTGACCCACTGTTCAGTCGACTGAGGTTCGAATCTTGACCAAATCAAGTAATTTAACGTGGTTTAATGGTTCATTAGACTCGCCATCTCATCACTAATAACCTATTAGACTTAATTTTAACATGTTACTTAGTTTCAGTTGGTTATTAGGTCATTTAAGGTCCGGTTCTTGTTTCAATCAAATATCACAAATTAGGGCTCGATTTCTTTTGATTTCGGTGAGATTTCACTGTAATATACATGTATAAATGTAAACGCACGTCAGAAGATCAATAAGAATGTAGAAACAAGGTCTAAAGAAATTTTGGCAGAGTAACGGTACTATGTGCGAAATAGGGGCGATTGAGAGTGATGAGGAGAATGCGATCGACTATGGCCCTTTAAATACTGAAACGGAGTTCAATCGGCCGACTGGCCTCATTCGCTAAGTTCATTCGGGCGACTAAAGCTTAGTCGGGCGACTCGCCCAGTCGATCACATTCAGTTGGCCGACTGAGGCTCAGTCGGTCGACTGACTCATTCGCACCCTTTCATTCGCACCTTCAGTTGTCCGACTGAAGCTCAGTCGGTCGACTGACTCATTCGCACACTCTCATTCGGTCGAATGGATCAGTCTGATAAGCCATTCGGGTGAATGGTTCATTCTCATGTCCAGTCGTGCGAATGGGACCCATTCGCATGATTGGTCCATACTCATGGTCCAGTCGTGCGAATGGGTTATACTTATGAAATTTTCTGCCATTTTGACCATTTGACATTTAAACCCCTTTTTAAATGTTGAAATAACATTATGAGCATTTGAACATCTCAGACATGATCATTTTAACTTGAAAACTTTTGATCACCTCAGACGTGATCCTTTTAAACACTTTGTCACCTCAGGCGTGACTCATTTATCTTTTGAAAACAAATGTGGTCATCTTAGACATGACCCTTTTTGGTGAATTAATCCCTTACTAAATTCCATGATGTAGTTCGACAAACAAACAAACTGAAATGACTAAATAACTAGAAAATTAAACTAAAGTACAAAAATTAAACTTGTTTTTGACTTTTTGTGAGAGGTAAATCCTAAGATAAAAATCTACTGGATTCGGTTCCGGGATAGGCAGCTTCTATTTAGTTTGACCATACCTGGACCAATTCAATTTTGGAATCATACAGGCAAGTCAAATCATTTGGGACTTGTTATCGAAACCTTTTGATGCTCACTTCTTGGTTTTCATCCAGAGTTGTTAGCAAATTTAGGAAATCATACTGGTACTATTAGATTCCCACATTGATTTGAACTTTCAAGAATTGCAGCCATGATGATTGTCAGTATATTTGTCCTCTTAAATCCATACACAGAATTTTGACACCGATTAGTGATAGTTTAAGGTTTAATTATTTCAACCAACATTTGTGGATTCCACACTTATATGGTAATCAACATTCCTCAGGAGCTTTTGAGCGGTCTACGGGTATTTTGAGAAGAAGAGACTATTCTTAGAGCTTTCAAAGAGAAGCCAATCCTCAGGTCAGTTCCATCGCACAGCAGAGAGGCGGCAAACAACAATGAATTCTAGAATATCTAGGTTATGATTATCCTCAGGTCAGTGCCATCGCACAGCAGAGAGGCACACAACCTATCTTCTTGTTAGAGCATCTTAAATTTTCTTTTGCACATAATGCACCAACAACATAAGTTATTAGCTTGATAGCAATTGCCTTTCATTTTTTTTCTCGTGCTTTGCTCTATTTATGGTCATCCGCACACATTTGTGGCGTTTACATGCTCATTACCCCTTATTGGAATATTGTTGATTGTGTTAACCAGTGACAAGATGGGAGCCCACAGTCAGTTGAACAAGTTAGTTTGATCTTGAGATCACCAGTTAGGTCTAATCATCTATTGTGTTGAATCTACCGACATATCATCTGTGGTCTAGCAACCTCTAGGTCTACTTTCGTTGTGTTACCTTAGTAGTTACCAGTTTTTCTATAATCTTTCCTTTTATATTGCTCAGACTACACAGACTTACACTTTAAATTTTGTATCTTTTCTAAATTAAATTTTAAAGTCCCTTTTGATTTGTTCCTGTGTACTATCATTTTCCCAAGTATTTGAATCGGTATCACAGATACAATCTACCTTATATCAGCTAGCCTCTCCTTCTCCCTTGTGTTTTTTTTTAATGTTACTGGCTGACCTATCCTCCCCCTAAAATTCTAAAATCATAATGGATTTAATTATTTTAGGATTTTAATAGACAGCTAAATAACATGAATTTAATTTAAACAGAAGATAGAATAGATAAAGAAAATAAAAAATTTGACTTAACTGTATCGGACTACACATGATCAACATCAGGAATAACATCACTTTTCTTTTTAACGTCGTTGACCTCTAACAGATATAGAAAACGTGGTTTGTCAAAAGCTTTTGTATAGAGGTCAGCGCGTTGAAAATCAGTATTAATCTTTACCACATCAATTAAGTTCTTTTCAAAACAGTCCCTTATAAAATGGTATTTAATACCGACATGTTTGGTCTTTGGATGTTGTATTGGACTTTTAGTTACTGCAATTGCAGCAGAGTTATCAACAAAAATAGGAGTAGAAGAGAAATTTAAACCATAGTCCCGCATTTGCTGTTGAATCCAAATGATTTGTGAACAGCAACTTGCAGCAGCAACGTATTCGGCTTCACAGGTTGACAATGCAACCGAGGTCTGCTTCTTACACTGCCAGGTCACTAGTATCCTCCCAAAGAATTGACACCCTGCTGATGTAGACTTGTAATTCATCTTGCAGCCCCTGTAATTTGAGTCACTATACGCCGTGAGCTCAAAGTCATCATCATGAGGATACCACAACCCAGGTGTGGGTGTACCCTTCAGATGACGAAATATCCTCTTGACCCCGATCAGATGGTTAACCTTAGGCTTAGCCTGATATCTAGAACATAGACATGTAGCATACATGATATCAGGTCTTGAGGCAGTGAGGTACATGAGAGATCCAATCATTCCTCGGTACATTGTGGCATCTACCAGATCTCCATTTTCATCAGGTACTATATCATGGTTTGTAGCAAGTGGAGTCCCGGCTGCAAAAGCATTCTCCATGTCAAACCGACTGAGAATGTCTCACACATACTTGGTATGATGTAGAAATATCCCTTTTGGTGTCTGATCCACCTGTAACCCGAGAAAGAATTTCATCTCCCCCATAGCACTCATCTCAAACTCTGCCTTCATTACTGCTTCAAATTCTTTGCATAATTCTTCGTTCTTTGAACCGAAGATTATGTCATCGACATAGATCTGTACTAGCAGTAAGTCTCCATCATAGTGACTCCCTGTGACTGTTTCACAAGATGAGTCGAGATTTCTCATACCAGGCCCTTGGAGCTTGACGAAGCCCGTATAACGCCTTGTCGAGTTTGTAAACTCTGTCCCGATGATAAGGATCTTCAAATCCCTCGGGTTGACTGACATAAACTGTCTCTCGAATTTCCCCATGAAGGAATGCACTCTTCACATCTAATTGATAGACTTTAATCTTCATATACGATGCATAGGCAAGGAAGATACGGATGGCTTCCATCCTTACCACGGGTGCAAACACTTCATTGTAATCAATCCCCTCGGCTTGGCGAAATCCCTGAACCACCAGTCGAGCCTTGTTCCTGATAATGACCCCTTGGTCATCCTTCTTGCATTTCAAGACCCATTCGGTGCCAATGACCTTAGCACCTTTAGGTCTATCTACCAGAGTCCATACACCTAACTTCTTGAACTGAAGAAGTTCTTCTTGCACGGCATTCACCCACGCCTCATCGTTTAGTGCTTCACTGACATATTTTGGCTCAAACTGCGAGACAAAACACCGATAAGCATCATCATGAATGTATCCTTTTTCCATAACCGAGGCATAATCAGCTGAGTACAGCTGATTTCTGGTTTGCACTCCTGATCTGACATCCCCAATGACATTGTCTAGGGGATGATAGACATTTAGACGTGATCCTGGAGTGGTAGGAACAACTACCTCAGAGCCAAGGTTATGAACATTTGGTTCTGCATCTGAGGTAGATGGAGTTTGAGGTTCCAAAGTCAAAGGAGCATCACTATTAGATGCTTGTGGACTTGAAGGAATTGGAACCTGTCCCTCTTGACTGTTCTGGTCAACTTCTTCAGCTTCATCTTCTGAGGAGGATTCACTGTCTTTGACTGCTCCCCCTGAGTGGTGAGATGATTCTCCCTGTGAGCTCGATGATGTTGAATCAAGAGATGGTGTATTCAAGATATCATACATCATCCGTGTAGCTATTTCGTCATCAGAAGGAGAAATAGGAATGTTGACGGACTTGAAGAATCCATCATAGTCGAAAAAGTAAGCAGGTCCTTTTCCAGTAGGTGGTGTGGTATATCTCTGAACATCAACCTTACACCACACTTCTACTAAACCCGTTGAGTTGTTGTAAACTCTCTTGTTCGGTATGTTGTATCCTAGGAAAATCCCTTCATCAGCCTTCTCGCTGAATTTTCCTTCTTGAGTCTTCTTTAGAAGAGTGCACGGCGCGCCAAACGGTTCGAGATACTCCAGATTAGGTTTACGTCGTTGTAGTAACTCGTAACATGTCTTGCCATGGCGCTTGACTACCAGAACTCGATTCAATGTATAACATGCATTTGCCAATGCCTCATTCCAGAATTGGATAGGCAGTTTTGAGTCTGCCAGCATTGTCCGTGCTGTCTCTATCAAGCTTCTATTCTTTCTCTCAGCAACACCATTCATCTGAGGCATGTAGGCAGAAGTGAATTGGTGCACAATTCCCTTTTCCTTGCAGTAAGCCTCCATCCACTGATTCTTGAATTCAGTCCGTTGTCTGAGATTCCAGTGTGGTTACTAACTCCTTGAATGACTTAAATGTTTCTGATTTGGACTTCAGAAAAACTACTCAAGAGAATCTTGAGTAGTCATCAGTAACCACATAACAGTACAAGTCACCTGCAATGCTCTTTGTACTGACTGGACCAAACAGATCCATGTGAAGAAGTTCAAGAGGAAGCTCGATAGAATGAACTTTCTTTTCCTTATGAGACTTCTTCGTCTGTTTGCCTTTCTTGCATGCTACACAGAAATCCGGAAGTTGGAAATTTTTGACGTTAACTCCTCTCACGAGATCCTTCTGGATCAAGTGATTCATCTTCCGTTGATTAATGTGTCCCATTCTCCTATGCCAGGAGATGGAGTCCTTCTCAGTAGCTTTTGATAGAAAGCACTGAACTTCATGATCCGTTGTAGAAGCCGTTGAGAGATCCAAAACATAAAGGTCATTATATCTTGAAGTTGTCATCAAAACTTGGTCCTCCGGAATCACGTAGTCTTTCTTTAGGACGTAACACTTCTTGTTGTCGAATATGACTTTAAATCCTTTGTCACATATTTGGGAAACAGAAAGTAAGTTGTTTTGAAGTTGTTGAACGTAGTTCACTTTATCAAACTTAACTTTTTGATTTCCAACCTCTCCCTGAGCTGTGATATAGCCTCCTTTGTTACCAGCAAACGAAACATGCCCTCCTTTTATTTGTTTGACGTTTGATAAAAGAGCCCTATTTCCTGTCATGTGCCTGGATGCTCCGCTGTCTACAATCCACGTGTAGGTTTCAGCACTGTAGCGAACACCCTGCACATACAATGTAAAACATTAGTTTAGGTTAGGAACCCAAGCCTTTACTGGCTTGGGTTTCCCAGAGGCATCACACATCATGAATTCAAGCCATTGACCCTTAGAAGGTGAGGGTAGCTCATGTGCCTTCTTGTCTTCATTATCAGACACGGAGGATGACTTTTCTTTCCATAGGCCAGATTTGTGTAAGGCCTGTTTGTGATAAACAGTCGACTGGCTAATGGGTTGAACTTTGGGTTCACTAGTTCTTCTAGGTGGAGTTAAGCAACTTCTCTTAGAAGACCTAGGTTTTGAATCCTGAAGTTCAATTTTATTCCTAGGTGTCTGATAGTAAGGACAAAAAGAAGCAATGTGTCCACACTCTCCACAGTTGTAGCATGACCTGCTATCAACTTTTTGATTAAACTTTCGTTGTGGAGATGTGTGTGACACCCTAGTGACATCACTTAGTTTGGATTTTGACTCTGTTTCTTTTGATGTTTTCTCTTGTTTAACAAAATTAATTGTTTTAACACTTTTAACATCTTTTCCTTTTTGGTTAACTAGATTTTGACACGAGACTTGTGAAAGATTAACATTAACAGTCTTTTTAGGTTCAGATTTGACTTTGTTTGACCCTGACTTTATATTAACCTTTTCAAATTCTTTTTCCAGATTAACACAAGGCATTTTACCCTTAGCCTTTGAAGTGGCCTCCTTTTGTTTTGTTCCAGATTAAATTAAAGAACATGAGGAATTTGGATCACTAACAAGAGGAGTAGACACCACATGATCCTTGATGGGATTGTTATTTATTGGTCTACTCTTAGTGTTCATCAAGGTCTCAGGTGGTGGTGGAACCACTTTATAACCCAAACCCTCCCCGTTGTTACGTTCTGTCACTAAGTGTTGGACAATATGTGATGAACTTGTCCAACTGTGCAGTTTTTGCTTTAAAGAGTTGACTTCTACTTCTAAAACTGCTTTTTGTTTCTTAGTGTCTTCTAGGGAGTTAAGATAGTACCTAATGTCATTAGCTTGGTTAAATGCTACTACTTCAGTTTCCCTAAGCTGTTTAGTCAAAACGTCTATCTTTTCTTTGTAACTGTGCTCATTTTCTTTTAAAACTCTATTAGCCTCAGTGCACAGTTGCAAATCCTTTACTAAGCTATCATTATGATCTAATAACCTAGCAAATTTCTTATCTATGCTTTCTCTAAATGCATTACAATCAAAACAAGCATGATTTTGAAACAGTTGGTCAGTGGTACTTACCTGAGGAGATTCTAATGAATTAGCCATCAACGCAGCATCAGATGTCTCTGGTTCTGGTGATTCTGTCTTTGTTGTAGACGTCCCTTCTTCAGGCTTGTAGCTGACCTCAGTTGCAGTCTCTTCACTATTTGACATCGCTATCTCAACTGCAATATCTCCTTCACTCGCGGAATCATCATCTAAGTCTTCCACGCTTGAAATATTGGATTCCCCCTGAGAGACAAACCGAAAGCTCCAGTCCTGTCCTTCATCATCATGGGCAGTCAAGGCTTTTGGATCCTTGCTTGATGAAGTAGAACTGCTAGCTTGCTTGTCTTGACGAGTGAAGGATAAGAATGGATTCCCATTCCCAGTCTTCTTTGGCTTCACACATTCTCTTTTGAAGTGCCCCTTTTCTCCACAGTTGAAGCAGGTCACCTTGCTCTTGTCAAAGCCAAATGTAGTGTCCTTAGTAGCAACCAAGTTTTTTCCGGTCTTTTTCACAAACTTCATCGCCCTCCGGACAGCACTTGCTAAGGCCCACATAATATCCATCCTCTCAAGTTCCATTTCATCTACCTGCTCGTAGTCCTCATCTGCCAGATGGCAGTTTCCAATTTTCCCAGCAACAAGTCCATCATAGGAATGAACCACTGCTGCCAAGAGATCCATGTGCTCTCGAGCTACTTCCACGGTCACGTTTCCGAGATTCTCGGTCTTCAGTCTTGTAGCATTAACTTCAGATCCAATGTAGTGGGTAGTAGAAGACCCTGACGTTTCTAATCCTGAAGGAGAGACTTGTGAAGGACCAGATGAGCTAGACACAAATGCAGTCTGAAGAGGTGCTCCAGACGTCTTAACTTGAGGAGTTGCATTGTACAAAGCTGGATTCTGAGTGTATGAAGACTTTTGAGCTCAGTACTTCATCCTAAGTGCTTCTTCTCGCAACTTTAGAATGAAGTCATTGATATCCAACTTTGCCAACATTCCATTCTGTCTCAGATTTGACACAAAAGAACTCCATTTTTCTGGTAGTCCGTCTGCGATATTTGATACTTTATCTTCCATGGTAGTAGTAACACCATGTGTGTGCAGCTCGCTCATCAGATGGTAGAATCTATCAATGACATCGTCTAAACTATCATTTCCCATCGATGAGAAGTTGTCAAATTCTTTCTTTAACTCTTTAGCTTTAATGGCTTTAAGCGAAGCATTCCCATCATATCTTTTCTCCAGCTCATCCCATAATTTCTTGGCTTGCCTGTTCTCAGAGTACTGGTGAAAAATATCCTTAGGAATAGACTACGTTAAAAATGCATAGACTCTCTTTTCTGCATTATATTTAACTTTCTGTGCATCAGTCATTCCTCCTAAAGTAAGCTTCACCCCATCAGCTCCCACCGGCATACTGTATCCCGTCTCAATAGCTTCCCACATATTTGGATCCACTCCATTGAGGTAGATCTCAAAACGTTGTTTCCAGTGGGGAAACTCATCTAACGTTAAAAGCTTTGGGGGTTTATTATGATTCCCTACCTCACTCTCAAGTAGCAGTAAGTTCTGGATCCGTGAGTCCTTCCCGGCTGTAAACGCTGACAACTGATACTCCATCTCGATTAACTTTAAGTCTCCTAAACAATCTGTTAACTGATGCGAATGGAGTGATGCGAATGGACTTTCCGTGCGAATGAACTATGCGACTGGTTCAATCGTGCGGCTGAACTGAGCGATTGGTCCAGTCGTGCGAATGAAACTGATGCGTATGAACACTGCGAACGGTAGGCTTAGTCGTACGAATGGAGATGCGACTCAGTCCAATCGTGCGTCTGGAAGATGCGAATGAAGTCCAGTCGTGCGATTGGGTCAATCGTGCGACTAGAGCTGCGTATTTTCGAAAGATTCTAGGTTAAACGTGTTTTGGCCGTAAAAACCCGAATTTCACCAACTCTAATCGCCTAATGCCGTAGAAACCAAAACTTGATGAGCATGGGACGTCCAAGACAACTTTTGACACAAAAAGATTGCGTTTTTAGTGAAAAAACACAAACTTTGTATCAAAATTGATTGAATCACACGTAATCAAGAGCCAAAGCTCTGATACCACTTGTTAGGATCTGGTATTTGAACGAAATACCAACTGATTAACGTGTAAACCAAACCAAATAGTGCGGAATCCTATTTGATTGGCGATCCAATCAGTGAGAACACACAAAGAATCAACAAGGTATTGAATCTAATGTTAAGAATCGATTAGGAATCGATCTACAGCGTTCTATGAACTTGGAGTATGAACTTGGAGGCTTCTGGACAGCTAGGGTACGTCTAGAGTCGAAATAGAATGAATGCTTGCGTTTTTCCACAAATTGGGTGGTATTTATAGGTTAGGGTTGCTCATTCGGGCGACTGAACCATTAGCATGGTTCAGTCGTGCGATTGAGCCATGCGTTGATCCATCCACACGACTGAGTGTTCAGTCGTGCGACTGAGCCAATCTCATGTTACAATCATACGACTGATCCAGTCTCCTGGTTCAGTCGTGCGACTGAGTCATTCGCCTGAAGTTATTCATGCGTATGGTCCATTCGTATGGGCTATTCGCATGAGAAATTCATTTTGTTATGTTTGAATGTATTCATTAATATAACATTATGTGTATCAATTCAAACAATCACAAACCTATTTATCCAATTCAACATCAACTCATTAATGAAATATTAAACATTATAAATCACAAACAACCATTCTCAGTTCATTAATATTCCAAACATTACATCAGTGTAAGACAAACAAGACATATTACATTCATATCAGGATCTAGGTACATATGTATCAACAATCTCTGATAATTAGATCATCAGACAAAGAGTATAACCTTTCGCAGCTTTTATCTCAGCTTCGGAAGTTTGGAATTGTTCTTCTACAGCTTTGACTTCTGCTTCAGATGTTTCTGGGATAAATTTCAGAGACAAACACATATGGAGCAACAAAGCTTAGCTCTTTCTATACTATCTTCTAGAAAGAGCTAAGTTTTGTGGCTCCATGTGTGTTTGTCTCTGAACTTTCTCCCCCTTTTTGGTAGCACTTGAGAGCTTGATGAGCTAGAGGAAGAAGTCAAGGAGACTTGAATTGGTACGTGCCTAACAAATCTCTCAGTCAGTTTCTCAGCTAGTTTGGCCCTGAGATTTTCAATCTCAAGTTGCTGAGTGACAGACCAATCCTCTAAAGTCTTAACCCTGAATTCAAGGTTTGAGACTTTAGAAAGTAGGTCTCTGAATGTGAGTTGCATTCTTCCCTTATCTTCTTTAGAAGAATCATGTGGAGATGAGGTAACATACTTAGTATGATCATCCTCACCACAAGTTATGGTTTCTTGGCGCCCTGGTTTGCCATGCTTAATGATGTCTCTTTCAGAGTCATCAAAACGCACGGTTGTCGTAGATTCAGTCTTAGATATGTTACCACTATCTTGAGGGCCCAATGAGGCACCTGCAGTAATGGCAGCTGAATCTACATGAGTCCCCTCTACACCAGTGGGACTCACCTCAGTTTGGCTTTGCTGATGGGGCTAGAAAGCGGAGGTCTCTCTAGGCTCAGTTGATCCATAGATAGGTGTTGTGGATCAACATCATGACCTTGAAAGCACCATGATCTCTTCATTAGTACCTATCAGAAGGTCAGTAAAGGATATAGTAGCTATACCTAATGACCCGGGACCTTGATTAATGTCTAATGGCATTGAGCCTATGATGGGGTTGTCCGTTTTTAGCTGCTCAGGAGAGTATAGAGACTCATCCTGAGCATTTTTCAGCTAGAGTTTGGGGCTCATGGGATTGAGACTGAGTGGGAGCCTATGTTTCCACTCTAGCCGTTTTGGATTCTACATGGGGGACTTGTTCAATTCGAGGAGATTGAACAAGGGTTCATTTTGATGGGATGGGAAGGAAGATTTGGCATTGTGAGAGTTACTACTGGTGTGGGTTCATCACCTCTGGGTTTAACAAGGATGTCACCAGGAGCCATTGGCTTAATCATACCTAGAAGAAGTGCAGTTTGTCTTCTAGCAAAGTTGGTGGAGATCTTCTTCAGCACTTTGAAGATAGTCGGCCTCGTGTGAGGGATAGTCAGAGTAGCTACACAGACAAGCTTACTCTGATCAAACTCATAGTTGATTATGTGCTAGATAAACCTAGGATACATGTAAAATATCTGCCTTTGAAGGTTCCCCATGAGATTGGTCAGCACAAATCTTGAGTAGTTAAACTTGAGGCCTTATACCAACCTATGAACTAGGCATTCTAGTTCATAGGGAATTTGATCCCATCCCCCAGACTTTTTTGACAGGCAGTGAAGGACTATGTGAAGCCGGAACTTCCTATTATAAGAGAAATTAAACTTGTACACAGTTGACCTGCTCACATCACCGCCATATCCTATCTGGATATATGTTTCATCCAGGTTTGATTTGGAAAATTCCGTAGGAGAGCCTTCATCATGAAGCTCTAGATGCTCCCTGATGATTTGTTCAGATATGATCAATTCCTGATCATAAATGCTTGACCTAATAACCCAAACTCCGTTTAGGGTTTCAATCTGACCGTTTCCCCAGAATTCTGCCATGTGATTCGAGTAAACGATGGGGTTAACAGTTAGGGCAGTGTAGTATGTGGATTAGGTAAGAAAGGAGATGATTTCAGAGAAGTCAACATCCTTGGAAGAGTCAAGGCATACGACTTGGTTGTGTTGAGGGTTTAGTGCCATTTTGGGGAAAGTTACAGAGGAAATGTGTAAGGATTCCTGAAGTCTGATGCAACCCAAAACAGCCTAAGTGTCTCAGCAACATGCACTAAGTACTGAAGTGAAGAATGCTTCGGAAGTTTTACACAAAGCATTAGAAAATACTCTAAGTGTAAAATCTTCCGAAGCCAAGACCAATATCTTCCGAAGCCAAACATGAAGTCTTCCGAAGCTTCAGAGACAAAGTCTTCCGAAGCTTCAACCTATGAAGACAGATTTCTTCCGAAGACTTTTAGTACACATGCTTTATCTGATGTACTGTTCCATAAAGCACCTTTTCCGCTGCATCTCTGTAAAGTCACCAACTTACATGAGTTGGTGAAAAGGGCCTTGCTTTTGGTAACTGTACATTGAGGTCTTGAGTCTTCAACTTTCCACTTTATGTACTTTATCCTTTTTGTATTGTATAAGGATGTGAGCTATGGCATGTCATAGTCACAAGGTCAAAAGGCAGATATGCCTTTTGATCCTACAATTGATTTTGTTAGTGTCTAGTCAATTGTATCCAGCTGGCTTTCAAAGTATAGCCGGCTGTAGGTTGTAGTATAAGTATTTCAAGTTCTTGTATCTTTTCTTTATGCTTTGTAACACTTGTAAAAGAACTTGAGAAAGCAATATACTGCCTCCTTGAAACCCATATTCTCTTGTTCTGTCTCTTGCTTTACTTGTGTTCTTTGTATCACTTTGGTTACCCAGTTCACTGTTTGATTAGAGCTTAGTTAATCTCCTCATTGTGTTGTTGTGTTGTAATTGTGCTTAAGCCCTTAAACGGTCCTGCAATTGGTATCAGAGCATTCCAGGCTCTTGATATAAGATCTAACCATCTTAAGATCCCTCACACACACAAAAGCTAAACTCTTCAAATGGCTTCCATCTCAAAGACTGATATGGAGACTGGAACCATGAACAAATCCCCACTGATCACTCTTGATGATTTTGACACCTGGTGCATGAGGATGGAAGGCTTCATCAGGTCTCTTGATTCAAGAATGTGGGAATCTGTTGAGAATGGACCTTTCATACCCAGCACCCCCTCTGCTACTGGTGCTGGTATGATTCCTAAAGATGTGGCCAACTACTCAGATGAAGATAGAAAAAGAGTAGAGATTGACAGGAAGGCCATGACTGCTCTTCAGACTGCTCTCCCAAACTCTGTATACAGAGGTTTTAAGAAGTGCAAGACAGCCAAACAGCTGTGGGATGCACTGAAGCTGATGTATGAAGGCTCCTCTGAAGCCAAGGAGAACAAGAAAGATCTTCTGAAGCAGCAGTTTGAAAATTTCACCTTCAAAGCAGGTGAGACCATGACCCAACAATACTTCAGGTATGTTGAGATTGTGGATACCCTAGTGGATGGAGGAGTTCCTCTTGAGAACAGGGACATTGTAAGGAAGTTCATGTCCTCACTTCCTAGGCAATGGACACACTATTGTGTGGTGATCAAGAGGACTGAGAACCTTAAGACTCTTACTCTTACAGAGTTGTATGGGATTCTCAGTGGATACCAGATGGAGATGAACATGCAAGGTTCATCTGGCAACTCCAACAATCAAATGGGTTCAGCCCTTCATGTGGTTGAAAGGGACAGCATAGAACCCCAGCATCATCTCTTATGCTACCCTGACAACTCACAAAAGGGTCCTTTCATCACCTTCCCGGAGACACCAAGGGAGAACTTTACTCAAGGAAGCCCATTCCAAGAGACAAGTTCTTCTCAAGCCTTTGTGTCTGCAGATGAAAGCTGTGGGAATTATCTCTTCACTCTTGAAGACCTGGACTGTATCCATCCAGATGACCTGGAATACATGGAGATAGTTCAGCAGATGGCTCTCCTCACTCACAGAGCCAAGAAGTTCTACAAGAGGACAGGAAGAAGATTTCCAAGCAATGCTACCAGTAGTAAGTTTGGGCTGGATAAAAGCAAAGTTAAGTGTTACAACTGTAACCTTATGGGTCACTTTGCCAGGGAGTGTAAGGCACCTAAAGCAAATGGGGGCCAAACACAACCCAGACCAAACTTACTGACAAAGCTCCTCAGGCTGAGAAGACAAAGCAACATGCTGCTGTTGCTGTTGAAGAAGGAGGCTTTGACTGGAGTTTTCAGGTGGAGGATGCTTCTCCAAACCAAGCACTGATGGCTGACCATGATGAAGCCAAGGTATTGGAACATCTTTGCTCCCCTGAATGCATTGCTAAAGTAAATAGATACAGGTCCTATAACCTAGAGATGAGATCTGATCTTGAGTCATTAAACATATTAAAATCTGATTTTAGAAAGTCTGAAAATGATTACAAGTTAAAGATAGAGGACTTGGAGAAAACCATTTCAGTACTAAAACATGAACATACAGATTTCAGAACTCAGATCCAAGATCTCATCACTAAGTTAACTGAGTGCCAGGCTGAGCTTGTGATCAGCAAAGCCAAGGCAGAGAAGAGTGTTCTTGAAGAAGAGACCTTCAAGAACATGATATCCTCATCCCTGCACAACAAGGTTTGTTATCAAAATAGACAGGGACTGGGATCAAATGAGATAGCTCCTCCACACACAATCTTGTCTGTAAGATCTCCTAGGTGTGGAACTTGTGAAGATGAGCTTCCTCTCATAGATCCTGTAAGTGAGGATGATGAAGAAGTGATAGTGAAGAATTCCTCTGAGAAGAGTGAAGAAGAGGATTCTTCCAAGGGCCACTATCCTTCTGAGGAGAAGAAATCAACTGTGATGACCAAGTCCAAAAGAAAGAACTTGATCAGAAAGAGCAAAAGGAAGGCAAAGAAGGCTCAAGAAATCAAGGCTACTTTTGATGCTAAGCAGAAACAAGTTTTTATCTCTGCAGGTTTCAAAGTAGTAAGGACTGAAGACATCAACCAAGACTCCTCAGCTAAGAGTCATGGTTCTTGTTCAAATCATCTCAGTGCCAAGAAGAAGACTGAGCTGCTGTGTACCACTGCTGCACAGCCTGGACCATCAAACTCCAAGAACAGTTCACAGCCCAAAGGAACTGTCTCAGCATCTACCAAGATGAAGGTGGAGAAGGGATGTGACCAAAGCCAGTCTTGCTCTCAAAGGGAGACTTCTTTGAAGAAGAAAATGTTGTGTGTTATGTGTGAAAGTACTTCTCACATTGCTAAGGATTGCCCATACAATCCTAAAAGTACTGTCCACATGACTAAAACAAAGACTTCAAAGAGTCTCAAGAAGTCTCAAGCTTCGGAAGGAAAGTCTGTTTCCTTCGGAAGCTCCAAATCAAAGAAGAAGGTAAGTGGAAAATTACCTTCGGAAGCAAAGTTGGTCTCGGAAGAAAGGAGTTCTTCCGAAGCACTAAAGTCTGCTGCAGTGACTGTAGATTCTTCCGAAGGATCAGTCATCAAAACTTGTGAAGTTCCAAAAGCTTCTAAGGTTTTGAAGGTCAAGTCCAAGACTCCAAAGGTGGTGTGGAAGTCTAAGAAAGACCAAATGACTGAGGTTTCTCCATCAACAACAGCTGAAGATCCCCATAGTACAACCATAGGATCTATTACTGTTGCATTACCTTCTATTACTATTAATGAGCCCAAGACAAGTAAGGCTTGGGTTTCCAAATGTAACTAATCATTTTCTCTGTGCAGGAACAGCTCAAGACCAACAGGAATGTCTGGATAATTGACAGTGGCTGTTCCAGGCACATGACAGGCAATAGGTCTCTACTCCATAATTTTGAGAGAATTGATGGAGGACCAGTTGCTTTTGGAGGAGATGAAGGTGGTTACATTTCTGGAAGGGGCAAGGTCACAAATGGTAAGCTCAGCATTGAGAAGGTAAACTTTGTTAAGGAGCTTGGGTACAATCTTCTGAGTGTATCCCAATTTTGTGATCAGAGTCATAACATGCTCTTTACTGAGCATGAGTGCATTGTTCTCAAACCTGGTGTGGTCATTCCTCATGAGCATATCCTGCTCAGAGCCCCCAGGAAAGGGAACATGTACAAGATGGATTTGCAAGAAACATCTCCCTCAGGAGAAGTTTCATGCTTTCTATCTAAAGCAAATAGTGATGAGTCTTTCCTATGGCATAAAAGAATGTGCCATGTAAACTTTAAGAACATGAATAAATTAATTAAACATGATCTGGTAACTGGAATGCCAAAGAAAGAGTTTACTAGTGATGATCATTGTGTTGCATGCCTGAAAGGGAAGCAACACAAGGTATCTCACAAGCCTAAGGAAAAGAACTCCATCACTACTCCCCTACACTTGTTACATATGGATCTCTTTGGCCCCACCAGTGTAATGAGTTTAGGAAGGACCTCTTACTGTCTGGTGATCACAGATGATTTTACAAGATTCACTTGGGTCTTCTTCCTTAGAACTAAGGATGAAACCCCTGAGATTCTGAAGAATTTCATCTTAAAAGTTGAGAATCAATGTGATCACAAGGTCAAAACCATAAGATGTGATCAGGAACTGAATTCAAGAACCAAATCCTTGATGCATTTTGTGATGAAAAGGTATTACAAGACAATATAGTGCTCCCAGGACTCCTCAGCAAAATGGAGTTGCTGAGAGGAGAAACAGGACACTTATTGAAGCTGCAAGAACTATGTTGTCTGACTCTAAACTGCCTATCACCTTCTGGGCAGAGGCAGTCAATACTGCTTGCTATGTGCAAAACAGAGTTTTAGTAGTTAAGACACATGGTAAGACTCCTTATGAACTTTGGCACAAGAGGAAACCTTTCATTGGTTTTCTCAGGTCATTTGGATGTCCCTGCACCATCTTGAATACCAAAGATCAAATTGCCAAGTTTGCTGAGAAATCAGATGATGGACATTTCATTGGATACTCTTCTCAAGCTAAAGCTTATAGAGTATACAATCTCAGAACTAGAATTGTTGAGGAGTCAGCCAATGTGACTTTCAATGAGCACACTCCTTGTGTGGCTGGTTCTGGTCCGGATTGGCTGTTTGATCTTGATTTAGTTACCAACTGTTTTAACAAATCTTGTGAGCATGTTTCAGGATCTGCAGAAAATCTAAATACAGGTGATCCTGATCCAAGATTTGAGCTAGGAAGACCTTCAACTCATACATCTTCAGCTCCAGTTGGAACTACTTCAGCAAATGAGGTTTCTATCAGCACAACAATGACAAATTCAGCTGATACATCTGGCATGCCTTCAAATTCCAGCTCAGAGGCCTCTCAACCAGATAAAGACACCTCACTTGTAGAAGACAACAATGGTGATGGTGATAGTGATCAGGAATTTCTTGATGCTAATAACCATACCATAGATGACAACATCAATGATGTCTCACACTCATTGGATCAAGTTAATCTTGATAAGTGTGATAATGTGGAGGGTGAATCTTCAAGACCAGATTTAAATTTCTCAAATTTAGATCTTTCTCAACAACTTGCTGTGATCCCTCAGCTAAGGATCCACAAGTCTCACCCCACCACAAACATCATTGGAGATGTTGTCACAGGGGTAAGAACAAGAGGACAAACCCATGAAGCAAATGTTTGTCTTCACTCTTGTTTCTTATCTCAGATAGAGCCCAAGAAAGTTGATGAAGCTCTAAAGGATGGAAGTTGGGTTGAAGCTATGCAACAAGAGCTGCTTCAATTCAAAAGGCAGAAAGTTTGGAACCTTTGTCCTCTTCCTCATGGGAAGACTACCATTGGAACCAAATGGGTTTTTAGAAACAAGAAGGATGATAGAGGAATCATCATCAAGAACAAGGCAAGACTAGTTGTTCAAGGATACACACAAGAAGAAGGGATTGACTACACTGATGTCTTTGCTCCTGTAGCAAGACTAGAAGCTGTTAGGATATTCCTGGCATTTGCTGCATCCAAGAACTTCAAGGTCTACCAACTTGATGTAAAGTGTGCTTTCTTATATGGAGTGATTGATGAGGAGGTTTATGTCAAACAGCCACCTGGTTTTGTAGACCCTGATCATCCTGATTATGTCTGCAAGCTTGACAAAGCTCTTTATGGGCTGCATCAGGCACCCAGGAAGTGGTATGAGACACTATCTGAGTATCTCTGTAAGCATGGATACAGAAGAGGTACTATAGATGGAACTCTCTTCATCAAAGGACAGGGAAATGACTTATTGCTGGTTCAAGTATATGTTGATGACATCATCTTTGGTTCAACTAATCCAAAGCTCTGCAAAGACTTTGAGAAGCTGATGAAAGACAGATTTGAGATGAGTTCAATGGGAGAACTCAACTTCTTTCTGGGAATTCAAGTGAAGCAGGTTGAAGATGGCATCTTCATAAGTCAGTCAAAGTATGTTCAAGACATACTCAAGAGGTTCAATATGACTGATTGTAAGATTGCTAAGACACCCATAGCCAGAAACCACTCCCTTGGTCCAGATCTTGAGGGGGAGTGTGTAGATGAGCACTTATACAGGGCTATGATTGGGTCTCTTATGTATCTTACAGCTAGCAGGCCTGATATCATGTTTGCTACATGTATTTGTGCAAGATATCAAGCCAACCCTAAGATGTCTCACTTAATCACTGTGAAAAGGATTTTAAGATACCTCAAAGGTGCTTCAACACTTGGTCTATGGTATCCAAAGAATCCAATTTCAATCTGTATGCCTATACAGATAGTGATTATGGTGGTTGCAATATGACTGCAAAGTCTACATCTGGGGGATGTCAATTCCTTGGTGGAAGGGTGGTCTCATGGCAATGCAAGAAACAATCCTGTGTGTCTGCATCAACTGCTGAGGCTGAATACATTGCTGCTGCAAGCTGCTGTGCTCAAGTGCTTTGGATTCAAAATCAGATGCTGGACTATGGATTTAACTTCAAAGAGACTCCTATCCACATAGACAACAATAGTGCTATCTCTATCACTGAGAACCCTGTGCAGCACTCAAGGACCAAACACATCAACATCAGGTATCATTTAATAAGGGATAACTATGAAAAAGGATTAATTAAACTAGTCAAAGTTCATACAGATGAACAATATGCTGATCTGTTCACAAAAGCTTTTGATGAACAGAGATTTAAGTATCTGATATCAGCTATTGGGATGATTAACTTTGAGTAGACTTTTTATTAAAACTAATTCTAATTATTTCTTCTTAAAATATGTGTGTCCTAAGTTGTCTAGTTCATCACTTTCATAAGCTCATGTTTTCTTTGGATGTAAAATTCTTTTTGAAGACTTTCCTTAGATTCTTGAAAATTTTTGATACTTCGGAAGATAAAATTTTATCTTCGGAAGAAAAACATGTCTTCAAAATAAATAACTGTCTAAGAGATTTTACCTTCGGAAGAAGTCAAATTCATCTTCCGAAGCTTAAAATTCTTATCTCAGACACTTATTTATTTTTAAGAACCTTTTCCTTCCGAAGCAAAATTAACCTTCGGAAGCTTTGTTTATTTCTATACAAAGCATTCAAGGGTTTATTTCTCTTCCGAAGCATAAATCTTCAAGACTCTCAGGAAAATCTTCCGAAGCCATTTTAGCTTCGGAAGCTTTTTAAATCAAAACTTCCGAAGACAAATAAACTTCGGAAGCTTTTCGAATTCCAAGAAAACTACTTTTTGAGCAAAAGTAAACTACCTTTTCAGAGGTGGGACCGACTTTCGGATTTCAAAGTTTATCCTCTTTCATTAACTTTGGTTCAAATCCCTTTTCATATAAATACCCAACGGTTCCCCCTCTTTCCCACTATCTTCCTCAATTCTACTGTTTCTCTAACCTAATTCTCTAAACCGCCTTTGCTTTCTACCTTTCTTCACCCTTAAGCTTCTGAAATGGCCAACCTTAACCGCAGAAACAACCCTGATTTCTCCATGCAACTACACAGGCAACATAATCAAGTTGCTCTGTTAAGCTCTGAGAAAGATGCAAGTTTCTCAGAGATTTGCCAATTCTTGACTCTGTCAAATTATTTCACCTCCCTAACCATTGATCCTACTCTATATGAGGATCACTTGCTTGAATTCTGGAAGACCTGCCAAGAGGTCATTATGGATGGGGAGAAGGCACTGTCTGCCACAGTGCAAGGGAGGACAATCTTCATCACTCCGGCCATCATTAACCAACATCTACAGCTGGATGATGAAGAAGGTGAGGTGTCCTTCCCAAAAGAAGCTGTTAATCATTCTTTTGAGCAGATGGGCTATGAGGGAGATTTCTCTGTAAAGACCTTTAGGAAAGGGAAGGTCTCATCCCAATGGAAATTCCTGCTCCATGTGGTTATCCACAGCTTGTCAAACAAGCATGGTGGATGGGACCAGATTCCTGAGGATCTCTCCTTTATAGTTCATGGAATGGTTCAGGGGGTCAAGTTCAGGTATTCACAATTTGTCTATACTAATTTACTTGCAAACTTAGACTCCTTAGAGTATTACATGTTTCCTAGATATGTTCAACACATTCTCAACTGTGAACTGGGCTCACAGTTGAGGGAAACAGGTAATATTCTTAAATTGGGACAGATGAAGCCCGGCATCTTTAAAATAATGAAGAAGCCAACTGTAGGCTTCTCTGGGGTAGAAACAGCCCTAGTCCCAAAAATGTTAGAGCTCATTGCTCAAGGTGACAACCTAGCAACACAAGCTAGTGTTGAACCCACACCTCTTTTGTCCTTACCATCAAAAAGACCAGATATTACCCTCACCTACCAAAGAAAATCCAAACGAACCCCTGCTCAGGCTATTGAGTCTGTGCAGGCCCCCAAATACTCAACCTTACAGGAAGAAGTGGACACTAGAGCTCCCACTTCTCCTGAGGAGCAAACCACTCCCATTACTTCACCTATCAGGGCTGAGGTTCCTCAAGCTCACCCTGATGAGCTCAATAGCCCAACAACCTTAAGCCTTCACTCTGAGTCTCAACACTCAAGTGGACAACCTTCAGGGGACAGCTACCATCCCCAGCCTTTGGATCTCAACCAACCAATTCCCAACCTATCCTTTTACACTGATGAAGACTTAGGATTCAGTGAGTACCATGAGTCTCTCTTCTCCTCCCCTACTCAAAGAGAGATGAGTACCTCTGACTCTCCTCAGTCTATCCCCCATCAGTCACCTATTACTGAGGTGGACACTTCTGAACCTGTTCAGGATGTCCATATGGAAGAGGCTCTCACTTTTGAAAGTGATTACATCATTAAGACCTCAACCATGGCAACTCAGCCCATTGGCATCTCAACTGAGGCTGCCAGTGAGCAGAGGAAAACCAGCAGCCAAGAAACTCAAGCTGGTGGTGAGAGAGAGGACTTTGGTCCAATCATCTCATCCCCCAATGAATCTTCTGATGAAGATGAGGGGAATTTGAGACTAAAGGTGCAAAAACTGTCAAAAACATGCACCTACTTAGTCTCTAAGGTTAGTCACTTGGAATCTCAGGTGACTACCCTGCAAAACAGGGTCAATGATCAGCAACTCCAGATTTCATATCTGCAGGAAAAACTAGCTGGGAGACCTTTAAGGAGAGCTCAACCAGGAACACAAGAACCTGTGGAAGTGATTGACTTATCCTCCAGCTCACCTATGCAAGTGGGTGATGCTACCAAAAAGGGGGAGAAAGTTGTTACAACCACAGAACCTGGGAGTTCTTCAGAGAGAATGGACATAGAGGACTCACCATCCTCACTTGCTGTTGTGCATTCTCAGCAACTTCCTCAAGTTCACATTAATGTGGACTCTATAGACTCTCTCATCAGGAGTCTCTTTGAGGAAGGTATACCAAGGGCTGTCTCATCTCCACCACTAGGAACTGGCAATCACATCATAAGGTGGAGGTATGATGATGACAGGAGAGCCCTCATACTTCAAAGAGTTCAAGGCCAACAAGAAGTTTTTCAATTCCAAAGCCTGAGCTTTTATGAAAGACTGGATTTAGTCAACTTGCCACTTGTCAATCCAAGCAATTCAAGACAAGCTGACAGGCTGGCTCAAAGAATCCAAGACAGGATCCTTGCAGAGTTCTCTCTAAGAAGGAGACTTAGGCAATCAGGCAATGTCATCGGTCAACTGGATGTTGAGGTGGACCCTAAGATTAGTTTCATAGGGGAAACCTTGACTGAAGGCCCAGTGACAGAACCTGAGACCCCTGTCTCATCATCAACAACTGCTGCTGAGGTCCAAACTCCATCTGAGACACCTGCTGGTGAAGGTGTTTCTCAGCCTCTCTCTGGCCAGAGCATGGAAGCTACTCCAAGCAATGAAGGCCAAGCTTCAATCCACCCTGAGTCACAAAGGTCTGTTGGTGACAAAGGGAAAAGGATAATGACTCCTGAGGAAATTGAGGAGGAAGAGAGAGAGAGGAAAAGGAGACTAAGGGGAGAAAGTTCCACTGGGTCATCTAGCTTCATGCAAGCTGCAATCAGGGCTGCTCCCAGACCAAATACTCAAGATGATGAGTTAAGGGCAGTCAGGATTACCTACTTACAGACCAGGAACTATGACATTGATGAGATCATCTCCCTCCCCTTAGAAGAACTAAATGAACTGGCTGACAGGGAAGTGTCAAGAGAGTTGAAGGAGAAAGAGGATGCAATGATACTTCTCCAACTCAAAGAGGAGAAGAGACAGAAAAGACTTTACAAGCATGCTCCTACTCTCTCACCAGTTCAAGAAAGTCCTGCACAGGAAGATGTGGCTCCACAAGAACCTCAGGTAGATAAAGAGGAAGATAGGATCAAGATGATCAACTACCTGAGTGCCACAGGCTTCTATCAGGCAGATGCACTTCTCCCTTTGTCCTATGACTTCATTGAGTTCGAGTATCTAAAGCAACTTGAGCTTGAGTTAGTCAAGGAAAGAAAGACAACTAAAAGGAAACTAAGGGAAGAAGCTGCAAAGTCAAGGGCCATCATTCAAAAGAATGCAAAGAAGTCTGCTGACAGACAAAGAATGGTGAGCTTCTTGAAGCTGTATGGATTCTCCGGAAGGAGACTTGGCCCCATGTCTCTATCCACCATGGATGAGCATATTAGGGTGATCAAGCAGAAGATTAAAAGTGGAGAACTCATTGACTTGCACTCTCTTCCAAGTCAAGTCCCACCTGAAGTGGAGGTCAAGTTTGAACAACCAGAGACACCTCAACCAGCACCTCCAGCCTCAGCAAGCTTCATCTTCTGATCCTAGGCAGGGTCAAACTCCCTCTCCTTCTGAACCTGTGAGGGAGGAACACCCAACTGAGAAAGACACTGATGATCAACATGGTGCTGCAGACCAGTCTTCTCAGTTAAAGACATCCAAGAGGAAGAAGAGGATGGCTTCTAAACCAAAAACTAAGAAGAAGAAGCCAAAGTCATCTACCTCTGCACCTCAGGCTGAATCAGATCAACCTGAGGAAGTGCATGATGAGGCAGCCCAATCAACTCCTATTCAAGTGGCTCCTCTAACTAGTGAGACACCCATCTTATCCTGGACTTACTCTACCAATCCAGAGAGATGGACTGTTATCAGAGATCAAGGTGTTGAGAATGTCTACTCATGGCAAGACATAATCAACTTACCTCCTCTGCATGATCTCTTTGAGATGAGAAGATACTATGAAAGTCTTGATGATCCTGACCATCTCATGAAGAAAGGAATGGTCCTGATTGTACTGAAGACTACCAACATTTGAAGATCTTCCAAGTGTTTTGGTAGCATCAGCCTAGGGGGAGTTTGTAAGGATTCCTGAAGTCTGATGCAACCCAAAACAGCCTAAGTGTCTCAGCAACATGCACTAAGTACTGAAGTGAAGAATGCTTCGGAAGTTTTACACAAAGCATTAGAAAATACTCTAAGTGTAAAATCTTCCGAAGCCAAGACCAATATCTTCCGAAGCCAAACATGAAGTCTTCCGAAGCTTCAGAGACAAAGTCTTCCGAAGCTTCAACCTATGAAGACAGATTTCTTCCGAAGACTTTTAGTATACATGCTTTATCTGATGTACTGTTCCATAAAGCACCTTTTCCGCTGCATCTCTGTAAAGTCACCAACTTACATGAGTTGGTGAAAAGGGCCTTGCTTTTGGTAACTGTACATTGAGGTCTTGAGTCTTCAACTTTCCACTTTATGTACTTTATCCTTTTTGTATTGTATAAGGATGTGAGCTATGGCATGTCATAGTCACAAGGTCAAAAGGCAGATATGCCTTTTGATCCTACAATTGATTTTGTTAGTGTCTAGTCAATTGTATCCAGCTGGCTTTCAAAGTATAGCCGGCTGTAGGTTGTAGTATAAGTATTTCAAGTTCTTGTATCTTTTCTTCATGCTTTGTAACACTTGTAAAAGAACTTGAGAAAGCAATATACTGCTTCCTTGAAACCCATATTCTCTTGTTCTGTCTCTTGCTTTACTTGTGTTCTTTGTATCATCTTTGGTTACCCAGTTCACTGTTTGATTAGAGCTTAGTTAATCTCCTCATTGTGTTGTTGTGTTGTAATTGTGCTTAAGCCCTTAAACGGTCCTGCAAAATGAGTATGATTTTGGGTAGATTGAAGACGAAGGAAGCTTTGAGATGTAAAATTGGTAAACATATTAAAGAAGTGAGTCGGAAGTATTCAAGTGGGTGAAAATGGCGGAAGGATAAGGTGAAGTGATGGTTTGGGGTATGATGTGACAAGGGCGGTAAGGTTAAATCCATATAAAATATTCCGACATCATAAACAAAATCTTTGCTTTTTACAGAGTGAGGCCCAAAACATTTCCGTTACACAATAAAGCTTTCTTCCGAGTGTAAAAGTTTTTCCGAGACTAGTTTCTTCTTCCCAAGCCAAACTTACTTCCGAAGGTAAATTCTATCTAAGGATAAATTTACTACCGAGAGTAAGAAGGTATTCCGAATGAAGACGTTTTTCTAGCTTTGGAAGTAGATTTGATATTCAATCAAATTTTCTTCTTAGACTAAAAACTCTTCGGAAGATAAAACTAAGTTGGAAAATTTTCCTTCGGAAGATAAATAAGATATCCTCTGAGCGTTAATTTCTCTTTGGAAGAACTCATACTTAACAAATTTTGATGAAATACTTTTTGTAAAGGGCTTAGATTGTTTTGACAAAGACAAGACATATTTTGATAAGGTTTTCAAATAAGCTGGACTAATCAATGTTTATCATCCCAATAGCCGTAATAATATACTTATATCTTTATTCATCAAATGCTTTGGTGAACAAATCAAGATATTGTTCATTTGACTCAACTTTGACTAGTTTAATCAGATTTTTCTCATGAATATCTCTAATGAAATGATACCTGATGTCAATGTGCTTTGTTTTGAAGTGCTTAACTGGATTTTCGGTAAAGGAGATAGCACTCTTGTTTTCAATATCGATAGGAGTGCTCATGAAGTTGAATCCATAGTCTATCATATGGTTTTGAATCCACAGCAGCTGAGCACATCAACTAGCAACAACAATGTATTCAGCTTTAGCAGTAGATGTTGAGACACAGGATTGCTTCTTGCATTGCCATGAGATGATCCTTCCACCAAGAACTTGACATCCTCATGATGTTGATTTCTTATTGATGTTGCAGCCACCATAGTCACTATCAGTGTAGCCATAAAGATTGAAGTTGGTGTTCCTTGGATACCAGAGACCCAGTTTAGGTGCTCCTTTGAGGTATCTAAGGATTCTCTTGGCAGCAACTAGGTGAGACACCTTTAAAGTAGCCTGATATTTTGCACATATGCATGTTTCAAACATGATATCAGGTCTACTTGCTGTGAGATACATCAGATACCCAATGATTGCCCTATACTAATGTTGATCAGTATCCTCCCCCTTAGAGTCAAGACAAAGATTATGATTTTTAGGTATAGGAGTCTTTGTTGGGTTACAATCTTTCATATCAAATCTTTTTAAAATATCATTGACATATTTAGATTGATTGATAAAGAACCCTTCTTTCATCTGTTTCACCTGAATTCCAAGGAAAAATTCCATTTTTCCCATGGAACGCATCTCAAACTCCTCTACATTATGCTCTCAAAGTCTTTGCAAATTTGGTCATTTGAGGAACCAAATATGTTATCAACATATACTTTGCAGGATCGGGTTTTGTCACTTCACACTTGGATTTCTCTCAAACTCACTTATACTACACTCGGATCAAATGAAGTAGAATCTCTTCAAAGAGTTGATAATAATATAATAAGTAGCAAAGAACACAAAAAAATAATTTTCAAGGCACTTGTAGATATTACTTCTCAACTCAAAGTATTACAAGACTCTTACAAGCATATTACTTGAGTTACAATGAGAAACTATATATACTAGATCCTACAGCCGGATATACTTTGATACCAGATGGAAACCTAAGACTAAAGCATATACTACAATGCTAAAGTTAAGGTATCTTAGATAAAGTATTATCTCAGATATGGTAGTCATGACATGTCCATGACTTACATTTTGTCATTAACTAAAGTTGGCAACTGTACTAACTGATAAAGGTAAACAATGGAATAAAGTATGGTCAACTACATGGCTTTTCAGCAAACACCATGCAGTATCTCAGAGGTCTGCAGCGGAGTGCTAGAGAGACCATACTTATGTCCACTGGTTATTAGTAGTGTCTTCCGAAGGTTAGTTGGCTTCAGAAGAACAAGTTCTTCCGAAGCCACTTATACTTTGGAAGAGCTACTATACTTCCGAGGCTTGTGGACTTCTTCATTTCTTCATACATTCTTCTGAGTCTTGATATTCGGAAGTGAATACTTTGTGTTCGGAAGTTGGAGTTTTCCTTCGGAAGTTGATCTTATACTTTGTCTTTGGAAGAACTCCATTTCCTTCGGAAGTTCCACACTTAGCTTCGGAAGTCCTTTATTAGTTGCACCATAATAGTCTAAGTGATTTGGTTTTGGTTGCACTAGCCTTTCTAGATCCAACAAACTCCCCCTAGGCTGATGCTATCAAAACCTCACTTGTTTCTACTTCTCAAAACCTTCAGCACCAGGGCTAGAAGATATTTGTCTATTTCCTTGTTCTTCCTTGAGGTGGTGCTGAGAAGTTTGTACAATTCATTAGTGGATAGGAGATCCAGTCTATCACTCTGGATAACATGTACCCTTTATTGGGCCCCCTAAAGAGAGTTAGTTGACGGGAGTTATAGTCATACTCCCATCTAACTATGGATTCAAGTTCGGGACCCTCAACCATTTGAAGAAAGGCTTTGCCTTTGGTTGTTTATCCTTTCCTTTTCTCCTCCTCTCTCAGTTTCAACTCTTCTTCAATCTTGGTCCTAGCATTTCGCTCGGCCAGATGAAGACTTCTTAGGTGATTTCTGATGTGAGCAGCTACTTTAGAGTTGTAGGGGTTGGATAGTGGCTTCTCTACTAACTCAGCAATATCAAATATGCTTAAGTGTAGCAGAGATGAGGCATTTAGCCTGTTTAGCTCTCCACTCTCTCTCAATAACAAAGTTGTGAGAAGAGTCTTTAAACCTCCACTAGATAATCTTCTTCCTAGGCACAAGGGGTTGACTTGGTACCTTGTCTCCTTTCTTCGTATCCAGCAGAGTCACCAGCCTTCTCCTTAGCTTTTTTTCTTCCTCATTCAGAGTACCTGAGTTGAGGCCAAGGAGCTTTGCAGCTTGGTCCAATATTCCTCTGGGCAGATCAAGAAACTGATCTCTAGTGAGGGAACATGAGGATCCATCAACATAAGTCAGTTTGACAGAATCCTCCTCACAAGAGATGTCGCTCAGGGTTGTGCAGTTGATGAGCTTTGTCTTGATTGCCTTGAACTCCTCTAAGGAGAGATGTTTGGAAGGCTAAGGGGATGGTTGTTAGTTCTCTAGAAAGATTAACATTTTGTCTTTATGTGTCTTTTTACTATATGTAATAGTATAAGGACTAGTTTTGTAAATTTGTTAGTTCCTTGTGTTTCATTATAAATAGCTTAGACTTGTAGCAGTTAGCAAGGAGTGACGAACAACAGATTTTTAACTGCTTACTTACTTTGTAATTGTCTTTGCTTGATTTTAATGAAACTATGAATTTTTTTGATATCTTGCTTGATTTGATTAATTTGTTTGTATTTCTTTGAATTGTGTTCATACATCATCACAGATTGGTACATTTGATCCTATCAAATGGTATCAGAGCTGTTGCTTGAGTGATTTTTGAGGTTGTCGAACTTTCAAACTCAAAAAGTTCACTGAATCTGTGATTGATAGACAATTCAATTGAAAATTTGTGGATTTCAGATGTGTTTCATCATCAGAAACATGTTTTGAACCACAATCAGCAGTTAAATTCATCAAATTCGAGATTATTTGTTGAATTTGTGTTCGAAAAGTTCACTATTTTTCGAACAGAAAATCACAAAATTGATTGATTTGTTGTCGATATTGAAATAAATTGATGTTAGAAGAATGATTATCGGTATAAAACATGTCTAATTGGAAAGTTTTAATCCAATTCATCAACTTTTGAAGAATTTCAGAAGATTGAGTCAGTTACATTCATATGAACATGATGAATGTGGTGAATTAGAGTTGAGGTTTGCCGAAAAATTGTCTAAGTGTTAGGCGTTTGACTATTGTTTAGTCGCATTAACACTCTTTAGACGTTTTCAGTTCAGACGTTTGACTACTATTGAAAAGTCCAGACGTATCATCTCTGTTGAGGCGTCTTAGAACTGTTTAGACGGTTGATAACTGTTGAGGCACATTACAACTGTGTAAGCGCATTACAACTGTCCAGGCATTTTACTACTGTTTAGACGAATCAACTTGGGCGTTTTGGAAAATTTTTCTAAGGCATTCCCTTAGACGTCTCTCAACTTAGGCGCATTAACTGTTTGGGAGTTTGATTACTGTTCAGAGGCGTATCACCCTTGATACTTAGAATATTTTTTTAAGAAAATTTTTCAAAAACGTTTTCATTTATTTTCTTAATTCAAAATCTAAGAAAAACAACAAAAATATAAGAATGGTAAAATCAGAAGATTCTAAAAATAGAGTTCCAAAACTTAAAAATAGAGCTGATTTCAAAAATTGGTCTCTTAGGTTAAAACATCATTTAAATTCCATTGACACTGATCTTTGGAAATCTATAGAGAAAGGACCATACATTCCTATAATCACTAATGGGCCTGACAGAGGGTTTGTTTATACTAAAGATTCTCAAGAACCCTATCCTGAAGATGGTCTTCAAGGAGATGATTTGAGAAGATAAAAGAATGATATCAAAGCATATTCCTTGATGTGTAAAGGACTACCTCTGGATGTTCTTGCAAGGCTTGATGGATATCAAACTGGATACACCATGTATAAAGCCTTAAAGACCATTTGTGAAGGAGGCAAGGATATTCAAAATCTCAAGAAACAAAAGTTGAAAAGGCAATTAGAATTGTTTCAACGTTTGTCTGGAGAAACCATAAATCAGATGATGAACAAATTTGTTCAACTTACAACTAAGATGTCAACAGCTGGTATTAAGCCTGATCTTGAAGATCTAAATCTTAGACTACTCAATGCTTTACCCTCATCATGGAAACAAACAGTAACCTTACTAAAGCATATTGAGAAGGTCCCTATGGATCTAGATCTACTCATTGCCAAGATAGAGTGAGTAGAGATTGATGAAAGCTCAAGGAATAATGATAGAGCAGCATTAATGTCTCAGTATCAGTTTGTTGCTTCTCCTGTAAACACTATTGAAAATGCATTCATGGCAAAAAGTGAGAAAATTACAGAAGAAGAGGGAGATTTATTTGTTGGAGCAGGATTTTTCACTAATTCATCATTTACTAGTGCTCCTGCTTATACAACACAGTCTCATTCTCAATCTCCTCCTAAATCTCAGTCTCAAACATCTAATGTTCAAACAGAGACTTCTTCATCTAACTCTGCTAAATCTAGCAAAGTTAAAGATGTGATAAACATCCTATTAGAGGATGAAGAGTCTAAAACTGTATTCACTGCATTTATGGCTAGTTTTCAAGCATATAAAGGTAGCCATTTAACTCAATTAGACCTTCTTTTGCAGAATTTGTTTGAAATAGATCCTGAAGATGTTTAAGAGATGGACTTAAACTGGCAGATGGTGATGATTGCTTACACGACAAAAAAACACTCATATGTCAACAGGAAGTACAAGCCAAGTGCTAACAAGACTGTTGGGTTTGATAAGTCAAAATCAAGGTATTTTAAGTGTAACAATTATGGACATTTCTCCAGAGAATGCAAAGCTCCAAGGAATAATGGAGGAAATGCTCAATCAAATTCTAGCAATCAAAGGTTTCAACCAGCTCAGAAGACTTTTCAAAAGCCTTATCAAAGTCTTTCTATGCCTGAGCTTAAAGATGAAACAAAATCATCTGATGAAACCAAGAAAGCTTTAGTAGTCAGCATTAAAGATGGTTATGATTGGAGTGCATATGCTGAACAGTTTACTAATGAGTTAACATCAAGTTTATCTCTTGTTGCAGAAATCCAGGGAGAAGATTGGTCAGAAAATAATGATCCAAAGGTGGAAGGTGAGAATGAAGAAGATGACTATGATTGGAGTGAAAAATCGGATCCTAAGGAGGATACAGATGAAGTAGCTCTAATGTTGACACTTCATCTTCAAAATCTGAAACCTTATGTCTAAAATTCCCTGAAATCCCATCTGAAGTGAGAGAAAAAATTTGCACAAAATCATGCTATGAACATGTTGAATACTATAAAAACTACTCATATAAAATCTGTGAGTAACTAAAACAAGAAGAGTCAATGCATAACAAACTAAAATCTGATCATAAAACAACAAATCAAAAGATTATTTCTCTTCAAACTTCATGGAACAAAACACTAAAAGAATTAGAAATTGTTTCCAAACAATTGGAAGAGATGACAAAAAATCTTGAACAAGAGAAGATAGCACATGCTGCTACTCGAATGGATCTTGCTAAAGTAAAAAGTTCAAAAATGATTGTAGAAAAACTGGTAAGTGAGAGAAAAGATAAACAGAAAGCAGGGTTAGGTTTCACTCATGAACCTATGCCTGAATCTATTACAAACATTTTACCAGAGAACTTTAATACACATGATCATTCTCCTGAGTATAAAGCTAAACTTAAAGCTTTTCAGGTCGAAAACAAGAATTCATAAGAAGAAAAGGAAAATATATAAGTTTTTGTTGAAAATGATCAAGAAAAGATTAAAAATGGTCATCCAATCAAGATAAAATCTTATGAACCAAAACAAACAAAACAAAACACTTTCTGATCAAATTCATTTTGTATTAGAAGAAGTGAAAGTTCAAAGCAAAGATAAAGATAAACAACAGGAAGGAACATCAGAATATTCAAACACTATTAATCTAAAACAAGTTCAATCTGAAAAGGAATCTTCTTCTGACGATGTTCAATCTGGAAGTAAACCAAGTTCTTCTAAGTCAAAGAATTAAAGAAGAAGAAAGAAATCATCAAAAACAAAATCTGAACAAAACAAAAGTTCAGAAAAGTTGATCAAAGCAACAAATCAGGCAACAAAACTTAATACGATAAAATTTGTGTCAGCCGGTTTGTTAAATATGAATTCTCTTCAAAAACAACAAGGTAAATACTATGAACAAATCTCACTCTGATCTGAAATCAAGTTCAGATCCTAAGACTTCCGCTGTAGCAAAAAGATTTGTTTCTAATGAATTCAAGAAGGAAGTTCATGTTAAACAGATGCAAAATAATTTGGCACAAAATCAAAATGTGAAAAATGAAAAACAACAGTTTAACTATTTGACACTAAAATCAAATATAGTGTCAATGTCAAAAGTTAACAAACAGTTGTTTTTAACTCCACAAAAGTACTGTGAAATATGTGATATGAAAAATCACAATACTACTGAGTGCTATTTCAACAAGTACTGTCACATTTGTGACATGAGAAATCATTCCACAACAGATTGTTATTTAAACAAATATTGTACTTATTGTGATGAGAAGACTCATAATACTGCATATTTTTATTTTAGAAATAGATCACATACTAGAGGATTTGCAAATTCAAACATGAGCAAAGGTTATGTTAATCCTTAATATATGAGAAATCAAGCTGATGGATTTAAAAAATTAACTAATCAACCTTCTTTAGGTTTGAGATCTTTTCAAAAGAAAAATTATATGAGATTTAAACAAAATGTGCAAGAACAATTCATACCAAGATCTGTAAGAATGACTAATAAAAAAGTTAGTCATCAATACATGTCAAAAATTGATCAATCAAATGGTATGAATGTTCTCAAAAATAACTCAAACAATTTTCAAAACTATTTTCAAAACAATTTTCAAAACAAGATTGGTAAATTCATCAAGAATAAACATGATTTGAATAATCTTCATTACAAACAATTTACCTTTGTTGATAAATTTGGAAAACCCAAGACCATCTCGGCTTCGGTGGATATCTCAACTTAATTTTCTTGTTGTGCAGGTACGCCCAAGAAGACCACTTAATACATGGTATGTGGATAGTGGGTGTAGCCGGCATATGACAGGCAATCCTGCCTTGTTACAATATTTTAAGTTAAAGGATGGAACTCACGTCGCCTTTGGTGGTGATGCAGGAGGAAAAATAACAGGAGAAGGAACAATATCAAATGGGATAATAAGCTTTGACAAAGTCAACTTTTGTTCACAGTTGAACTTTAATCTCTTAAGTGTATCCCAAATATGTGATAAATCATACTATGTTCTATTTGATGTTCATTCTGTTATGTTTTGAAGCCAGGTTTTCAGATAAGCAAAGATTGGGTAATTGTTACAGCTGAAAAGGATAGAGATCTATACAAGCTAGATATGTCTCAAGTTGATCCTTCAACTGAAACAACATGCCTAATTGCTAAAGCATCAAATGATGAAAGCCAGCTTTGGCATAGACGTCTCGGACATTCAAATTTCAAGAATATGAACAAGCTTGTATCAGGAAATCATGTCATTGGACTTCCATCTAAGAAGTTTGCAACGACTGATTACTGCTCAGCATGTTTGAAGGGAAAGCAACACAGAGCGTCTTATAAGACCAAGCTCATAAACTCAACTTCCAAACCTCTTCAAATGTTACATATGGATCTTTTTGGACCAACAAATGTCAAGAGTGTTGGTCGAAAATCATATTGTTTACTTATCATTGATGACTATACAAGATTTTCATGGGTTTTCTTTTTGTATGCTAAATCTGAAACGGCTGATTTACTGAAAGAATTTATCATTAAAGTTGAAAATCAATTAGAAAATAAAGTGAAAATAATAAGAAGTGATAATGGAACGTAATTCAAAAATGCTAACATTGAAATGTTTTGTGCACAAAAAGGGATAGCTAATCAGTTCAGTGCTCCCAGAACTCCTCAACAAAATAAAGTTGCTGAAAGGAAGAATAGAACACTGATTGAAGCTGCTCGTTCTATGTTAGCTGATGCAAAAATTCCTATCACTTTTTGGGATGAAACTATATCAACTGCGTGTTTTGTTCAGAACAGAATCTTAATTGTGAAAGATAAAATGAAAACTCTTTATGAGTTAATGTTTGGCAGGAAACCGGACATAAACTTTCTAAAATCATTTGGTTGTCCTGTTATGATTCTTGATTCAAATGATTAGTTAGGAAAATTTGAATCAAAATCTGATAATGGATTTTTCGTTGGATATTCATCTGTTTCAAAAGCCTATCGAGTGTACAACTCTAGGACAAATATAATCCTTGAAACATTCAACGTTAAATTTCTGGAAAAGTCTTTTCCATTAGTTTTAAATGGTCCTGCCTGGTTATTTGATTTAGATTCATTATCAAACTCTCTTCAATCTAACTTGTTTAATTAATCAAATTGTCTTGATTCTTCAAGTAAGAAGAACTCTAGAGGAGATCTTGGATCTTTCAGTGAGGATTCAGATTCTGACGACCCAAATGATTCTAACTCAGACTACCCATTTTTATCATTTGTCAAGGACTCAACAATACGATTAAATGACAATAATCATGCTAATACAACTTCAGATCATTCAGTTTCATTTGATCAGGAAGACTCATAACCAATTCCTAATGATGGTAATGAGTTTGTGCAACCTGAGTCTGGAACATCATCCATCTCTGGTGATGCAGTTGATACTGATTATTGGTCCGTTGAATGAGAGAACAACAAGGAAATCAGAACAAGCAAACTTGTGCTTATACTCTTGTTTTCTTTCTCAAATTGTTCCTAAAAATGTTACCGATACATTAAAGGACAATGGTTGGATAGAAGCCATGCAAGAAGAATTACTTCAATTTCGCAAACAAGAAGTGTGGAATTTAGTGGATTTACCTGAAGGAGAAAATGCTATAGGCACGAAATGGTTGTTTAGAAATAAGACTGATGATCGTGGTGTAGTAATAAGGAAGAAAGCGAGACTTGTTGCACAAGGGTATACACAGAAAGAAGGGATAGATTATGATGAAGTGTTTGCACCAGTTGCAAGACTTGAATCCATTCGAGTTTTCCTGGCTTATGCTTCATTCATGAAATTTAAGGTGTATCAAATGGATATAAAGGGTGCATTTCTATATGGTCCTATCTCTGACGATGTGTTTGTGAAGCAACCTCCGGGCTTTGAGGATGCAGAATTTCCACATCGAGTATATAAGCTGAGTAAACCTTTATATGGACTTCTTCAAGCCCTTAAAATTTGGTATGAGACATTATCACAACACTTAATCCAACATGGATACACAAGAGGGAAAATTGATCCAACTTATATTCATAAAGAAGGATAATGATGATCTCTTATGTGTACACTACGTTGATGATATCATATTTGGTTCTACCAGTCCAAAATTATGCAATGAATTTGAAGAAATCATGAAATCTCGGTTCCAAATGAGTTCTATGGGAGAGATTAATTTTTTCCTTGTACTTCAAGTCAAGCAAACTGATGATGGAATTTTTATCAATCAAGAGAAGTTTGTTGACAAACTCTTGAAGAAATTTAAGTTGCAAGACTGTCTGTCCATACGAACTCCAGCAGATGTTAACACCAAGATTGAACCTGATCCAAAAGGAAAATCTATTGACCAAACATTATACAGATCAATGATTGGTTCTTTGATGTACCTTACTGCATCTAGACCAGACATTATGTATGCAGTTTGTGTTTGTGCCAGGTATCAATCAGACCCGAAAGAATCTCACTTAATTGCTGTCAAAAGGATATTTAGGTATCTCAAAGGTAAATCAGCTTTAGGGCTTTGGTATCCTTACGAGGGAAACTTTGAACTACATGGATACACAGATAGTGATTATGGTGGATGTTGTCAAGATAGAAAATCTACTTCGGGTGGGTGTCAATTTCTTGGTCCCCGATTAGTCTTGTGGCAATGTAAGAAACAAACAAATGTCTTTGTTTCAACTGCAGAAGCTGAGTACATTGCCGCATCAGCAGGATGTTCTCAAATCCTCTGGTTGCAAAATCAAATACTGGATTATGGGTTAAATTTTCTTAAAACACCTATTTACATTGATAACATTGATGTTATGTTCATTATAGCTAATCTTGTTCAACATTCAAAAACAAAACATATCAAAATTCGATATCATTTTCTCAGAGATAACTCTAAAAAAGGATTAATCATATTGATTCAAATTGCAACGGAAAAACAGTTGGCGGATCTATTTACTAAAGCCTCCCTACCAGGACGGTTTGAGTATTTAGTGGAGTCAATTAATCATATGTGAACTCTCTAAATCAAAAGATCATCATAAGTGATCCTCTCAATGTTAATTGCCTGTTTGTATTTTGTGTGTGTGTTTTTTTTAGAAAAACCAAATACAGAAGTATAAATCAAAACTCCAAAAAAATAGAGTCTTTTTCTAATTTTCAGTTTATTTTTTAGAAAATAATCTGTTTATGCAATATGTGAGAAATGATAGTAAATTGGTGAGATCAATTGCATATTTCACTCATTAATAAAGTCTGACATGATCAATTATGATGTGTAGACAATATCATGCTATTATACTGAAAAAGTAAATTCTTGTGATTACACTAAATCTTTATGCTTGTGTGTATTCATCTGAGTACTTTGAGATGTATTGGCTTATCAGATTGATTGCTTGTTAAGTTACACCACTCACACCTTATGGTAATGTGATTAATCATGAGATCTATTACACGCATCATATCACTTCTTTGTTATGAGTCATCATAGACCTGAAGTGCTGAGATATCGTTTGCTGTAAGTCATTACAGACCTGGATTTTCTTTGTGATGCAAAAGATGCCAATGTGCACAATCTATTCAAATGGATAGTTAGAGCTGATCAAATGATTATCCATGATCATTCTCTATTAATTTAAGTAGCATGAGCTCTGGTTATGCATATGTTTCAGGTAATAAGTTGAGTATGTGTTCTTTCTTGCATGTCTTGATGATAGTTGAGCTCTCTAAGTCTTTGTATGAACTACATCATGTCATATCGACATATACCCTAATCAATCCAGGAATTGAAAAAGTAATTGAGTTGATATTTTGTCAAAAACACTAATTTTCTGTCCTTAGATCTTGTGTCTCTTTTGCTGTGATATCACTGACCTGGAACAAACTTGATCAGGTTTTATTCATTGTCTATGACTATTCATATTTTTTTATTTTAATGTGTTGATCTTCATTGATATGATCTCACTGCAGACATTAATTATTTTGTTTATACTAGATTTTGATTCTGCTTTCATTTTGATTTATGCATGTTTTCTGTGTGTGAAGGCAATGTATCAATGAGATGTGTGATCTTATTATGTTACCTTAGAAAACTCATAAGTTGTTCAAACTTAAAAGTTTAGGGGGAGTAATAAATGGAAGAGTTCTTCTCAGAAGATCAAAATCAAAGTTAAAATGTTGAATTGAAAGGATGATGCTATATGTTCAAAGTGTATGTGAGTTTGATAATGTAACTTTTGAAAATGATAATATGAACCTATATAAATTTGTAAGTGGAAATGCTTCTTTCAAAAGTTGAAAAATAGATATTTGATTTTATTTTGAGACTAAAATGAAGGGAAAGATAAATTTTTAAAAAGTTAAACAAAAAGTGAAGATTTAAAATTGTTAAAAATTAAAATTGAGTGTGCAAAATGTAAAAAGTTCAAATTTGAGGACTAAAAGGTAAATTTTGGGAAATTCAAAAATATGCTTAAAATGTTTAAACATTAGTATGAAATATTACTAATATGTTTAAACAGAGTGCAGGTGAATAATTTTGAAAACCACAAGTGCAAGACTTATGAAAGTCAACTCAAAGTCAACTCATGCGCCTAAATAGTGTTTATACGTCTATATAGGAGCATGATGAACCTTCAGGAAATTATACAAGTGTTTGGGCGTTTTTCATATTCCCATGCGCCTAAACAGTTGCAATAAGTACATGAGTTTAACCAAGTGTTTGGGCGTTTTACACAAAACCATGCGCCTAAACAGTGATAATGAGTCTGATTTTAAACAAGTGTTGGACGTTTTAAATGTCTCATGCGTCTACACAGTGTTGAAATGTCTCGAGAGTTACAAATGTTAGATGTTTCAGGAACTTCATGCGACTAGACAGATCTCATGTGTCTGAGTCCATACGACTAAACAGTGCTCATACGTCTCATTATTTGTGAATTTTAAGGTTTCATACGCACAAACAGTGCTTATGCGTCTAAAATTTCACTTAATATAAATTGAACACTTACACTGGTTTCTCATTCACACTCAAAAATTCTCCAAAAACAACTCTCTGAACTATCGACTCTCAGTCAGTTCTTTAGGAGGTTGTTGGGTAGGTTGTGGTGTTTGGGTTCCGGCGAGTGTTTTGGGTTGTAGGATGGGTAGTTTAGGTGGTTGAGGTGAGAAAGTTGGTAAAATTGATGGTGTAGGTTCTGGGGTGTAAGGTATAGAGGTTGGTTCAGTTTTGATGGGGAATGGAAAAGGAGTTGGTTCAGGTTGTGGTTTGGTTTGAGGTTGGGGTTGAGTGGTTGGTTTAAAGATCATCCCTTGTCCCCTTTTATACATCTCCTTCCTCTTCCCCGAGCGAATGTCAGCCTTTATGTCACTTACATGTCGCTGGAGGGTCTTCTCAAACATAGGACCCACTTGCCTGCCAGAGTAGCCATGAGCCCGGAGATAGTCTTTCATCCAAGCCTTTTCACATATCTTTCTTGCAGCAGCGAGTCCTGCTTCCTCGTCCTTCTTCTAATTCAACCTCAGCTTTTCCTTAGCAGCTTTCTTTCTCTCCTTCTCCATTTAATGTTTCTTTTTGTTGAAGAGCCATAAGATCGTAGGAGATAGTTCTTCTAGAGAGAAACCCTTGGAGGTTAGGAAAGTTATCCTTTTCCTCCTAAGCTACTGATCAGCTTCTCTTTTCTTCTTCTCCCTTTCTCCTCTAAGGCCAACCTTGTTGCTTCTTCCTTTTGTTGTATTTGCAGCAAAGTTGCCTTTTCCAACTCAACTAAATCCTCTAATGGTAGCAGGAGTACATCTTCATCTACAGCTCCTAAATTGACAAGTCTGTCAATGATTTCCACTCTTCTTTTGTTGTTGACAGCCTCCTGGTTGGCTGTAGCTGCTTTGCTACTAGCAACTAGCAACTTCCCAGTTGGAAGTCTACCTTTTCTTTTGAGCTTTTCTAACCTTGCTTCCTCCTAAAGCTATTCCTCAGTCATTTTCCTTTTTCTTTTGACATCTTCAGAAGTGCTAGACTTTAGGGGTTTTTGGATGGAAGGTTCAGGTTGAGTGGTGGAAATGAGAGCTGGAGTTAATGCTGATGTTTGAGCTAGGGGTTGAGTGAGAAAATCCTCCCTATTAACCTTAAATGCAAGTTCTAGGATTGCATCTGTGACTATTAGATCATCGGATAAAGATAATAGTCATTCCGCAGCTACAATCTCAGCTTCGGAAGATTGAAGTTGTTCTTCCGAGGCTTTGACTTGTGCTTCGGAAGTCTGTAAGAATGCACTCTCTGTCCCAACTGTCTCAGTTGCTAGGCCATCAGTCCTTGTTTTCCCTTCGAAATAATCTCAAGTTCCACTTAGACCTTAGGTTGACCAACTCCCTCGATAGTAGTAGAATGTGCATTCAGCCTCTGAAGCTCTTGAGCTCCAAAGTAAATCACAGACAAGTCAGGACTTGGCTGTTCAATGAGGGATTCCATCAGGAACTTATTGAAGAACCTGTTAAGATCTTGGAGCATCCTTTGATCCACTTGAATTACAACTGGAAGAGGCTCAGGAAAAACTGAAGCTTGTTGTTGTATGGGGTATCTTGAACTTAAGAAAGTGAGAGCTTGACTCTGTGGTTCCTCTTGTCTTTGGCTTTGTCCCTGAACACTCTCTCCCTTTTTGGTAGCATCATCATGAGAGCTTGATGAGCTAGAGGAAGAGGTCAATGAGACCTAAATTGGTACATGCCTAATAGACCTCTCAATCTGTTTCTCTGCTAGTTTGGCCTTGAGATTTTTAATCTCAAGTTGCTGAGTGGCAGACCTATCCTCTATTGTCCTAAACTTAGATTCAAGGTCCGAGAATTTAGAAAGTAGGTTTTCAATGGTGAGTTGCAGTCTTCCCTCATCTTATTTTGTGGAGTACTTTTATGGAGTTTAAAACAACTGTTTGTTAACTTTTGACATTGACACTATATTTGATTTTGTATCAAATAGTTAAACTGTTGTTATTCATTTTTCATATTTTGATTTTGTGCCAAATTATTTTGCATCTGTTTAACATTAACTTCCTTCTTGAATTCATTAAAAACAAATCTTTTTGCTACAGTGGAAGTCTTAGAATCTGAACTTGATTTCAGATCAGAGTGAGATTTGTTCATAGTATTTACCTTGTTGTTTTGAAGTGAACTCATATTTAACAAACCGGCTGACACAAATTTTATCAGTTTAAGTTTTGTTGCCTGATTTGTTGCTTTGATCAACTTTTCTGAACTTTTTTTTTGTTCAGATTTTGTTTTTGATAATTTCTTTCTTCTTCTTTGATTCTTTGACTTAGAAGAACTTGGTTTACTTCCAGATTGAACATTGTCAGAAGAAGATTCCTTTTTAGATTGAACTTGTTTTAGATTTATAGTGTTTGAATCTTCTGATGTTCCTACCTGTTGTTTATCTTTATCTTTACTTTGAACTTTCACTTCTTCTAATACAAAATAATTTGATCAGAAGTGTTTTGTTTTGTTTGTTTTGGTTCATAAGATTTTATCTTGATTGGATAACCATTTTTAATCTTTTCTTGATCATTTTCAACAAAAACTTGTACATTTTCCTTTTCTTCTTCTGAATTCTTGTTTTTGAATTGAAAAGCTTTAAGTTTAGCTTTATTCTCAGGAGAATGATCATGTGTATTATAGTTCTCTAGTAAAGTGTTTGTAATAGATTCAGGCATGGGTTCATGAGTGAAACCTAACCCGGCTTTCTGTTTATCTTTTCTCTCACTTACCAGTTTTTCTACAATCATTTTTGAGCTTTTTACTTTAGCAAGATCCATTTGAGTAGCAGCATGTGCTATCTTCTACTGTTCAAGATTTTTGGTCATCTCTTCCAATTGTTTAGAAACAATTTCTAATTTTTTTAGTGTTTTGTTCCATGAAGTTTGAAGAGAAATAATCTTTTGATCTGCTGTTTTATGATCAGATTTTAGTTTGTTATGCGTTGACTCTTCTTGTTTTAGTTTCTCACAGATTTTCTCTCACTTCAGATAGGATTTCAGGGAATTTCGGAGATAAGGTTTCAGATTTTGAAGATGAAGTGTCAACCTTAGGTTGATGAGACTGAGCCATTAAAGCTACTTCATCTGTATCCTCCTTAGGATCAAATTTGTCACTCCAATCATAGTCATCTTCTTCATTCTCATCTTCCACCTTTGGATCATTATTTTCTGACCAAACTTCTCCTTGGATTTCTGCAACAAGAGATAAACTTGATGTTAAATCATTAGTAAACTGTTCAGCATATGCACTCCAATCATAACCATCTTTAATGCTAACTACTAATGCTTTCTTGGTTTCATCAGATGATTTTGTTTCATCTTTAAGCTCAGGCATAGGAAGACTTTGATAAGGCTTTTGAAAAGTCTTCTGAGCTGGTTAAAACCTTTGATTGCTAGAACTTGATTGAGCATTTCCTCCATTATTCCTTGGAGCTTTGAATTCTCTGGAGAAATGTCCATAACTGTTAAAATTAAAACACCTTGATTTTGGCTTATCAAACTCAACAGTCTTGTTAGCACTTGTCTTGTACTTCGTGTTGACATATGAGTGTTTTTGTGTCCTGTAAGCAATCATCACCATCTACCAGTTTAAGTCCATCTCTTCAACATCTTCAGGATCTATTTCATACGAATCCTGCAAAACAAGGTCTAATTGAGTTAAATGGCTACCTTGATACGCTTGAAAACTAGCCATAAATGCAGTGAATGCAGTTTTAGACTCTTCATCCTCTAATAGGATGGTTATCACATCTTTAACTTTGCTAGATTTAGCAGAGTTAGATGAAGAAGTCTCTGTTTGAACATTAGATGTTTGAGACTGAGATTTAGGAGGAGATTGAGAATGAGACTGAGTTGTATAAGCAAGAGCACTAGTAAATGATGAATCAGTGAAAAATCCTGCTCCAACAAATAAATCTCCCTCTTCTTCTGTAATTTTCTCATTTTTGCCATGAATGCGTTTTCAATAGTGTTTGCAGGAGAAGCTGCAAACTGATACTAAGACATTGATGCTACTCTATCATTATTCCTTGAGCTTTCATCAATATCTACTGACTCTATCATGGAAATAAGTAGATCTAGATCCATAGGGAACTTCTCAGTATGCTTTAGTAAGGTTACTGTTTGTTTCCATGATGAGGGTAAAGCATTGAGTAGTCTAAGATTTAGATCTTCAAGATCAGGCTTAATACCAGCTGTTGACATCTCAGTTGTAAGTTGAACAAATCTTTTCATCATCTGATTTATGGTTTGTCCAGAAAAATATTGAAACAATTCTAATTGCCTTTTCAACTTTTGTTTCTTGAGATTTTGAATCTCTTTGCCTTCTTCACAAATGGTCTTTAAGGCTTTATATATTATGTATCCAGTTTGATATCCATCAAGCCTTGCAAGAACTTCCAGATGTAGTCCTTTACACATCAAGGAATATGCTTTGATATCATTCTTTACTCTTCTCAAATCATCTCCTTGAAGACCATCTTTAGGATAGGGTTGTTGAGAATCTTTAGTAAAAACAAACCCTCTGTCAGGCCCATCAGTGATTATAGGAATGTATGGTCCTTTCTCTATAGATTTCCAAAGATCAATGTCAATGGAATTAAAATGTTGTTTTAACCTAAGAGACCAATTTTTGAAATCAGCTCTATTTTTAAGTTTTGAAACTCTATTTTCAGAATCTTCTGATTTTACCATTCTTATATTTTTGTTGTTTTTCTTAGATTTTGAATTAAGAAAAGAAATGAAAAAGTTTTTGAAAAATTTTCTTAAAAAAAATTCTAAGTATCAAGGGTGATACGCCTGAACAGTAATTAAACTCCCAAACAGTTAATGCGCCTAAGTTGAGAGACGTCTAAGGGAATGCCTTAGAAAAATTTTCCAAAACGCCCAAGTTGATGCGTCTGAACAGTAGTAAAACGCCTGAACTGTTGTAATGCGCCTACACAGTTGTAATGCGCCTCAACAGTTATCAATCGTCTAAACAGTTCTAAAAAAGCCTCAACAGAGATGATACGTCTGGACTTTTACTCTTTAACAGTAGTCAAACGTCTGAACTGAAAATGTCTAAACAGTGTTAATGCGACTAAACAGTAGTCAAACGCCTAACACTTAGACAATTTTTCAGCAAACCTCAACTCTAATGCGCCACATTCATCATGTTCATATGAATGTAACTGACTCAATCTTCTGATATTCTTCAAAAGTTGATGAATTGGATTGAAACTTTCCAATTAGACATGTTTTATACCGATAATCATTCTTCTAACATCAATTATTTCAATATCAACAACAAATCAATCAATTTTATGATTTTCAGTTCGAAAAATAGTGAACTTTTCGAACACAAATTCAACAAATTATCTCGAATTTGATGAATTTAACTACTGAAGTGGTTCAAAACATGTTTCTAATGATGAAACACATCTAAATTCCACAAATTTTCAATTGAATTTTCTATCAATCATAGATTAAGTGAACTTTTTTAGTTTGAAAGTTCGACAAACCTCAAAAAATCACTCAACCAACAGCGTACCAACAACTCTGATACCAATTGATAGGATCAGTGGGTGCTCTGATACCAATTGATAGGATCAATGGGAGCTCTGATATCATTTGATAGGATCAAATGTACCAATATGTGATGATGTATGAACACAATTCAAAGAAAATACAAACAAAGTAATCAAATCAAGCAAGATATCAACAAAAATCACAGTTTCATTGAAATCAAACAAAGACAATTACAAAGTAAGTAAGCAGTTATGAATTTGTTGTTCATCACTAATCTCGTCCCTCACTACCTGCAACAAGTCTAAGCTATTTATAATGAAACACATGGAACTAACAAATTACAAAACTAGTCCTTGTACTATTCAAAATAGTAAAAAGACACATAAAGACAACATGTTAATTTTTCTAGAGAACTAACATAGGTGATGAGGGATGTGATGAAGAAACAGGTGGGGGTGGAATGTCAAAGGATGATGAGGAAGATGTAATGTCAACTGATGTAGCATTGTCAGGTGATGGATTAGGAGGGGCTTGATGAATAGGATGCACGATAGGTAATGGATCTGGAGGAATGATGTTTGCTTGGACATTGGAGATGGACACATCATCATCAAAAGCTGGAAGATTAAACGAGTTGAACACCGTATTGGATTCAAAGAACCATGCTGGTTCTGATAAGACATCAGAGGAATTAGATTCCTGCCAATTAGCATAAAAGGACTCTTGCACAATACGGGTTCTCTTGTTATACACCCGATAAGCTTTCTGAGAGGATGAGTAGCCAACAAAGTAACATTCATTAGACACATCACTGAATTTTGTCTTTTGTGCCTGGGTATTTAGTAAAGTGCACGAGCATCCAAATGGCCGAAAGAAATCAATCAAATGCTTCCTCTTATGGAACACTTCATATGGAGACTTCATTTTATCTTTGACAATCAACACCCTATTAAGAACATATGAAGCAGAGTTCACTGCCTCTACCCAGAATATGATGGGTAAGGAGGACTCAATCAGCATGGTACGAGCGGCTTCAATGAGGGTGCGATTCTTTCTTTCAGCAACACCATTCTGTTGAGGTGTTCTCACTGCACTGAACTGACTCAAAATACCTTTACCAGCACAGAAAGAATCAAAGATTTGATTTCTGAATTCGGTTCCGTTGTCACTTCAAATCGCCATAGCCTTTTTCTTGTTTATCGTCTCAATAGAAAGAATCAACTTCTGCAGCTCCTCAGCAGCCTCTCCTTTATGGGCAAGAAATCTCACCCAGGAATACCTGGAAAAATCATTTGTAACCACAAGACAGAAAGATTTCTTAGAAATTGATTAGATATGCTATTTTCAAGTTTTGGTTTATGTGGTTTCTTATGTTGTTTTCCTTTGGCACATGACATACATTTTTCAACCACTGAAAAGTCTTTTAAAGGTAGTCCCCTAACGAGATTGTTTTAAACTAATTTGTTTATATTTTCGAAATTAACGTGGCCCAATCTGCGATGCCATAGGAAAGACTCAGATGTGGAAGCTTTTGACAGAAGATAGGTAACGGTAGATGTTGAGTTTCTAGAACCCATGTCAAGACGATATGTGTCATTCCTTCTCGGAGCCCGCATAAGCACCATCTTCTCTGGAATATAAATCTCCGACTTCAGAAAGAGACATTCATTGGACTTGAACAAGACCGGAATGTCTTTATCACAAATCTGAGAGACACTCAACAGATTGAAAGCTAGTTCTGGCACATAATTGACTTTCTCTAGCGTGAGAGAGCCATTGGAAACCTTCCCTTGGCCAATAATTTTTCCTCCTTTCTTGTCGCCGGCAAAAGCGACATATCCTCCATTGATGATTCGATAGTTTGTCAATAAATCCTTCAACCCCGTCATATGTCTGGAGCATCCACTATCAACATGCCAAACACTATTTACAACTTTAGTGGATGACCCTTGAAATAATGATATAAACATATTAACCAGTTGAAACAGGAACCCATGTTTGAACAACTTTAGGCTTTGGTGTAGATAACTTTTTACAAAAGAAATTACTAACCAGATGAGTTAATCTACTGCCAAAAGAATTCTTATGAACATGTCTATGATGAAGCTCAAGAAAGTTTTAAACTATATGATCATCTTTACCACACTTGAAACAATGTGATTTTAATCAAGGTTTGTTATGCTACATATTAGGGATCTTATCCATGAGTATTTCCTCATCACATTCAGACAATCTAGAATCATCATCACTATAAGTCTCGTACATATCTCTAGGCCTGTTTTTATTTATAAAAGAATGATTATTTACAAAAGATGAAACATTGTCATCAGAAGTACATGTGGTACTTGTACTACTCGTACTTGCACAAGATGATGACATACCCCTATCACTTGATGGTGATATATTAACTGGGGTAAAAGATGGGATGGGATGAGAAAAGAATTTTTCAAAACAATTACTTTTAATTTTCCCTTCACTCTTCACTGAAGAATCATTCATAACACGAACACAAGCAGAAGAAACATCAACATTACAATGCAAATCATCTCCAGTCAAAGTTAGAAATCAAGGCTATCTTTCTGTTTCATTTCTTCCTTTTCTCCGCTAGAAGATAATCTCGGGACTCTTGAATTGCTTGGATCAGTGACAATCGGCAATGGACATTCTCGTTTGAAATGTCCCAACTGTTTGCAATTAAAGCATCTCAGTTTGGATTTATCAAAACCTAATTTGGAGTTAGAGTTTTGACCTCCAAAATTCTTTCTACTAGTTCTCTCCATAAATCGTCGGGCTCTAAGAGTCAACATCGCCATCTGCCACTGAATGTCAGTCTCTTCTAGATCATCAGGATCCACCTGATACATATCCTCCATGGTCATTCCTTTCCCTTTCAAATCTCCAGCCACTAATGCCTCATAACTCTGAACAAACATACCAAATAATGCCATTGTTTAAGATGGAACTGATGTTCCAGCACTTGCCTTTGAATTAGTCCGATCTCAACTAGAAGTAACACCTCTACCAGATAAATCACAAGTATTCACTCTTCCTTGTCTTGATGTCTGCATTGGAGAGCTTGCAGCGGAAGAAAGCAATGCAGCATTCTGAGTGAAACCAGATGATGGCATCATGGTCTGATTAAACTTCCTTCTCTTCATGTCTAACTAAAAAGATTTAAGCTTATTAATGATGTCCATAAGCTTGTAGTCAGTGAAACATCTTTCTTGCTTTAACATCCTCACATGTAAACTCCACTGAGGTGGAAGAGAGTCTAACAATCTATTCACTTGCTTACTGTTGGAGAGTTTCTCATCATATTTCTTCATAGTACTGGAGACAGTCAGAAAACGGTTTGTTAGATCAGTGAGGCTCTTATTCTTGTAACCAACAAATGAGTTAAACTCCTTCTCAGCTTGAATACCCTTGTCTTTCACTAACTCATCATTTCCATCATAAAACTCATAGAGAGCATCATAGAGAGACTTAGCATTCTTGTGTTCTGCAAAACAAGTGTAGATGTCTGGTGTCAGGCTTTTTGATATCTATCAATCAACTTTAAATATTTTTCAGTAAACGTGGCTGGGTCTTTGTTTTGAGAAACGACATCACCAACAGTAACAGTTGGGATGTGTGGACCATAAATAATTGATTCCCATTAGTTGTAATGAGTGTAGGAAAAGAAAGCTTTAAGACATCTCTTCCAATCTTCAAAGTTATCTCTATTGATGAGTCTCGGGGGACTGTTTGGAGCCACACTTTCTAAATCAGCAAGAGTGAGAGTTGTCATCTTTGACATGTTAGTTTCACAGAAGAAATGTGCAGGACCGGTGAAGGGTGGTCACTTACAACACAACAACACAAAAAGGAGATTAACCAAACTTAATCAAACAGTAAACTGGATTAACCACAAGAGTGATACTAAGAACACAAGTAATAAGTAAGAGACAGAACAAGAGAACACAAGAGATTGGGTGTCAAGGATGCAGTATATTGCTTTCTCAAGTTCTATTACAAGTGTTACAAAGCATAAAGAAAGATATAAGAACATGGAATACTTATACTACAACCTACAGCCGGCTATACTTTGAAAGCCAGCTGGATACAATTGACTATACACAAACAAAAAAATTGTAGAATCAAAAGGCATATCTGCCTTTTGACTTGTGACTATGACATGCCATAGCTCACATCCTAATATATTACAAAAAGGATAAAAGTAAATAAAGTAGAAAGCATGGACTCAAGACCTCAATGTACAGTTACCAAAAGCATGGACCTTTCACCAACTCATGTAAGTTGGTGACTTTAGAGTTGTAGCGGAAAGGTGGTCCAGCTTTATGGTAAAGTACATTAGATAAAGGCATATCTCTAAAAGTCTTCAGAAGAAATCTGTCTTCACTATTTGCCTTCGGAAGACTTTGTCTTTGAAGCTTCGGAAGACTTCACTTTTGGCTTCGGAAGATATTGATCTTGGCTTCGGAAGATTTTACACTTAGAATATTTCTGGTGCATGGAAAACTTCCGAAGCATTTCTACTTCAGTTCTTTAGTGCATGCTTGCAGAGAGACTTTGGATGTTTTGGCTGCATCAGACTTATAGGAATCCTTACAAACTCCCCCTAGGCTGATGCTACCAAAACATTTAGAAGATCTTCAGATGTTTGTAGTCTTCAGCACAATGATGACCATACCCTTCTTCTTTAGATGGTTAGGATCATTCAGACTCTCATAATATCTTCTCATCTCAAAGAGATCATGCAAAGGTAAGTTGATTATGTCTTGCCATGTATAGACATTCTCAACACCTTGATCTCTGATCACATGCCATCTCTCTGGATTAGTAGTGAAGGTCCAGGATAAGATGGGTGTCTCAGCTGCAAGAGAATCCACTTGAATTGGAGTTGATTGGGCTGCCTCTTCATGCATTTCCTCAGGTTGATCTGACTCAGCCTGAGGTGTAGAGGTAGATGATTTAGGCTTCTTCTTTTTAGACTTTGGTTTAGAAGCCATTCTCTTCTTCCTCTTAGAGGACTTTAACTGAGAAGACTGGTCTGCAGCACCTTGTTGATCATCCTTGTCTTTCTCAGTTGGCTGTTCCTCCCTCACAGGTTCAGAAGGAGAGGGAGTTTGACCCCACTGTGGATTAGAAGATGAAGCTTGCTGAGGCTCATCAGGAGGTCCGGGTTGTGTTGTCTCAGGTTGTTCAACCTTAACCTCCACTTCAGATGGGGTTTGACTTGGACAAGAGTATAAGTCAATCAGTTCTCCACTCTTGATCTTCTGCTTGATTACCCTGAATTGCTCATCCATTGTGGATAGAGACATAGGGCCAAGTCTCCTTCCGGAGAATCCATACAGCTTCAAGAAGCTCATCATCCTTTGTCTGTCAACAGACTTCTTCATACTCTTTTGGATGATGGCTCTTGACTTTGCAGCTTCTTCCCTTAGCTTCTTCTTAGTTGTCTTTCTCTCCTTGACTAACTCAAGCTCAAGTTGTTTTAAGTACTCAAACTCAACAAAGTCATAGGACAAGGGAAGAAGTGCATTTGCCTGATAAAAGCCTGTGGCACTCAGGTAGTTGATCATTTTGATCCTAATTTCTTCTTTGTCTACCTGAGGTTCTTGTTGAACCACATCTTCTTGTACAGGGCTTTCTTGAACTGGGGAGAGAGTAGGAGCATGCTTGTAGAGTCTTTTCTGTCTCTTCTCCTCTTTGAATTAGAGAAGTAACCTTGCATCCTCCTTTTTTTTCATCTCTCTTGACACTTTCATGTCAGCCAGTTCATTTAGTTGTTCTAAAGGAAGAGAAATGATTTCATCAATGTCATAGTTCCTGGTCTGCAGATAAGTATTCCTGACTGCCCTTAACTCATCATCTTGAGTATTTGGTCTGGGGGCAGCCCTGATTGCAGCTTGCATAAAACCTGAAGACCCAGAGGAACTTTCTCCCCTTAGCTTCCTCTTCCTCTCTCTCTCTCTTCCTCCTCAATTTCCTCAGGAGTCAAAATTCTTTTTTCTTTGTCACCCACAGACCTTTGTGACTCAGGGTGGATAGAGGCTTGGCCTTCATTGCTTGGTGTAGCATCCATGCCCTGGCCAGAGAGAGGCTGAGAAACACCTTCACCAGCAGGTGTCTCAGAGGGAATGTGAATCTCTGCAGCAGTTGATGATGATGAGACAGGGGTCTCAGGTTCTGCCACTGGGCCTTCAGTCAGGGTTTCCCCTATGAAACTATTCTTAGGGTCCACCTCAACATCCAGTTGATCGATGACATTGCCTGATTGCCTAAGTCTCCTTCTTAAGCTGAACTCTGCAGTGATCCTGTCTTGGATTCTTTGAGCCAATCTGTCAGCTTGTCTTGAGTTGCTTGGATTGACAAGTGGCATATTGAATAGATCCAACCCTTCATAGAAGTTCAAATTTTGAAAGTCAAATACTTCTTGTTGCCCTTGAACTCTGTGAAGAATAAGGGCTCTTCTGTCAGCATCATACCTCCACCTTATGATGTAGTTTGAAGTTCCTTGAGGTGGGGATGACACATCCCTTGGTATACCTTCCTCAAAGAGACTCCTGATGATAGAGTCTATAGATTCCACATTAATGTGAACTTGATGAAGTTGCTGAGAATGCATAATTGCAAGTGAGGATGGTGAGTCCTCTATGTCCATTCTCTGTGAAGAAGTCACAGGTTTTGTGCCTGCAATAACTTTCTCCCCCTTTTTGGTAGCATCACCCACTTGCATAGGTGAGCTGGAGGATAAATCAATCACATCCACAGGTTCTTGTGTTCCTGGTTGAGCTCTTCTTAAAGGTCTCCCTGCTAGTTTTTCCTTAAGATATGAAATCTGAAGTTGCTGATCATTGACCCTATTGTGCAAGGTAGTCACCTGAGATTCAAGGTGCCTGACCTTTGAGACTAGGTAAGTGCATGTTTTAGACAATTTGTGCATCATTAGTGTCAGATTCCCCTCTTCTTCATCAGAAGAATCATTGGGGGATGAGATGATTGGACAAAAGTCCTCTCTCTCACCACCAGCTTGAGGTTCTTGGCTGCTGGTTTTCCTCTACTCACTAGCAATCTCAGTTGAGATGTCAGTGGGCTGAGTTGCCATGGTTGAGGTCTTAATGATGTAATCACCTGCAAAAGTAAGAGCCTATTCCATATGGACATCCTGAACAGGTTCAGAAGTGTCCACCTCAGTTATAGGTGACTGATGTGGGCTAGACTGAGGAGACTCAGAAGTACTCATCTCTCTTTGAGTAAGGGAAGAGAAGAGAGACTCATGGTACTCACTGAATCCTAAGTCTTCATCAGTATAGAATGATAGGTTAGGAATGGGTTGATTTAGATCTAAAGGCTGGGGATGGTAACTGTCCCCTGAAGGTTGTTCACTTGAGTGTTGAGACTCAGAGTGAAGGCTTAAGGCTGTTGGGCTTGTGAGCTCATCAGGGTGAGCATGAGGAACCTCATCCCTGATAGTTGAAGAGATGGGAGTGGTTTGCTCCTCAGGGGAAGTGGGAGCTCTAGTGTCCACTTCCTCGTGTAAAGGTGAGTATATGGGGACCTGCACAGACTCAGTAGCTTGAGCAGGGGTTCGTTTGGATTTTCTTTGGTAGGTTAGGGTTATTTGAGGCCTTTTTAGTGGTAAAGAGGTAAAAGGTGTGGGTTCAACACTAGCTTGTTTTGCTAGGTTGTCACCTTGAGCAATGAGCTCTAACATTATGGGGACAAGGGCTATTTCTACCCCTGAGAAGCCTACAGTTGGCTTCTTCATGATTTTAAAGATGTCGGGCTTCATCTGTCCCAATTTAAGAATATTATATGTTTCCCTCAACTGTGAGCCCAGTTCACAGTTGAGAATGTGTTGAACATATCTAGGAAACATGTAATACTCTAAGGAGTCCAAGTTTGCAAGTAAATTGGTATAAACAAATTGAGAGTACCTGAACTTGACCCCTTGAACTATTCCATGCACTATGAAGGAGAGATCCTCAGTAATCTGGTCCCACCCTCCATGCTTATTTGACAAGTTGTGGATAACCACATGGAGTACGTATTTCCACTGGGATGAGAACTTCCCTTTCCTGAAGGTCTTTATAGAGAAATCTCCCTCATAGCCCATCTGCTCAAAGGAATGATTGACAGCTTCCTTTGGGAAGGACAACTCACCTTCTTCATCATCCAGCTGCAAATGAGTATTGATGATGGCCGGGGTGATGAAGATTGTCCTCCCTTGTACTGAGGCAGACAGTGCCTTCTCCCCATCCATAATGATATCTTGGCAGGTCTTCCAGAATTCAAGCAGATGATCCTTATACAGAGTAGGATCAATGGTTAGAGAGGTGAAATAATTTGATAGAGTTAAGAATTGACAAATCTTTGAGAAACTTTCATCTTTCTCAGAGCTTAACAGAGCAACCTGGTTGTGTTGCCTGTGAAGTTTCATGGAGAAATCTGGGTTGTTTCTGCGGTTAAGGTTGGCAATTTGAGAAGCTTAAGGTTGAAGAAGGGTAAAAAGCAAAGACGGTTTTTGGAATTAGGTTTCAGGAATAGTAGAATTGAAGAAGATAGTGAGGAAGAGGGGGAACCGTTGGGTATTTATGTGAAAAGGGATTTGATCCAAAGTTAATGAAAGAGGATAAACTTTGAAATCCGAAAGTCGGTCCCACCTCTGAAAAAGTAGTTTACGTTTGCTCAAAAAGTAGTTTTCTTGGAATTCGAAAAGCTTCTGAAGGTAAATTATCTTCGGAAGTTTTAATGAAAAAGCTTCCAAAGCTAAAATGACTTCGGAAGATTTTCCTGAGAGTCTTGAAAATTTTGCTTCGGAAGAGAAATAAACACTTAAATGCTTAAAAACAAATAAGTGTCTGAGACAAGAATTTAAGCTTCGGAAGATAGATTTAGACTTCTTCCGAAGGTAAGATTTCTTAGACAGTTATTTATTTTGAAGACATGATTTTCTTCCGAAGGTAAAAGTATATCTTTCAAAGGATCAGAAAATTTTCAAGAATCTAAGGAAAGTCTTAAAAAAGGATTTTATATCCAAAGAAAACATGAGCTTATGAAAGTGATGAACTAGACAACTTTGGACACACATATTTTAAGAAATAATTAGAATTAGTTTTAAGAAAAGATCTACTCAAAGTTAATCATCCCAATAGCTGATATTAGATATTTAAATCTCTGTTCATCAAAAGCTTTTGTAAACAGATCAGCATATATGTTCATCTGTATGAACTTTGACTAGTTTAATTAATCCCTTTTCATAGTTATCTCTTATTAAATGATACCTGATATTGATGTGTTTGGTCCTTGAGTGCTGCACAGGGTTCTTAGTGATAGAGATAGCACTATTGTTGTCTATGTGGATAGGAGTCTTCTTGAAGTTAAATCCATAGTCCAGCATCTGATTTTGAATCCAAAGCACTTGAGCACAGCAACTTGCAGCAGCAATGTATTCAGCCTCAGCAGTTGATGCAGACACACAGGATTGTTTCTTGCATTGCCGTGAGACAACCGTTCCACCAAGGAATTGACATTCTCCAGATGTAGACTTTGCAGTCATGTTGCAACCACCATAATCAATATCTGTATAAGCATACAGATTGAAGTCAGGATTCTTTGGATACCATAAACCAAGTGTTGAAGCACCTTTGAGGTATCTTAAAATCCTTTTGACAGTGATGAGGTGAGACATCTTAGGGTTGGCTTGATATCTTGCACAAATACATGTAGCAAACATGATATCAAGCATACTAGCTGTAAGATACATGAGAGACCCAATCATAGCCCTATATAAATGTTCATCTACACACTCCCCCTCAAGATCAGGTCCAAGGGAGTGGTTTCTGGCTATGGGTGTCTTAGCAATCTTACAATCAGTCATGTTGAACCTCTTGAGTATGTCCTGAACATACTTTGACTGACTTATGAAGATGCCATCTTCAACTTGCTTCACTTTAATTCCCAGAAAGAAATTTAGTTCTCCCATTGCACTCATTTGAAATCTGTTGTTCATCAGCTTCTCAAAGTCTTTGCAGAGCTTTGGATTAGTTGAACCAAAGATGATGTCATTCAAATACACTTGAACTAGCAATATGTCATTTCCCTATCCTTTGATGAAGAGAGTTCCATCTATAGTACCTCTCCTGTATCCATGCTTGCAAAGATACTCAAACAATGTCTCATACCACTTCCTGGGTGCCTGATGCAGCCCATAAAGAGCTTTGTCAAGCTTGCAGACATAATCAGGATCATCAGGGTCTACAAAACCAGGTCACTGTTTGACATACACCTCTTCATCAATCACTCCATACAGAAAAGCACACTTCACATCAAGTTGAAAGACCTTGAAGTTCTTGGATGCAGAAAATGCCAGGAATATCCTAACAGCTTCTAATCTTGCTACTGGAGCAAAGACATCAGTGTAGTCAATCCCTTCTTCTTGTGTGTATCCTTGAACAACTAGTCTAGCCTTGTTCTTGATGATAATGCCTCTATCATCCTTCTTATTCCTAAACACCCATTTGGTTCCAATAGTAGTCTTCCCATGAGGAAGAGGACAAAGGTTCCAAACTTTTTGCCTTTTGAATTGAAGCAACTCTTGTTGCATAGCTTCAACCCAACTTCCATCCTTTAGAGCCTCATCAACTTTCTTTGGCTCTATCTGGGATAAGAAACTAGAGTGAAGACAAACATTTGCTTCATGGGTTTGTCCTCTTATTCTTACCCCTGTGACAACATCTCCAATGATGTTTGTGGTGGGATGAGACTTGTGGATCCTAAGCTGAGGGATCACATCAAGTTACTGAGAAAGATCTAAATTTGAGAAATTTAGATCTGGCATAGATGTTTCACCCTCCACATCACCACACTTATCAAGATTGACTTGATCCAATGAGTGTGTGACATCATTGATGTTGTCATATATGGTGTGGTTATTAGCATCAAGGAATTCTTGATCACTGTCACCACCACCATTGTTGTCTTCCACAATTGAGGTATCTTTATCAGGTTGTGGAGCCTCTGAGCTGGAGTTTGAAGGCACCCCAGATGTATCAACTGAGTTTGTCATTGTAGTGCTGATAGAAACCTCATTTGTTGAAGTAGTTCCAACTGTAGCTGAAAATGTATGAGTTGAAGGTCTTCTTAGCTCAAATCTTGGATCAGGATCACCTGTATTTAAATTTTTTGCAGATCCTGAAACATTCTCACAAGATTTTTAAAATAGTTGGTAACTAAATCAAGATCAAATAGCCATTTAGGACCAGAACCAGCCACACACGGTGTGTGTTCAATGAAAGTCACATTGGCAGACTCCTCAACAGTTCGAGTTCTAAAATTGTATACTCTATAAGCCTTAGCCTGGGAAGAGTATCCAATGAAGTGTCCATCATCTGATTTTTCAGCAAATTTGGCAATTTGATCTTTGGTATTCAAGATGGTGCAAGGACATCCAAATGACCTGAGAAAGCCAATGAAAGGTTTTCTCTTGTGCCAAAGTTCATTAGGAGTCTTACCATGTGTCTTAATTACTAAAACTCTGTTTTGCACATAGCAAGTAGTGTTTACTGCCTCTTCCCAGAAGGTGATGGGTAGTTTAGAGTCAGACAACATAGTTCTTGCAGCTTCAATTAGTGTTCTGTTTCTCCTCTCAGCAACACCATTTTGCTGAGGAGTCCTGGAAGCACTATATTGTCTTGTAATACCTTTTTCATCACAAAATGTATCAAGGGTTTGATTCTTGAATTCATTCCCTTGATCACATCTTATGGTTTTGACCTTGTGATCACTTTGATTCTCAATTTTTAAGATGAAATTCTTCAGAAATTTCAGGGGTCTCATCCTTAGTTCTAAGAAAAAAACCCAAGTTAATCTTGTAAAATCATCTGTGATCACCAAACAATAAGAGGTCCTTCATAGACTCATTACACTTGTGGGGCCAAAGAGATCCATATGTAATAAGTGTAGGGGAGTAGTGATAGAGTTCCTTTCCTTAGGCTTGTGAGATACCTTATGTTGCTTCCCTTTCAGGCATGCAACACAATGATCATCACTTGTAAACTCTTTATTTGGCATTCCAGTTACCAAATCATGTTTAATTAGTTTATTCATGTTCTTAAAGTTTACATGGCACATTCTTTTATGCCATAGGAAAGACTCATCACTATTGGCTTTAGACAAAAAGCATGAAACTTCTCCAGAGGGAGATGTTTCTTGCAAGTCCATCTTGTACATGTTCCCTTTTCTGGGGCTCTAAGCAGGATGTGCTCATGAGGAATGACCACTCCAGGCTTGAGAACAATGCACTCATGCTCAGTAAAGAGCATGTTATGACTCTGATCACAAAATTGGGATACACTCAGAAGATTGTACCCAAGCTCCTTGACAAAGTTTACCTTTTCAATGCTGAGCTTACCATTTGTGACCTTGCCCCTTCCAGAAATGTAACCACCTTCATCTCCTCCAAAAGCAACTGGTCCTCCATCAATCCTCTCAAAGTTATGGAGTAGTGACCTATTTCCTGTCATGTGCCTGGAACAGCCACTATCAATGATCCAGACATTCTTGTTTGTCTTGAGCTGTTCCTGCACAAAGAAAATGATTAGTTACATTTGGAAACCCAAGCCTTATTTGTCTTGGGCTCACTAAGTATAATAGAAGGTAATGCAACAGTAATAGATCCTACGGTTGTGCTAGGAGGATCTTGACCTGTTTTTGGTGGAGAATTTTCAATCACTTGGTCTTTCTTAGACTTCCACCCTACCTTTGGAGTCTTGGACTTGACCTTCGAAACTTCGGAAGCTTTTGGGACTTCGGAAGTTTTGATGACTGAACCTTTGGAAGATTTTGCAGTCACTGCAGCAGACTTCAGTGCTTCGGAAGAATTCCTTTCTTCCAAAGGTAATTTTCAATTTGCCTTCTTCTTAGATTTGGAGTTTCCGAAGGAAACAGATTTTCCTTCCGAAGCTTGAATCTTCTTGGAACTCTTTAATGTCTTTGTCTTGGTCATATGGATAATACTTTTAGGATTGTATGGACAATCCTTAGCAATGTGAGAGGTACTTTCACACATGACACACATCATTTTCTTCTTCACAAGAGTCTTCTGATGAGAAGAAGACTGTCTTTGGTCACATCCTTTCTCCACCTTCATCTTTGCAGATGCTGAGATAGTCCTTATGGGCTGGGAACTGTTCTTGGAGTTTGATGGTCCAGGCTGTGCAGCAGTGGTACACAGCAGATCAGTCTTTTTCTTGGTATTGAGATGATTTGAACCAGAACTCTTAGCTGAAACGTTTTGGTTGATGTCTTCAGTCTTTACTACTTCAAACCCTGTAAAGATAAAAACTTGTTTCTGCTTAGAGTCAAAAGTAGCCTTGATCTCTTGAGCCTTTCTTGCTTTTCTTTTGCTCTTCCTGATCAAGTTCTTTCTCATTGACTTGGTCATCACAGTAATCTTCTTCTCCTCAGAAGGATAGTGGCCCTTCTTAGAATCCTCCTCTTCACTCTTCTCAGAGGAATTCTTCACTATCTCTTCTTCATCCTCTTCACTTATAGGATCAATGAGAGGAAGCTCATATTCATAAGTTTCACACCTAGGAGATCTTACAGACAAGATTGTGTGTGGAGGAGCTATCTCACTGGATATCAGTCCCTGCCTATTTTGATAACAGCCTTGTTGTGCAGGGATGAGGATATCATGTTCTTGAAGGTCTCTTCTTCAAGAACACTCTTTTCTGCCCTGGCTTTGCTGATCACATGCTAAGCCTGGCACTCAGTCAGCTTGGTTATGAGATCTTTGATTTGAGTCCTAAAATCTGTATGCTCATGTTTTAGAACTGAAATGGTTTTCTCTAAGTCCTCTATCTTTATTTTATAATCATTTTCAGACTTTCTAAAATAAGATTTTAAAATATTTAAGGACTCAAGATCAGATCTCATCTCCAAGTTATAGGACCTGTATCTATTAACATTAGCAATGCATTTAGGAGTACAGAGATGTTCCAATACCTTGGCTTCATCATGATTTGCCATTAGTGCTTGGTTTGGAGAAGCATCTTCCACCTGAAAGCTCCAGTCAAAGCCTCCTTCTTCAACAGCAACAGCAGCTTGTTGCTTTGGCTTCTCAATCTAGGGGCTTTCTCAGTGTAGTTTGGTCTGGTTTGTGCTTGACCACTATTTGTTCTGGGTGCCTTACACTCTCTGGTAAAGTGGCCCATTAAGTTAGAGTTGTAACACTTGACTTTGCCTTTGTCCAAGCCAAACTTTCCACTGGTTGCATTGCTTGGAAACTTCCTTCCAGTTCTCTTGTAGAACTTCTTGGCTCTATGAGTGAGAAGAGCCATCTGCTGGACTATTTCCATGTATTCCAGATCATCTGGATGGATACAATACAGGTCTTCAAGAGTGAAAAGAGAATTGCCACAACTTTCATCAGTAGACACAAAAGCTTGAGAAGAGCTTGTCTCTTGGAATGGGCTTCCTTGAGTATAGTTCTCCCTGGGTGTCTCTGGAAAGGTGATGAAAGGACCCTTTGGTGAATTGCCAAGGTAGCATATGAGATGATGTTAGGGTTCTATGCTATCCCTTTCAACCACATGCAGGGCGGAACCCAATTGATTGTTGGAGTTGCCAGATGAACCTTGCATGTTCATCTCCATCTGGTAGCCACTGAGAATCCCATATAACTCTGTCAGAGTAAGAGTTTTGAGATTTTCAGTCCTCTTGATCACCACACAATAGTGTGTCCATTGCCTAGGAAGTGAGGACATGAACTTCCTTACAATGTCTCTATTCTCAAGAGGAACTCCTCCATCCACAAGGGTATCCACTATCTCAACATACCTGAAGTACCTGCTGAGTCATGGTTTCACCTGTTTTGAAGGTGAAGTTTTCAAACTACTGCTTCAGGAGATCCTTTTTGTTCTCCTTGGCTTCATAGGAGCCTTTGTACATCAGTTTTAGTGCATCCCACAGCTGAACTTTCGTTCAAAGTCTATACTTTCGCTGGAATTCTCAAAACGACCACAAAGTGTAAAACACTTGTAGTTTCGCTGGATGAAGATGACAGTTTCGCTGGAGGAACACTAATTTCGCCGGATGAATCTGAAAAACTTTTTGAACACGAAATAAATCTGAAATCACCCAAATCTCAATGAACTTGAGATCTGATGACTACCAAGGCTTTCCCTACCAAAAACAAACAAAATTCAATCAAATTCCATATCAAATACACTGAAATTTAATCCAGAATCGATGATCTTGTGATATTGAACTTCAACAACCAAAAACCTCAAACAATCAAGAGCACAAAGGCTCTAATACCATTTTGTTGGTCCATTTGATCAAATTTCAGTACACCTAAGAGGTTAATCGTTCAATATCAACAATAACACCAAACAACAAACACAATGATGAAAAAGATGAACCCAAATGTATTCAACATATGACAATAATGATCCAATACGATAAAAGAAACAAAGCTCAATATATTTCTGTGAAAAACAAGCTTACAATAGACACTTGCAACAAAGAAAAACGATTAGGGTTTTGCAAGGATGCCCTACAATAACAAAGATCAAAACTATATATAGTAACGATAGTTTTGCTGATAGTTTCGCTGTCAGCGAAACTATCCTGCCAAAGTCACAGTTTCGCCAGGTGAAACTAGCAGCTTGCTATGAGCGAAACTACAGTTTCACTCATAGTTTCGTTGGGCAGCAAAACATAACTAATTAACCGACATACAAAAGTAAACTAACACTAAGCCTATTACAATTAAGCATAATCAAAATCTAATCTAAGGTGAGTCCAACCTATACATGATCTTCAATTGCTTTCATAAACTCTAGGGGATTCTCTCTTGAGGAACTAACTCCTCACAACAATGACACGATCTTGTGGTTTTTAAAGAAAGAGCAAGATCAAAAGGAGAAAGAGAAAAAGAAGGCTACCAAGGAGAAGCTGAGAGAGAGAAAGAAAAAGGAGGAAGAAGCTGGACTTGCTGCAGTCAAGAAGCTAGGAGGTAAAGCCTAAATGAAAGACTATTTTCAGGCTTGGGGCTTCTCTGGCAAGCAGGTGGGTCCTATGTCTGAGAAGACCTTGCACCGACATGTCAGTGATATCAAGGCTGACATTCATGCAGGAAGAAGGAAAGAGATGTACCGGAGAGTACAGGGATGACTTCCAAACCAACACCTCTACCCCAACCTCAACCTGAACTAACTCCTTTCCCTTTCCCCATCAAAACTGAACCAACCTCTGAGCCTTACACCCCTGAACCCACACCATCATCCTTACCCTCTTCCTCACCACAACCACCTCAACTATCCATCCTCAAACCCAAAACACTCCCAAGAACCCAAACATCACTGCCTACCCAAAAACCACCCAATTCATCCTCTCAGCCTTCCACACATCTCTCCTTAGAGGAATTCAAGGAGATCAAGATGAAGCTCATGAAATGTACTGCTCTGAGCAATATCTCTTGTGAGGAGGGGTCAGTCAAGCTAACCTATGTTGATGGCTCCTCATGTTCCCTCAATAGAGATCAATTCCTTGATCTGTCAAGAGGAACATTGGACCAGGCTGCAAATCTTTTTGGCCTCAACTCTGACTCATTAAATGAAGAGAAGAAGAAGCTAAGAAGAAGATTGGTGACTCTACTGGATTCAAAGAAAAGGGATAGAGTACCAAGTCAGTCCATTGTGCCAAGAAAACAGATCATCCAGTGGAGGTTCGAAGACTCTTCTCACAACTTTGTTGTTGGGAAAGAGAATGGTGAGATAAACAGGCTAAATGCCTCATCTCTGCTACACTTAAGCAAGTTTGACATTGCTGAGTTAGCAGAGAAGCCATTCTCCAACCCCTCCAACTCGGAGATAGCTGCTCACATCAGAAACCATTTGAGCATTCTTCATCTAGTCGAGCTAACCGCAAGGACTAAGATTAAAGAGGAGTTGAAGATAAGAGAGAAGGATGAAAGGAAAGGATCAGTAACCAAAGGCAAAGCCTTCCTTCAAATGGTTGAAGGTCCTGAACTTGAGTCCATAGTTAGAAGGGAGTATGAGTATAGATCCCGGTCAACTAACTCTCTTCAGAGGGTAGCAGCATAGGATACATATCATTCAAAGTGACAGACTGGATCTTCTGTCCACGAATGATCTGTACAAACTTTTCATCACCACCTCAGGGAAGAACAAAGAGACAGATAAATATCTTCTTTCCCTGGTGCTGAAAGTTTTGAGAAGCAGAAACAAGTGAAGTTTTGGTAGCATCAGCCTAGGGGGAGTTTGTTGGATCAAGTAAGGCTAGTGCAATCGAAACAAACACTTAGACAGATTTTGGTACAACTAACGAAGAACTTCCAAAGGCAAAAGCAGAGCTTCCAAAGGTTAAGTCTGATGAAGCTTCCGAAGAGAGACTTCAACTTCCGAAGACAAAGTCTTTCTTCCGAAGACAAAGTCTTTCTTCCGAAGTTCAACACTTAGAAGAATTCAAGACAATGATTTCCGAAGTATAAAGACCTAAAGAATGTCTCAAGCCTCGGAAAGAAGTAGCCTCTTCCGAAGTATAAGTGGCTTCGGAAGAACTTGTTCTTCTGAAGCCAGTTAACCTTTGGAAGAACCTACTATGAAGAAGTGGACATAAGTATGATCCTTCTGACACTCCGCTGCAAATCTCTGAGATACTGCATGGTGCTTTCCCACGCCCATGTAGTTGACCATACTTTATTCCACTGTTCATTCCTTATCAGTTGGTACAGTTACCAACTTTAGTTGGTGACAAAAGGTAAGTCATGGACATGTCATGACTACCATATCTTAGATAATATTTTATCTAAGATACCTTATCTTTAGCATTGTAGTATTTGATTTAGTCATAGGTATCCAGTTGGTATCAAAGGATATCCGACTTTAGGATCTAGTATATATAGTTTCTCATTGTAAATCTTGTAGCATGCTTGTAAGAGTCTTGTAATACTTTGAGTTGAGAAGTAATATATACAAGTACCTTGAAAATTATCTTCTTGTGTTCTTATTTACTTAGTATATTATTATCAACTCTTAGATTATTATTATCAACTCTTAGATGGGATTCTACATCATCTAAACCGACTATGATCCAGTGAGTTTGAGAGAAAAGAAAGTGTTAGGTGATAAAAACCGATCCTGCAACCGACTGTAATCCATGAGTCTCTCTTTTCCACCCCTGCTCAAGGAGAGATGAGTAATCCTACCTCTCTTATATCTAGGCGATATCATCCACCCACTACTAAGGTGGATCTCCCTTAACCTGTTCAGGAGGTTCATATGGAATAGGATCTTTCTTCATCAAGTGAATACATCCTTCATACCTCAACCATGGCAACCCAGCCCATTGACACTTCAACCAAAGTAGTTAGTGTACAGGAGAAACCAGTAGCCAAGAACATCATGCTGATGGAGAGGAAGAAGACTTTGGTCCTATTCTCTCATCCCCCCGATGATTCTTCTGATAAAGATGTGGAGAACATGAGGCTAAAGGTGAAAAAGTTGACCAAAAACATGCACCTATTTAGTATCCAAGGTTAGTAACTTGGAATCTCAAGTGACTACCTTGCAAAGAAGGGTCAATGATTAGCAACTTGAGATTTCTTATCTCAAGGAAAAAGTAGTTGGGAGACCTTAAAGAAGGACTCAACCTGGAACACAAGAACCTGTGGATATGATAGACATAAACCCTAGCTCACCTATGCAAAAGGGTGATGCTACCAAAAAGGGGGAGAAAGTTTAAGAAATCACAAATGCTAGGAGTTCTTCATAGAGTACGGACTTTGAGGATTCACCACCCTCACTTGCAATTGTCCATACTCAGCAACCTCCTCAAGTTCACAGTGATGTGGACTCACTCAAACAGAGTCTGTTTGAGGAGGGTATCCCAAGAGCTATGCCTACCCCATCTCATCACTCTATGAATCCAATCATGGGATGGAGATATGACACTGATAGGAGACCTCTGATAATCTTTAGAACTTAGGTGCAACATGAAATCTTCAACTTTTTCAACCTAAGATTCTATGAGAGCACCTATCTGATTGACCATCCACTTGCCAACCCAAATCACCACAGTCAAGCTGCAAGGTTAGCAGATAGGATACAAGAGAGGGTGCTAAAAGAGTTCAAGCTAAGATCAAGACTATATAGACAGAGGGTAGCAGGTAAGGCTATTGGTCAACTGTATATTGAGGTAGACCCTAAGATTAGCTTCAAAGGGGAAGCCATGACTGAAGGCCCAATAGTTGAACTTGTGAACCTTGAGACAGTCACTTATTCAGCACCCATTACCCTTAGTGAAGCACCAGCTGATTAAGGTGCTTCATAACCTCCTCTCTAGCTAGAGCTTGATTGCTACATGAAGCAATAAGGGTCAAAGCCCTCTTCACCCTGAGTCACCAAGGCCTGTGAGTGACAAAGGGAAAAGGACTTACTCTTGAGGAGATTGAGGAGGAGGATAGAGAGGAAGAGAAAGCTAATGGGAGAAAGTTCATCTGGGTCCCCAAACTTTATGGAAGCTGCCCTAGGCCAAACACTCAAAATGATGAGTTGAGGGCAGCTAGGAAAAACTACTTGGGGATCGGGAACTATGAAGTAGATGAAATTATCTCTCTCCCTTTAGAAGAACTGAATGAACTAGTTGAGATGGAGTTGTCTAAGGAGAGGAAGGAGGCAGAGGATGCAGAGTTGCTTCTCAAGATCAAAGAAGAAAGAAGGTAGAAAAGGCTATACAAGTATGCCCATACCCTCTCCCCAGTTCAAGAAAATCCTGAGACAGTGGTTGTGGCAACTGAACAACCTTAGGTAGACAAGGAAGTTGACAGACAAAACATGATCTACTACCTGAGTGCCACAGGCCTCTATCAGACATCTACACTTCTTCCCGTATCATATGAGTACATAGAATTCAAGTATCTTAAGCAGCTAGAGCAACAAGTTATCAAAAAGCAAAAGGCTGCTAAGAGAAAGATAAGGGAAGAGGCTACAAAATCAAGAGCCATCATCCAAAAGAGTCAAAAGAAGTCTGTTGATAGGCGTGGAATGATAAGCTTCTTGAAGTTGTATGGATTCTCCGGTAGGATGCTTGGTCCAATGTCTCTATCCACTATAGATGAGCACATTAAAGTGATCAAGCAGAAGATTAAAAAGCGAGAGCTTGTTGACTTGCATTCTCCACGGAGTCAAGTTCCTCCTAAAGTTAAGGTCAAGGTTGAACCCATTGAGACAATACAACCTGGACCTATAGTTGCATCTCAGCCAACTTTATCTTCTAATCCACAGCATGGTCCTGCTCCATCTCCTTCTAAACCTATGAGGGAAGGGGACCCAACTGAGAGAAAGAAAAGCATAATCTGGTGTTGAAGACTAGTCCTCTTAGTTAAAGACTTCAAAGATGATGAAAAGGAAGGCCATGAAAAGCATATCAAAGAAGAAGTCAAAGGCATCCACCTCCACACCTTAATATGAGTCAGAGCATCCTGCGGAAGTGCAAGAAGAGGCTCCTTAACCAACTCCAACTCAAGCATAATTTATTGCATCTAGAAGACCCATTCTATCTTGGACCTTTGCTGCAAATCCAGACATATGGTATGTCATAAGAGATTAAGGAGGTCAAGATGTCTATTTTTGGCAAGACATGCTTGATCTTCCTCTACAAGATCTCTATGACATGACTAGGTATTATGAGAGTCTGAGGGATCGTGACCAATCAATGAAGAAGGGAATAGTCTTGATCCTAATGAGGACTGTCAATATCTGAATAACCTTCTATATTTTAGTAGCATCAGCCTAAGGGGAGTTTTTAAGGTTATATTAAAAAGGCTGATGCAACAAAAGCAACCAAAGAGCTTTCAACATGCATGCACTTATGTACAAGGTAGAAGTTACTTTGGAAGTTTTATACTTTTCATAGAAAAATATTCTAAGTGTAAAATCCTCCAAAGCCAAAGAACAAATCTTCTGAAGCCAAAGATGAAGACTTTCGAAGCTTCAAAGACAAACTCTTCCAAAGCTAATCATATGAAGACTAATTTCTTCCGAAGATAGAAAGACATGCTTTCTCTGATCAACTATTGCATAAAGCTGACTCACTTTTTGCTGAAACTCTAAAGACTTACCAACTTGTATAAGTTGGTGAAAAGGTCCATGCTTTTACAATTTTAGATTAAGGTTAAAAGTCTGTAACTTTTTACTTTTTACTTTTATCCTTTTTGTAACATATTAGGATGTGAGCTATGACATGTCATAGTCACAAGTTAAAAGGTAATCTGCCTTTTGACTGTACATTAATCTTGTTGTCTAGATTAGTGTTTCTAGCTGACTTTCAATGTATAGTCGGCTGTAGGATGTAGTATAAAGTATCTCATGTTCTAGTATGCCTTTTGATGTTTTGTAACACTTGTAAAAGAACTTGAGAGCACTATACAACATTCTTGAAAACCATATATATCTCTTCTTGTTCTTTTGTACTGTCTAATTACTTGTTTGTGTTCTCTCGTTAAAATGAGAACTTACTTATTTTGTGAAAACATGGTAAATAATATTTATCTCGTTAAAAAAAATTAAAACAAAAAATAACATGAAAAAATATAAATACACAAAAATATTTCTCTCGTTTACTATTTCATAAAAAATAGAATTAAATTAAAAAAATAAAAAACTTGTTTTTTACACATGTGTAAAACAAGATTTACACATGTGTAAAACTGAATGTACACATGTGTATATCACGATTTGCACATGTGTACACAACAGGTGGAAGATTTTTTTTAAAAAAAAGTATATCAATATGGTAGGCGTTGAAAAGATTAAAAATACTGAATTTTATGGTGAAATGTTTTTGAAAAATAATGTTGTGAAAAAGTTCCGAACGTTTAAAAAAAGGTGGAAATGGAATGTGATTTGCATATAACAAAAAATATGTGGCTCATATTGGTTCATATAGTTCTTACAAAAAAGGTGGTTTTCAAGATAACTTTAGAAACCAATATCAACCACAGATTTTAGTCACACGCAAATTGCATGCCACTTCCACCTTTTTTTTTAAATATTCGTAACTTTTTTTCATGACATTATTTTTTCAAAAACATTCACAATTAATTTCAGTATTTTTTATCTTTTCAACGTCTACCACATTGATATACTTTTTTAAAAAATCGTCCATCCATTATTTATACATGTGTAAATTAGTCATTACATATGTATAAATCCAGTTTTACACATGTGTAATTCCACGTATTACATATATGTAAAACAAAGTTCGTAAAAAAACAAGATTTATTTTTATTTTTTATAATTTTTTATTTTTTTAATGATAGAGGGAAACAAGAGAAACGGTTATGTGTTTTTACTTTTTTTATTTTTTGTTTTATGATTTTTTTATTTTGTTTTCGTTAATTAATATTTTGTCATTGAAAACTAGTGGCTCACATTGGTTCCTAGAGTTCTAACAAAAAAAGTGAGTTCTTGTTTGATCTCTCCCCTATATATATACTATATATATATATATATATATATATATATATATATATATATATATATATACATATATATGTATATATATATACCTGAACGTGCTCGGCCGGGCAGCGATCATGTTCCTGCGAATATCTGCCGGCAAACCCTGTATATACCTCTTGATCTTTCGGGACAGAGGTGTCACCTGATCCGGCACCAGACGTGCCATCTCGTTGAATTTCGTGGTGTACTGTTGGTGTGTCATAGTTCCCGCCTCCAGTTGCAAGAACTCCCTCTCAACCTTGTCCATTTCCCGATGAGGACAAAACTCCTCAATTACCAACCTTTTCAGCTCAGACCATCTCACTCTCCCAATGGCCCTGCTACCCTCGGCTTGCACAATATTGTCCCACCAACATAGAGCCGAATCCACAAAAGAGTGGGTAGCGAACTTCACCTTCTGGTCTTCTCGGTATTCGCTGATTTCCAGAACGGCCTCCATTTCCCTCACCCACCGGTGAGCAGCAGCAGCAGTGCCATTTCCATCAAAAGTTGGGGGCTTGCACCACATAAACGCCCCATAGTTGCAGCCCCGTACCACCCCTTGCACGGGCTCATCTTCTTCCTCCCCGAGGCCCTATTTCTCTCCTTCCCTTCTCCCTCTTTCACAGCCTTGATGACTTCGGTCACCACAGACGGTAAGATTGTCTGCATGACATGATGTACTTCCTCAACAACAGCCTCCTTTACCGAGGCCCTCAAGTTTGCACTCTCATCCCCAGCCTCCGGATGACGGGTCTCTGGTTCTGCAGAAACCTCCTTCTCAGCTCTAGGCCTTCCTCTTTTAGGTCGCGGTTCCGCATGAGGACCACCACGGCCTCCACCCCTAGAAGCTCTAGATGATCTACCACCAGCCTTTCTCTATCACACTGAAAGATTCAAACACCAACACGGTCATTCAAGGAAACAACTTAGTTTATGTCAAGTATAGTAAGTCCCTAATTACAGTGGCCAGTTGTGATTAGCCACTTACTGTACTCTTCATACCCCAAGTATTACCTGTCCTGACTACATCAGTATTCAAATCTACATACAACACATAACCACATACCATGCGCACATAAAACCGGTTAACTTTAAGAAAATACCTGATGGCACGCAGCTACTCAGATTGGCATCCCATTCCCTTTTCGTCCCATTTTCAGTTTAAGTTAAGGTTATTTTGAAAATTTACCCATTTCACTTAAACTTTGGCTCTGATACGAACTTGTAAGGCCCCGTTCCCGGGACGCCTACAGTTGGTCATTCATCGCACATAAAAGCATATAATTACATTTGCCTTAAGAAAACATTGCAGCGGAAACATTCAAAAATGACATCCCGTTTCGTTATAAAGACTTTTGCCAAATTATACATCATTATCCGGTTACAAAATACATGTTTGCATTACATCACAAAAGCTTTATAAATGGATGCCATCCCAAAAGAGCTGAGTAACCTTACCGTGCCATCCTCAGCAATCATTACCTGCCAACTGGAAAACATATAAAAAGTCAGCGTTGCTGAGTGAGTTCTAGTTTATAAAATAAACATACTTTACTTTCATCAAAAACTATTCCTTTTATCATGCGATCATTCAACATACGTATACACAGATAATGTCATTATTATCTTTCATCTCATTCATTATCTTTCGTTCCTTTCATAAATTCATTCTTCCGAGTCTTTTGCGACAACATAGTCGCTCACCTCAATAGCAATCTCAATGATTGCACGCTATCCGAGTCTTTTGCACCCCTAGGGTTGCTCACCTCATTGCCCATCTTAATGATAGCGAGCTATCCGAGTCTTTTGCAACAACAAGGTTGCTCACCCCAAGGCAACATCACGATAGCACGTTACTCGAGTCTTTTGCAACGACAAGGTTGCTCACCCCATAGGCAATCTCAATGATTGCACTTCATCCAAGTCTTTTGCAACACAAAGTCGCTCACCCCATATATATATGCTTGCAAGCCTTTCTTTCGTTCATTCATCATTCATTAATGCATGCATTCTTACTTCATGTTCCTCATTCATTATCTTTCGCTTTACATTACATAATACTTCATTCATTCATTTAACATGACATGTAAAGCCACAAGAAAGATAAGCATACATCATAATAAGGAACATATCATATACATTCATCATCATCATACAGGGCAACATCATACATTCATAACATGCATAAACATGCAACATCATCATCATCATGCCCTACATGCTCTCTAAGGCCATAATAGTCATCTTACATGCTCTTACGAGAAACTTTACGTCAAAACTTACATCTGCACCTTCCCCCAAAGGCCAGAAGTCAAACCACACATTCCTTCGAGTGCAACAGCCCTATTCGGGCGTATGAACACCCTTCAGTCGCATGGCCTCCATGCGACTGAACATCATGCGACTGGACTCATGCGGATGAACATCTATGCGAATGAACATTCAATCGTGCATACGGACCTTGTGCGAATGGGACTACTTCGAATGGGCACCTATGCGACTGACCTCATGCGAATGGACTCATGCGACTAAGCATCTATGCGACTGAACCCTCAGTCGTGCGATCCCCCATGCGACTGGACTCCCAGTCGTGCGACTGAAGCCTTAGTCGTACGATTGAACCCTCAATCGTGCGACTGAATCCCAATCATGCGAATGACCCTCAATCGCCTTTCGGCCGTATGGCCTCCATTCGGTCGCCTAGCCCTAGCTGATGCAGAATGGAGTTCATCCCGAACCCAATCTGCCATTTTCGGCCTCCAAGCTCATCCAAACCCATTCTAAGCCTAAATTAACCCTCCTGGACCTTAGGAATGCATACCTTAACACCATACAAGCACACACAAGCCCGGAAACATACACGAAACGCATCATACACATCACACCCAAATGGGTCAAGCGCATACTCACACCAAAAACGGGTTTTAACATTTTCCAACCCCAAAATTAGTTGAAAACAAGTAAAAGTGGGGTCCTAGAATTCACACAATCGAGCACAACGTCAAGGGCTTCGATTTGGCTTGCTACACAACGAGTTTGGCCACCCGAATCACCCGAAACACTCTTTTTTCTCTTTTTCTTCTCCTTTCCCTCTTCTCTTCTCTATGTTGGCTGAAATGTGGGGGTAATGGGGAGAGTTGGCTGCCCTCTCCCCACTAATATCACCTCATTTCCCGACTTTTCTTCGTTGGCGAGTTTGGTCCCTCGACTTTGAACTTTATTTCCTTTTCTTTCTTCGCCGGCTTCAAAATAATAAATATTCGGGTGTTACAAGTCCACCCCCCTTAAATAGGTTTCGTCCCCGAAACCTGTTATTCTTCGAACAAACATGGATAATGCTGTCTCATTTCTTCCTCAGTCTCCCACGTTGACTCGGATCCCTTCCTGTGCTTCCACTGTACACGCACAAGAGGAACCACTTTATTCCTCAGCCTTTTCTCCTTCCGGTCGATGATTGCCACTGGTTGCTCCACATAATTGAGCCGTTTGTCTATCTCGATATCCTCCAGTGGAACAATCATATCTTCATCAGCTAAGCACTTCCTTAAATGAGATACATGGAATGTCGGGTGAATTCCACTTAACTCCTCAGGTAACTCCAGTCTATAGGCCACCTCTCCTACTCGAGCAATGATTCAGAAAATGGGCCTATATACCTTGGGCTCAACTTGCCCCGCTTTCTGAATTGGATAATACCCTTCCAAGGTGAGACCTTCAACATAACCCGGTCACCAACCTGGAACTCAATCGGCCTGCGTCGTTTATCAGCATACGACTTCTGTCTATCTTTGGCTGCCTTCATGAAGGCTTTAATCTTCTCAAGCTTCTCAGTCGTTGCCTCGATTACCTCGACGCTCCCAAATTCCTTCTGACCAATATCACCCCAACAAACGGGTGTTCTGCATCTCCTACCGTATAACATCTCATATGGAGGCATGCCAATGCTGGCATGATAGCTGTTGCTGTATGAGAATTCGGCTAACGGTAGGTGGTCGTCCCAACTTCCACCAAAATCAATCACACATGCCCGAAGCATGTCTTCCAGTGTCTGAATGGTCCTTTCTGACTGACCATCAGTCTGGGGATGATAAGCCGTGCTGATATGTAACCTCGTCCCATGGCGTCGTGGAATTTCTTCCAAAATTTAGATGTAAACCGGGTGTCGCGATCCGACACAATAGACACCAACACACCATGACGAGTTACAATTTCCTTGATGGACAGATCAGCCAACCTCTTTGATGAATATGTCTCGCGGATCGGTAGGAAGTGAGCACTCTTCGTCAAGCGATCAACTATCACCCATATGGCATCGTACCCTTTCGGGGTACGTGGCAGCTTTGTAATGAAATCCATGGTGATGTGCTCCCACTTCCATTCCGGTATATCCAGAGGTTGTATCTTCCCATACGACTTTTGGTGCTTGGCCTTCACCTGTAAGCAAGTAAGGCACTTACTCACATACTCCACCATATTGCGCTTCATACCCGGCCACCAATAATCTTTCTTCATATCATGGTACATTTTCGTGGCACCAGGATGAATGGAATACCGAGTCTTGTGAGCTTCATCCATTATCTTCCCGTAGATCCCCAAAACAAGGAATCCACACACGGTCGAACCGGGTTCTAACACCGAGTGTGTTTTCACCCAATTCCCCAACCAGACCTCTCATTCTTTCAGAGTTAAGATGATCCTCTTTCAATGCCTCATCTTGAAACTCTTTAACCTGCTTCATCACATCGGAGGTCATGATCAACTTATATGCTTTCACCCGAATCGGCTCGGGCCTCTCTTTCCGGCTAAGGGCATCAGCCACCACATTGGCCTTGCCCGGATGGTAGTGGATCTCACAATCATAATCCTTTATAAGTTCCAACCACCGTCTCTGCCTCATGTTCAGATCCTTCTGCTCGAAGAAGTACTTCAGACTCTTGTGGTCAGTGAATATGGTGCACTTCGTCCCGTAAAGATAGTGCCTCCAAATCTTTAACGCACAGACCACAACTGCCTGCTCCAAGTCATGAGTAGGATAATTGACCTAATGAACCTTCAACTGTCGGGATGCATAGGCTATAACCTTTCCTCTTTGCATTAACACGCATCCTAACCTCGAGAAAGAAGCATCGGAATAAACCACCAGATCTTCACTTCCATCGGGTAATGACAGAACAGGAGCTTGAGTCAATCTCGCCTTCAGTTCTTCAAACGCCTTCTCTTGAGCTTGACCCCATACGAACTTCACATCTTTTCGGGTCAACTTAGTCAGTGGAGAAGCAATCTTAGAGAAGCCTTGGATAAATCTTCTATAGTAGCCCGCCAAACCCAAGAAACTACGAATCTCGGATGGCGTCTTTGGTGACTTCCATTGCATAACCTCCTCCACTTTCGCCGGGTCCACCATTATCCCGTCATGATTCACCACGTGACCCAAGAATTGAACCTCACGCAACCAGAACGCGCACTTGGAGAATTTAGCATACAACTTCTCCCTTCTCAACGTCTCTAGAACCTCCCGAATATGACCGGCGTTTTCTGCTTCGCTCCTCGAGTAAATCAGGATATCATCAATAAACACGATCACTGATTTATCCAACATCGGCCGACACACACGGTTCATTAAATCCATAAAAGCAGCTGGCGCATTGGTCAAACCAAAAGACATGACGAGGAACTCGTAGTGACCATAGCGCGTACGGAAAGCTGTTTTAGGAATATCTGCTCCTTCACCTTCAACTGATGATAACCCGATCGAATATCTATTCTCGAAAACCAACTGGCACCCTGAAGCTGATCGAACAAATCATCTATCCTAGGTAAGGGGTATCAGTTCTTCACTGTCAACTTGTTCAGCTCGCGGTAGTCGATGCACATCCTCATACTACCATCCTTCTTCTTTACAAACAGGACCGGAGCACCCCAAGGAGATATACTCGGTCTAATGAACCCCTTATCAAGCAACTCTTGCAACTGTTCCATCAATTCTTTCATCTCGGTCGGAGCCAACCGATACGGTGCCTTGGCGACAGGTTGGGCACCCGGTATCAGATCAATCTGAAATTCAATCTCTCTGTCAGGTGGCACTCCTGATAAGTCTTCTAGAAACACATCTGGAAAGTCACACACAACCGGTACCTCGGCTAGTTGTGGTGTTGGCGTATCCACATCCTTTACATAGGCCAGGTAGGCACTACATCCACGCCTCATACACTTTCCCGCCACCGCCATCGAGATCACCTTCGGAATTGTAGTAACCCGATCACCATAAACCGTCACTGAACTACCGTCAGGCGCCGACAACCGAATCATCTTCTTGCGACACACAATGTTCGCCTCGTAGTCTGCTAGCCAATCCATCCCAAGAACCAAATCAAAACCACCTAAGGTCATCACGAACGGTCTAACAGGAAACTTATGACCCTCGAGTTCCACATCACAGTTCTCTATCATCTCAGAAATCCTGGTAGACTTACCTATGGCAGTTTCTACCTCAAAGGGCGCATCAACACGTCTACTACTAACAGGCAGCTTAGCACAGAAAGCAGCAGAAATAAAACTCTTACTAGCACCCGAATCAAATAACACAGAAGCTAAAGTTTGGTTCACCAGAAACGTACCGGACACGACATCAGGGTCCGTTCTAGCTTCCTCCTGTGTCATAGTAAATGCCCTAGCGCTCGCCCTCGGTCCTTCACCTTCTGTCTTCTTCGCCCCAGAGCTCTCAGCCCTCGGCCTCTTGCAATCTTTGAACACGTGACCCTCTTCACCACAGTTAAAGCACCGGACCGTACGACAGTCCTTTGCCATGTGCCCCGCCTTTCCACACTTGAAGCACAAGTTTGACCCCAACCTGCACTCCCCACTATGCTCCCTTCCACACTTACCACACCTTCTCGACCCCGCACTTGACGTGACCACACGGCGATCATCCACCCGTGCCTTCTTATTAACCGTCGAGGCATTACCCCGACCAAACCTCTTCCCCTGCCAGTTCCGATCACCACCGTTCTTTCTGCCACCATCGGTCACCACCACCGTTCTTTCATCATACAGTCTCCCCGCCAAATCCACCGCCGACCTGAACGTGCTCGGCCGGGCAGCGATCATGTGCCTGCGAATATCCGCCGGCAAACCCTATATATACCTCTTGATCTTTCGGGACAGAGGTGTCACCTGATCCGGCACCAGACGTGCCATCTCGTTGAATTTCGTGGTGTACTATTGGTGTGTCATAGTTCCCGCCTCCAGTTGCAAGAACTCCCTCTCAACCTTGTCCATTTCCCAATGAGGACAAAACTCCTCAATCACCAACCTTTTCAGCTCAGACCATCTCATTCTCCCAATGGCCCTGCTACCCTCGGCTTGGACAATATTGTCCCACCAACATAGAGCCAAATCCACAAAAGAGTGGGTAGCGAACTTCACCTTCTGGTCTTCTCGGCATTCCCTGATTTCCAGAACGGCCTCCATTTCCCTCACCCACCGGTGAGCAGCAGCAGCAGTGCCCGTTTCAATCAAAAGTTGGGGGCTTGCACCTCATAAACGCCCCATAGTTGCAGCCCCTTACCACCCCTTGCACGGGCTCATCTTCTTCCTCCTCCTCATTATCAGAGAAAATCGTTTCAGGCTCCGGTTGCTCCCCCGAGGCCCTATTTCTCTCCTTCCTTTCTCCCTCTTTCACAGCCTTGATGACTTCGGTCACCACTGACGGTAAGATTGTCTGCATGACCTGATGTACTTCCTCAACAACAGCCTCCTTTACCGAGGCCCTCAAGTTTGCACTCTCATCCACAACCTCCGGATGAGGGTTCTCAGGTTCTGCAGGAACCTCCTTCTCAGCTCTAGGCCTTCCTCTTTTAGGTCGCGGTTCCGCATCAGGACCACCACGGCCTCCACCCCTAGAAGCTCTAGAAGATCTACCACCAGCCATTCTCTATCACACTGAAAGATTCAAACACCAACACGGTCATTCAAGGAAACAACTTAGTTTATGTCAAGTATAGTAAGTCCCTAATTACAGTGGCCAGTTGTGATTAGCCACTTACTGTACTCTTCATACCCCAAGTATTACCTGTCCTGACTACATCAGTATTCAAATCTACATACAACACATAACCACATACCATGCGCACATAAAACCGGTTAACTTTAAGAAAATACCTGATGGCACGCAGCTACTCAGATTGGCATCCCATTCCCTTTTCGTCCCATTTTCAGTTTAAGTTAAGGTTATTTTGAAAATTTACCCATTTCACTTAAACTTTGGCTCTGATACGAACTTGTAAGGCCCCGTTCCCGGGACGCCTACAGTTGGTCATTCATCGCACATAAAACATATAATTACATTTGCCTTAAGAAAACATTGCAGCGGAAACATTCAAAAATGACATCCCGTTTCGTTATAAACACTTTTGCCAAATTATACATAATTATCCGGTTACAAAATACATGTTTGCATTACATCACAAAAGCTTTATAAATGGATGCCATCCCAAAAGAGCTGAGTAACCTTACCGTGCCATCCTCAGCAATCATTACCTGCCAACTGGAAAACATATAAAAAGTCAGCGTTGCTAAGTGAGTTCTAGTTTATAAAATAAACATACTTTACTTTCATCAAAAACTATTCCTTTTATCATGCGATCATTCAACATACGTATACACAGATAATGTCATTATTATCTTTCATCTCATTCATTATCTTTCGTTCCTTTCATACATTCATTCTTCTGAGTCCTTTGAGACAACATAGTCGCTCACCTCAATAGCAATCTTAATGATTGCACGCTATCCGAGTCTTTTGCACCCCTAGGGTTGCTCACCTCATTGCCCATCTTAATGTGTCACACCCCAACCTTGACGGCGGAAACGTCGAGATGTGAGGGTTACGATTGTTCACAGCCACATAACGCTATTTATTAAGTCCAAATATATTAATCATAAGATTCAATTGTAACATTACAAGCAAAAGTTTCAACAAAGGGTACATCATGTACAAATGCTACAAATAACATGATCATCCATTTTATCTCTAGGTCCAATCTTAGATGTGATAAGCTTCAAAGAGTAGAACACATACTTGAGGTATTCCTGAAACATGTTAAAAATAAAAGGTCAACATAAAAATGTTGGTGAGCATTCCATAGTTTTCAATACATAAGTATATAAAAGATGGCAATTCAAGTCGTGAGTTAGAGAATAAAGTGATTAGGGATGTTATGAACAATGCAACAATCAAACCTCGACAAAGTTTACAAGTCTCAAACGTTTACAAGATTATACGATCAGCTAAGTGTACTTGGATCAACCAAAGCAGGCTTGTCTGGCCCATAGATCTATGACTTCGCTGGGCTAGCAATAGTTAATGATTGTACATATAACGCCATAACATGGTAACCACAAAAGTTCAACTAACCATAACTTTGCATGATGAATTGCCATAAAGATTACAAGTCTCAAATAAGTTTACAAGTGCACGGATAATAAGTTAACATGTTTCATCCCAAAGTGTGAAAATAAGCAAAAAAGGGTATGGAAATACTCACATGATATAATAAGATGATAGTAAGAAATTAACGATGCTCCAACGATTCTTTTTACAAGATACCTAACGTATATATATTCCAAGATCAAGTTTAAAGGTAAGATTAGCGAATAATCATGAACTAGGGTTTCAATTGGAAATTTGGGGGTTTAATTAATTAAGAAAAATAATGAATCGTTTTTGTTTCAATAAAGACAAAATAATTCAATTAAGTTTAAGAATGGTTAAACAAATGTCTCAACAATTTAAGTTAATGATTTAATAAAATTTAAGTATAATATGTGAAAAGAACTAATTAATTTAATAATTAGTTATTTAAAGCTTGTTAACGAGGATTAATTAAATACTTATTTAAATGACGTTAAAATTATTTAAAATCATTTTATAAAGTTTTGAACTTTTAAATGATTTATTATAAAGGTTTTATAATATCAAACCTTAAAAAAATGAGAATAAAGTATAATTAAAATCATATTGTTTTATATGTTTCAAGAATTTGAATAAAATTTTAAATAAAATTGACCATTTATGATACAACATGGTTAAATGAAGAGATGAATAATTAATTATTTAAATAATTTTTTAAATAATCATTTGTGTAATTAATTATTTAAAGTATCTATAACATATAGATTTAAAGTGTTTTGAACTAATCTAAGTTTGACCTATAATATATTTATAACACATAAATGATAAATGATTTAATAATGTTTTTATAACTTTTTTTATTCTAAAAAAAATAATTAAATTTAAGATCACAAGTTTTAAAACCTTTAAAACCTAATTTAATAATTAATTAACTAATGACTTATCAAAATAACGTAACTCATTTGAATTAAAAAAAACTATCATAAAGTAATAAAGGACAAGCCTTTAAGTAACTTTTGTTATAGTTTTTTTTTATAATTTTAAACTATTAAAAATAGAATATTATTTTGTTTAAGAAAGATTTCAGAAATTAAATTAATAATTTCTGGAATAAGTTTGGTTAACAACAATAATTTTATTTTGATTAAATAATATATTAAGAATTTATGAAATTTAAAATGATTAAAAATTAACAATAAAAAAAACTTGAGGGTGCCCGGGTTCGAACCCGGGACCCCATGTGTGAGTCTCTTGCGTTTTACCGGTGGGCTATAAGCCCAATTCCTGTTATGCTTTCCAAATTATATATTAAAAACCATACTTAAAAATCCCCAAATTCTTATGAACCCTAGTTTGTAGATAGATCTAATTGAACATGAAACTGTATTCGATAATCAAATCAAACTTAGGGCTTTCATTCCCCTACTGAAATCGAGTTTGTGTACGTGTTTAATTTACCTTTATCGGTGTTTATTGAATGGTACAAGATCGAGTTGAATCGCGACAGAGAAGGGATTGATTCGAAGTGCTTTTGTTGATGATATCTCGATTGCTTGAAGGGTAAGCTTCTTTAGATGATAATTAACAAAAACCCTCTTTCAATTAGACTTGAAAAGATCCAGAAGGAGGAAACCCGTATAGTTGCAGGTCAATCAAATGGTGATGATCGATAGAGGTCTTTGGGTGGTTTCCAGATGAATTTGAATGCTGGTATTGGTTTAAGGTTCGATCTAGTTGTTTTCCTTCATTTATAAAAGCTCAATTTGGACTCTTTCGAATCAATTGGTTTCAATGTTTTTAATGCGGGTTTCGGTTTCAAGTTCGCTCAAGATGACTGCCAATTTATTCAAATTGCAACAGATCTTTGTTCGAAACGGTCTCAAGAGTGTAGGGATCGCCGGAGGTTTGGCCGGAGGAGTGGCCGGCAGCAGGGGAAGGGACGACGGGAGTGGGGGCGGTTTGGGTTGGTTTTAAATAAAAGTTACACTTTGGGTCCCTGAAGTATCCAAGATTATTATTTTATGCTAGAAGCTTTTATAAGTTTCAAAAATATTACAATCTAAACCCTTTTCTTATAAAAATAAATTTAAATAATAGATTAGATTAATTATTTATTAATCTTTTTTTAGCTTTCATAAAATTTGCAAACCTTATAATTTAATTGTTTATTTTCAACAATAGAAATTTATAACTACTAATAAAATTTTATAATTTTATTAAAAGTCATTTTATAACTAAATAAATTTGAAGTAAACTTTTCCATTTAACTATTTATTATAAAATGATTATCAACACTTTATAACTATACAAAAAAATACTTATACTCTATATATTATTACAAGTTCTTTTAAATAATTAGTAAATAAATAATTCACAATGTAAATTGCACTTAATCAATTAAAATTTAATAATGAAAACTCAAAATGAGTTCGGGTTCGGGTTTATAGTTTAAAAAAAAATTGACGGATGTTACAGTCTCCCCTACTTTAAGAAATTTCGTCCCGAAATTTAAGCACAAGCAGACTAATTTCAAGGATACGAGGAGACTTGGATTTTGTCACGTTTGCAAGTGACACTTGGAACATTTAAATTCAATGAGTTTAAGTATTATGTGTTGATATGCTTAATTTGTTAAGTTTCATAATTTATGATTTCATGTGTTTCTTGACAAACGATACAAGATTATTAACTTAAAATTTTTAGTTGATAAACGTTTGTAATTTAAACAGTTCAAGACGGTTAGAAAGGTGTTGTTACAGCACCAAATTTTTGGATCAATACGAGACTCGGCTTAACGAACATGATAAATATGTTCAAGACACTTTTGGATGGAATTTGGATTTAATAGAAGCTTCCCAAGCAAATAACTTTAACAGGGTTCTTAGATGATTGATTCTTTTTTAATTATATCGTTAGGGTTTCAAGGTTTTATTAGTGTAATGTTGATACGAAATCATGTTTTGTTATGATTAAGGATCCAATTTAGAATGAGAGCATCATTGTATAGATTTTCAGGATAAGTGTAGTTTTTAGGGAAAGATGTTTAGAAATATTTTCAATGATCATTAAGAGAAATGGTATAAGGAGTTAAACAAAGACATCGTTTATGATCGGATTGGAATTTAAATAATTCAGAATATCGATGATGAAGACAATCCCAAATAGCTTTCCAAGTACGGCTTGCACACGCGGTTCATCAAACTCATGAACACAACCGTACATTGCTATAACCAGAAAGGCATGGCATAAATTTATAATAAATTTTATCTTGTACGAAAGATTGTCTTAGGAGTGTTATCATCATGCAATTAGGTTTTGATGATAACTCAGAATGAAGATCGATAAAAAAGTTCCATAAACTAGATCAAACATCAAATTGAAATATAAAAGCGTGAGAGAAGAAATCGATTTAAAATTTAACTGTTCCAGGCTTGGAACTAGGGTTACCCCATAGTAACAACGACCCCTTTTGAGTTCAAGATTCATGCTTTAGCTTGACTGGCTGGAACACTATCGTCGGTAAATCAGATAAGGTGTTCACCTTTCAAGTTATTACATGTTTCTTGTCAATTGAAGTCTTAAAACCTTGGTAAGTTTGAGATCAAAGAATGGGAATAGTCATCAAGGTGTGGTTTTCACTCCTAACTTGATGGTGTATTCCCAAGGTATGACCACTAACTTACCAATCAAAAAGTTCGATCCCAACTCCTTGTTGAGGATCCACAGAAATAAGACGAGGTAACTCACCATTAAGGTAAGGGAAATCACTCCTATCTTAACGATGAATTTTTACAAAAACAAAATATAACAAGATGAACTTCTTCATCAAAATCCAGAACTCACTCCTACTTTGATGAAGTCGTCTCATTTGAACAAATACAATTCATAAAGATGATATTATCATCAAGGTATGGAATTCACGCCTATCTTGATGATTGAATTTCATAATAACAAGAAAACAATCGAAGATTGACATTTGTCACCAAAGTACGGTTTCAATCCTATTTTGGTGAGATCATGTCATTTGTGAAATGCCATTCCAAAGAAAATAATTGAAGTCAATCCTCGGAATAAGGAAATCACCCCAATCCAGAGGATGAAATTTCATAAAACACGCGATTGGAATCCATTTATCGAAACGAATAGAGAATCATCAAAGTAAGGGGATCACCCCGGTTTTGATGAGTTAGAATCATTTAGGAGATACGAGTGTTCTTAGTCATAGGTTGGCTTTCAAACACTTGCATCTCTCACGGTGCAGACGGTACGGAGTTTGACTTAACGACGAAAGGAAAATAATATCAATTAGAAATTCGGAAAATTTCAAGTTACATCAATGTAACAAAAGGAAAAAAAATAATGCTTACAAGCTTAAGATCAAAGTTCGAGATAGCAGAATTTGTTATGATGGTGTTCAAATCTTGAATAATTTAAATCAGGAAGGCAAAATCAAGGAGAAGAATGATTCGACATCATAATGAGATGTGAACGTTTGATTCACAATCGAAGGAAATACATGGACTTCTCAAGATATGAGATCAGCCATAGCCTTATTGAAGACACGCGTACTTATAGGTGACCACCCATCTCGAGGGTTTCGAGTCAAGTAAATGGATTCAATGATAGAGTCAAGTCACCATTTACATTTTGCCGAGACAAAGTATCTCGAGATGTAGGGATTCCACCTATAGCATTGCATGTTCTTAGTTATGGGGCACATCCTTAAGAAGACTTGAGAACCATAAGTAACGGTTTAAAGTTTCTTTTTTTTTATTTTTGATGACCATTCGGTTTAGATTCCCAATATCTTTGGGTATATTAAGATCCATGTTCACGTTGGTCAAGATATAGAAATAGTTACATGAAACGCTCAACGTATAACGGTGTTTAAATGTAAGAGTTGAAATGTAGGTTAGGTTCAATATTAACAGGAACATTATGTATGATAAGAATGAAGAGATACCAGTTCAAGGAATCAAAGATTTTTAAGATACAAAGAGGATGGTTCCGTTTGGTAACGCATTACCATTTGGAATCGTTGACACGTCAAGGTAAATTGACCCATTTGCCATAGAGACTTGTGTATGTTGACCATAGTTTATCACTCATCCCAGAAATCCCCAGGTAAGCATAACTGGTCTCACAATGAGATTTATACGATATGCTTGCCTTAGCCCGAAGGCCTTTTGCCAGGAAATCCAGAATACAGGTGTCTATGTGTCACACAAATTTCTTTGGTTTATGAAATCAAAACCTTGATTAGATTTTCATAGATTAGACATAGAGTCTAAGGAATTGAACCCACGACGATAAGTGTAGATTCCACATGTCGTTGAGAATAAGTTTAGGAAGTTCATTTGTCGGGGAGGGTCAAAGAGTCAAAGTTAAGTTTAGGGAGACAAGTAACTAAGTTTAAGCATACATAAGGCAATCCTATGCTAAGGCATCAAGTTACACAAAAGGCATAGCATTATGTAGCATGCAAACAACATGTAAGCACAAAGGTATAAGAATCTTTCTGTGAGGTTCATGCAACTATAGTCTAGGTCACCATTTCTAATAACCTAAATCCCTATAGTTATGGGCTCTGATACCAATCTGTCACACCCCAACCTTGATGGCGGAAACGTCGAGATGTGAGGGTTACGATTGTTCACAGCCACATAACGCTATTTATTAAGTCCAAATATATTAATCATAAGATTCAATTGTAACATTACAAGCAAAAGTTTCAACAAAGGGTACATCATGTACAAATGCTACAAATAACGTGATCATCCATTTTATCTCTAGGTCCAATCTTAGATGTGATAAGCTTCAAAGAGTAGAACACATACTTGAGGTATTCCTGAAACATGTTAAAAATAAAAGGTCAACATAAAAATGTTGGTGAGCATTCCACAGTTTTCAATACATAAGTATATAAAAGATGGCAATTCAAGTCGTGAGTTAGAGAATAAAGTGATTAGGGATGTTATGAACAATGCAACAATCAAACCTCGACAAAGTTTTACAAGTCTCAAACGTTTACAAGATTATACGATCAGCTAAGTGTACTTGGATCAACCAAAGCAGGCTTGTTTGGCCCATAGATCTATGACTTCGCTGGGCTAGCAATAGTTAATAATTGTACATATAACGCCATAACATGGTAACCACAAAAGTTCAACTAACAACTTTGCATGATGAATTGCCATAAAGATTACAAGTCTCAAATAAGTTTACAAGTGCAATGATAATAAGTTAACATGTTTCACCCCAAAGTGTGAAAAAAGCAAAAAGGGGTATGGAAATACTCACATGATATAATAAGATGATAGTAAGAAATTAACGATGCTCCAACGATTCTTTTTACAAGATACCTAACGTATATATATTCCAAGATTAAGTTTAAAGGTAAGATTAGCGAATAATCGTGAACTAGGGTTTCAATTGGAAATTTGGGGGTTTAATTAATTAAGAAAAATAATGAATCGTTTTTGGTTCAATAAAGACAAAATAATTCAATTACGTTTAAGAATGGTTAAACAAACGTCTCAACAATTTAAGTTAATGATTTAATAAAATTTAAGTATAATATGTGAAAAGAACTAATTAATTTAATAATTAGTTATTTAAAGCTTGTTAACGAGGATTAATTAAATACTTATTTAAATGACGTTAAAATTATTTAAAATCATTTTATAAAGTTTTGAACTTTTAAATGATTTATTATAAAGGTTTTATAATATCAAACCTTAAAAAAAATGAGAATAAAGTATAATTAAAATCATATTGTTTTATATGTTTCAAGAATTTGAATAAAATTGTAAATAAAATTGACCATTTATGATACAACATGGTTAAATGAAGAGATGAATAATTAATTATTTAAATAATTTTTTAAATAATCATTTGTGTAATTAATTATTTAAAGTATCTATAACATATAGATTTAAAGTGTTTTGAACTAATCTAAGTTTGACCTATAATATATTTATAACACATAAATGATAAATGATTTAATAATGTTTTTATAACTTTTTTTATTCTAAAAAAAATAATTAAATTTAAGATCACAAGTTTTAAAACCTTTAAAACCTAATTTAATAATTAATTAACTAATGACTTATCAAAATAACATAACTCATTTGATTTAAAGAAAACTATCATAAAGTAATAAAGGACAAACCTTTAAGTAACTTTTGTTATAGTTTTTTTTTATAATTTTAAACTATTAAAAATAGAATATTATTTTGTTTAAGAAAAGTTTCAGAAATTAAATTAATAATTTCTGGAATAAGTTTGGTTAACAACAATAATTTTATTTTGATTAAATAATATATTAAGAATTTATGAAATTTAAAATGATTAAAAATTAACAATAAAAAAAACTTAAGGGTGCCCGGGTTCGAACCCGGGACCCCATGTGTGAGTCTCTTGCGTTTTACCGGTGGGCTATAAGCCCAATTCCTGTTATGCTTTCCAAATTATATATTAAAAACCATACTTAGAAATCCCCAAATCCTTATGAACCCTAGTTTGTAGATAGATCTAATTGAACATGAAACTGTATTCGATAATCAAATCAAACTTAGGGCTTTCATTCCCCATATGAAATCGAGTTTGTGTACGTGTTTAATTTACCTTTATCGGTGTTTATTGAATGGTACAAGATCGAGTTGAATCGCGACAGAGAAGGGATTGATTCGAAGTGCTTTTGTTGATGATATCTCGATTGCTTGAAGGGTAAGCTTCTTTAGATGATAATTAACAAAAACCCTCTTTCAATTAGACTTGAAAAGATCCAGAAGGAGGAAACCCGTATAGTTGCAGGTCAATCAAATGGTGATGACCGATAGAGGTCTTTGGGTGGTTTCCAGATGAATTTGAATGCTGGTATCGGTTTAAGGTTCGATTTAGTTGTTTTCCTTCGATTATAAAAGCTCAATTTAGACTCTTTCGAATCAATTGGTTTCAATGTTTTTAATGCGGGTTTCGGTTTCAAGTTCGCTCAAGATGACTGCCAATTTATTCGAATTGCAACAGATCTTTGTTCGAAACGGTCTCAAGAGATGTTTATTATGGTTTAATTACGTTTTAAATCGTGCGTTTTTAGAGTGTAGGGATCGCCGGAGGTTTGGCCGGAGGAGTGGCCGGCAGCAGGGGAAGGGACGACGGGAGTGGGGGCGGTTTGGGTTGGTTTTAAATAAAAGTTACACTTTGGGTCCCTGAAGTATCCAAGATTATTATTTTATGCTAGAAGCTTTTATAAGTTTCAAAAATATTACAATCTAAACCCTTTTCTTATAAAAACAAATTTAAATAATAGATTAGATTAATTATTTATTAATCTTTTTTTTAGTTTTCATAAAATTTGCAAACCTTATAATTTAATTGTTTATTTTCAACAATAGAAATTTATAACTACTAATAAAATTTTATAATTTTATTAAAAGTCCTTTTTTAACTAAATAAATTTGAAGTAAACTTTTCCATTTAACTATTTATTATAAAATGATTATCAACACTTTATAACTATACAAAAAAAATACTTATACTCTATATATTATTACAAGTTCTTTTAAATAATTAGTAAATAAATAATTCACAATGTAAATTGCATTTAATCAATTAAAACTATTAAAATAATTTAATAATGAAAACTCAAAATGAGTTCGGGTTCGGGTTTATAATTTAAAAAAAAATTGACGGATGTTACATAATGATAACGAGCTATCCGAGTCTTTTGCAACAACAAGGTTGCTCACCCCAAGGCAACATCACGATAGCATGTTACTCGAGTCTTTTGCAACGACAAGGTTGCTCACCCCATAGGCAATCTCAATTATTGCACTTCATCCGAGTCTTTTGCAACACAAAGTCGCTCACCCCATATATATATGCTTGCAAGCCTTTCTTTCGTTCATTCATCATTCATTAATGCATGCATTCTTACTTCATGTTCCTCTTTCATTATCTTTCGCTTTACATTACATAATACTTCATTCATTCATTTAACATGACATGTAAAGCCACAAGAAAGATAAGCATACATCATAATAAGGAACATATCATACACATTCATCATCATCATACAGGGCAACATCATACATTCATAACATGCATAAACATGCAACATCATCATCATCATGCCCTACATGCTCTCTAAGGCCATAATAGTCATCTTACATGCTCTTACGAGAATCTTTACGTCAAAACTTACATCTGCACCTTCCCTCGAAGGCCAGAAGTCAAACCACACATTCCTTCGAGTGCAACAGCCCTATTCGGGCGTATGAACACCCTTCAGTCGCATGGCCTCCATGCGACTGAACATCATGCGACTGGACTCATGCGGATGAACATCTATGCGAATGAACATTCAATCGTGCGTACGGACCTTGTGCGAATGGGACTACTGCGAATGGGCACCGATGCGACTGACCTCATGCGAATGGACTCATGCGACTAAGCATCTATGCGACTGAACCCTCAGTCGTGCGATCCCCCATGCGACTGGACTCCCAGTCGTGCGACTGAAGCCTTAGTCGTGCGATTGAACCCTCAATCGTGCGAATGAATCCCAATCATGCGAATGACCCTTAATCGCCTCTCATTCGGCCGTATGGCCTCCATTCGGTCGCCTAGCCCTAGCTGATGCAGAATGGAGTTCATCCCGAACCCAATCTGCCATTTTCGGCCTCCAAGCTAATCCAAACCCATTCTAAGCCTAAATTAACCCTCCTGGACCTTAGGAATGCATACCTTAACACCATACAAGCACACACAAGCTCGGAAACATACATGAAGCGCATCATACACATCACACCCAAATGGGTCAAGCACATACTCACACCAAAAACGGGTTTTTTCATTTTCCAGCCCCAAAATCAGTTGAAAACAAGTAAAAGTGGGATCCTAGAACTCACACAATCGAGCACAACGTCAAGGGCTTCGATTTGGCTTGCTACACAACGAGTTTGGCCACCCGAATCACCCGAAACACTCTTTTTTCTCTTTTTCTTCTCCTTTCCCTCTTCTCTTCTCTATGTTGGCTGAAATGTGGGGGTAATGGGGAGAGTTGGCTGCCCTCTCCCCACTAATATCACCTCATTTCCCGACTTTTCTTCATTGGCGAGTTTGGTCCCTCGACTTTGAACTTTATTTCCTTTTCTTTCTTCGCCGGCTTCAAAATAATAAATATCCGGGTGTTACAATTTGTGCACCATTAGTCTTTGATTCCTCTCATCTTTATTAGAAGACTCATTGGGGGATGAGATGATTGGACCAAAGTCCTCTCTCTCACCACCAGCTTCAGGTTCTTGACTGCTGGATTTCCTCTGCTCATTGACATTCTCAGTTGAGATGTCAATGGGCTGAGTTGCCATGGTTGTGGTCTTAATAATGTAATCACTTGCAAAAGTGAGAGCCTCTTCCATATGGATATCCTGAACAGGTTCAGAAGTATCCACCTCAGTTATAGGTGACTGATGTGGGCTAGACTGAGGAGACTCAGGAGTACTCATCTCTCTTTGAGTTGGGGAAGAGAAGAGTGACTCATGGTACTCACTGAAACCTAAGTCTTCATCAGTATAGAAGGAAATGTTAGGAATGGGTTGATTGAGATCTAAAGGCTGGGGATGGTAACTGTCCCCTGAAGGTTGTTCACTAGAGTGTTGAGACTCAGAGTGAAGGCTTAAGGCAGTTGGGCTTGTGAGCTCATCAGGGTGAGCATGACGAACCTCATCCCTGATAGTTGAAGAGATGGGAGTGGTTTGCTCCTCATGGAAAGTGGGAGCTCTAGTGTCCACTTCCTCCTGTAAAGGTGAGTATATGGGGACCTGCACAGACTCAATAGCTTGAGCAGGGGTTCGTTTGGATTTTCTTTGTTAGGCGAGGGTTACTTGGGGCCTTTTTAGTGGTAGAGAGGTAGAAGGTGTAGGTTCAACACTAGCTTGTGTTGCTAGGTTGTCACCTTGAGCAATGAGCTCTTACATTTTGGGGACAAGGGCTGTTTCTACCCCTGAGAAGCCTACAGTTGGCTTCTTCATGATTTTAAAGATGTCGGGCTTCATCTGTCCCAATTTAAGAATATTATTTGTTTCCCTCAACTGTGAGCCCAGTTCACAGTTGAGAATGTGTTGAACATATCTAGGAAACATATAATATTCTAAGGAGTCCAAGTTAGCAAGTAAATTGGTATAGACAAATTGAGAGTACCTGAGCTTGACCCCTTGAACCATTCGATGCACTATGAAGGAGAGATCCTCAGGAATCTGGTCCCACCCTCCATGCTTGTTTGACAAGCTGTGGATAACCACATGGAGTAGGTATTTCCACTGGGATGAGACCTTTCCTTTCCTGAAGGTCTTTACAGAGAAATCTCCCTCATAGCCCATCTGCTCAAAGGAATGATTTACAGCTTCCCTTGGGAAGGACAACTCACCTTCTTCATCATCCAGCTGCAAATGAGTGTTGATGATGGCCGTAGTGATGAAGATTGTCCTCCCTTGCAATGTGGCAGATAGTGCCTTCTCCCCGTCCATGATGACCTCTTGGCAGGTCTTCCAGAATTTAAGCAGATGATCCTCATAGAGAGTAGGATCAATGGTTAAGGAGGTGAAGTAATTTGATAAAGCTAAGAACTGGCAAATGTCTGAGAAACTTTCATCTTTCTCAGAGCTTAACAGAGCAACCTGATTGTGTTGCCTGTGAAGTTGCATGGAGAAATCTGGGTTGTTTCTGAGGTTAAGGATGGCCATTTGAGAAGCTTAAGGATGAAGAAAGGTGAAAAGAAAAGGCGGTTTGGAAATTAGGTTTGAGGAATAGTAGAATTGAGGAAGATAGTGAGGGAGAGGGGGAACCGTTGGGTATTTATGTGAAAAGGATTTGAACCAAAGTTAATGAAAGAGGATAAACTTTGAAATCCGAATGTCGATCCCACCTCTGAAAAGTAGTTTACTTTTGCTCAAAAAGTAGTTTTCTTGGAATTCAAAAAGCTTCCGAATGTAAATTATCTTCGGAAGTTTTAATGAAAAAGCTTCCGAAGCTAAAATGACTTCGGAAGATTTTTCTGAGAATCTTGAAAATTTTGCTTCAGAAGAGAAATAAACACTTGAATTCTTTGTATATAAAGAAACAAAGCTTCCGAGAGTTAATTTTGCTTCGGAAGGAGAAAGTCCTTAAAAACAAATAAGTGTCTGAGACAAGTATTTAAGCTTCGGAAGATATATTGAGACTTCTTCCAAAGGTAAAATTTCTTAGACAGTTATTATTTTGAAGACATGATTTACTTTCGAAGGTAAAAAATATATCTTCCGAAGGATCAAAAAATTTTCAAGAATCTAAGGAAAGTCTTCAAAAAGGATTTGATATCCAAAGAAAACATGAGCTTATAAAAATGATAAACTAGACAACTTAGGACACACATATTTTAAGAAATAATTAGAATTAGTTTTAAGAAAAGATCTACTCAAAGTTAATCATCCTAATAGCTGATATTAGATATTTAAATATCTTTTCATCAAAAGCTTTTGTAAACAGATCAGCATATTGTTCATCAGTATGAACTTTGACTAGTTTAATTAATCCCTTTTCATAGTTATCTCTTATTAAATGATACCTGATATTGATGTGTTTGGTCCTTGAGTGCTGCACAGGGTTCTCAGTGATAGAGATAACACTATTGTTGTCTATGTGGATAGGAGTCTCTTTGAAGTTAAATCCATAGTCCAGCATGTGATTTTGAATCCAAAGCACTTGAGCACAGCAACTTGCAGCAGCAATGTATTCAGCCTCATCAGTTGATGCAGACACACAGGATTGTTTCTTGCATTGCCATGAGACAACCCTTCCACCAAGGAATTGACATCCCCCAGATGTAGACTTTGTAGTCATGTTGCAACCACCATAATCACTATCTGTATAAGCATACAGATTGAAGTCTGGATTCTTTGGATACCATAAACCAAGTGTTGAAGCACCTTTGAGGTATCTTAAAATCCTTTTGACAGTGATTAGGTGAGACATCTTAGGGTTGGCTTAATATCTTGCACAAATACATGTAGAAAACATGATATTAGGCCTGCTAGCTGTAAGATACATAAGAGACCCAATCATTGCCCTGTATAAGTTTTCATCTACACACTCCCTCTCAAGATTAGGGTCCAAGAGAGTGGTGTCTGGCTATGGGTGTCTTAGCAATCTTACAATCAGTCATGTTAAACCTCTTGAGTATGTCTTGAACATACTTTGACTGACTTATGAAGATGCCATCTTCAACTTGCTTCACTTGAATTCCCATAAAGAAATTGAGTTCTTCCATTGCACTCATTTCAAATCTGTCTTTCATCAGCTTCTCAAAGTCTTTGCAGAGCTTTGGATTAGTTGAACCAAAGATGATGTCATCTACATACACTTGAACTAGCAATATGTCATTTCCCTGTCCTTTGATGAAGAGAGTTCCATCTATAGTACCTCTCCTGTATCCATGTTTACAAAGATACTCAGACAATGTCTCATACCACTTCCTGGGTGCTTGATGCAGCCCATAAAGAGCTTTGTCAAGCTTGCAGACATAATCAAGATGATCAGGGTCTACAAAACCAGGTGGCTGTTTGACGTACACCTCTTCATCAATCACTCCATACAGAAAAGCACACTTCACATCAAGTTGAAAGACCTTGAAGTTCTTGGATGCATCAAATGCCAGGAATATCCTAACAGCTTCTAATCTTGCTACAGGAGCAAAGACATCAGTGTAGTCAATCCCTTCTTCTTGTGTGTATCCTTGAACAACTAGTCTAGCCTTGTTCTTGATGATAATGCCTCTATTATCCTTCTTATTCCTAAACACCCATTTGGTTCCAATGGTAGTCTTCCCATGAGGAATATGACAAAGGTTCCAAACTTTTTGCCTTTTAAATTGAAGCAACTCTTGTTGCATAGCTTCAACCCAACTTCCATCCTTTAGAGCCTCATCAACTTTCTTTGGCTCTATCTGGGATAAGAAACAAGAGTGAAGATAAACATTTGCTTCATGGGTTTGTCCTCTTGTTCTTACCCCTGTGACAACATCTCCATTGATGTTTGTGGTCGGGTGAGACTTGTGGATCCTAAGTTGAGGGATCATAGCAAGTTGCTGAGAAAGATCCAAATTTGAGAAATTTAGATCTGGCATAGATGATTCACCCTCCACATCATCACACTTATCAAGATTGACTTGATCCAATGAGTGTGTGACATCATTGATGTTGTCATCTATGGTGTGGTTATTAGCATCAAGAAATTCCTGATCACTTTCACCATCACCATTGTTGTCTTCCTCAATTGAGGTATCTTTGTCTAGTTGTGGAGCCTCTGAGCTGGAATTTGAAGGCACCCCAGATGTATCAGCTGAATTTGTCATTATAGTGCTGATAGAAACCTCATTTGCTGAAGTAGTTCCAACTGGAGCTGAAGATGTATGAGTTGAAGGTCTTCTCAGTTCAAATCTTGGATCAGGATCACCTGTATTTAAATTTTCTACAGATCCTGAAACATTCTCAAAAGATTTGTTAAAACAATTTGTAACTAAATCAAGATCAAATAGCCAATCAGGACCAGAACCAGCCACATAAGGTGTGTGTTCATTGAAAGTCACATTGGCTGACTCCTCAACAATTCTAGTTCTAAGGTTGTATACTCTTTAAGCCTTAGCTTGGGAAGAGTATCCAATGAAGTGTCCATCATCTGATTTCTCAGCAAATTTGGCAATTTGATCTTTGGTATTCAAGATGGTGCAAGGACATCCAAATGACCTGAGAAAACCAATGAAAGGTTTTATCTTGTGCCAAAGTTCATAAGGAGTCTTACCATGTGTCTTAACTACTAAAACTCTGTTTTGCACATAGCAAGCAGTGTTTACTGCCTCTGCCCAGAAGGTGATGGGCAGTTTAGAGTCAGACAACATAGTTCTTGCAGCTTGAATTAGTGTCCTGTTTCTCCTTTTAGCAACAACATTTTGCTGAGGAGTCCTAGGAGCACTATATTGTCTTGTAATACCTTTTTCATCACAAAATGTATCAAGGATTTGATTCTTGAATTCAGTCCCTTGATCACACCTTATGGTTTTGACCTTGTCATCACTTTGATTCTCAATTTTTAAGATGAAATTCTTCAGAATCTCAGGGGTCTCATCCTTAGTTCTAAGAAAGAAAACCCAAGTGAATCTTGTAAAATCATCGGTGATCACTAAACAATAAGAGGTCCTTCCTAGACTCATTACACTGGTGGGGCCAAAGAGATACATATGTAATAAGTGTAGGGGTGTAGTGATGGAGTTCCTTTCCTTAAGCTTGTGAGATACCTTATGTTGCTTCCCTTTCAGGCATGCAACACAATGATCATAACTTGTAAACTCTTTGTTTGGCATTCCAGTTACCAAATCATGTTTAATTAGTTTATTAATGTTCTTAAATTTTACATGGCACATTCTTTTATGCCATATCATCACTATTTGCTTTAGACAGAAAGCATGAAACTTCTCCGGAGGGAGATGTTTCTTGCAAGTCCATCTTGTACATGTTCCCTTTCCTGGGGGCTCTAAGCAGGATGTGCTCATGAGGAATGACCACTCCAGGCTTGAGAACAATGCACTCATGCTCAGTAAAGAGCATATTATGACTCTGATCACAAAATTGGGATACACTCAAAAGATTGTACCCAAGCTCCTTGACAAAGTTTATCTTTTTAATGTTGAGCTTACCATTTGTGACCTTGCCCCTTCCAGAAATGTAACCACCTTCATCTCCTCCAAAAGCACCTGGTCCTCCATCAATCCTCTCAAAGTTATGGAGTAGTGACCTATTGCCTGTCATGTGCCTGGAACAGCCACTATCAATGATCCAGACATTCTTGTTTGTCTTGAGCTGTTCTTACACAAAGAAAACGATTAGTTACATTTGGAAACCCAAGCCTTACTTGTCTTGGGCACACTAAGTATAATAGAAGGTAATGCAACAGTAATAGATCCTATGGTTGTGCTAGAAGGATCTTGAGCTGTTGTTGATGGAGAAACTTCAGTCACTTGGTCTTTCTTAGACTTCCACACCACCTTTGGAGTCTTGGACTTGACCTTCAAAACTTCGGAAGCTTTTGGGACTTCGGAAGTTTTGAGGACCGAACCTTCGGAAGATTTTGCTGTCACTGCAGCAGACTTCAGTGCTTCGGAAGAATTCCTTTCTTCCGAGACCAACTTCTCTTCCGAAGGTAATTTTCCATTTGCCTTCTTCTTTGATTTGGAGCTTCTGAAGGAAAAAGACTTTCCTTCCGAAGCTTGAATCTTCTTGAAACTCTTTGAAGTCTTTGTCTTGGTCATATGGACAGTACTTTTAGGATTGTATGGATGATGTGATCCAAATTATACATATAAAACACATCAATTACACATCAATTATTCTATAAACACTTACTGAAAATGATGATTTGATACTTAAATCGTTCATATTGTGTTATCAGGCTTGGAAAAGACCATGATGAACAAAAGGAGCTTAAATAAGAAGAAAATAAAGAAAATCAAGTTTTGGAATTCAAGCATGGGGCCGTGCTTCATGAGGCACGCCCCCATGCCCAACCTGAAACACACCCCCGTGCTTAAATCAACACACCCCCGTGTTTGGTGGCCCGATAGGACAAAAAGTACGGTTCCCCGACCCGAGGCACGGGGGCGTGCCCCAGGAGGCACGGGGCCGTGCCCCACCACAAACACGGGGCCGTGCCCCATTGAACACGGGGTCGTGCCCGACAACGTCTGAGCGTACGAGCCGACCAACTTTTACGTACATTGTACTAGCACGGGGCCGTGCTTAAACACTCCAGAAAGCCTATAAATAGAACTTCATTTGCAACTTTGAGAGTAGCTTTTGGGAGGTGAAGTGCTGGTGTTCCCTCTCGGGAACCCAACCTTTGGAGGTCCTTAGAAGGTTTTGGAGGTTCATTCAACACTTAGAATAAGCTAGGGATCGTTTAACATCATCCATTATGGATCACCGGTTTGATTGTTCTAATTTACTGATGATTTCATTACTATCTTTTATCTTTGTTGTTATGTTCAAGCTCCTTGTGAGCTAAACTTCATATGTTATTCTAATTTAATGAAACTTATATAATTTGTGATGAACTAATGGTGTGATATATATTATGTTAATGTTATGGTGGTCTTGGGAAAACTATTGATGGGTAGCATCTACATTTGAACGGGAAGTTATAAATTTATGGTTTGTGATTGTGATTGTCATACACGGGTGAAAAACGTATGATCAACTTTCATTCGCGAAACCGGTCTTCATAATAGATCCATGGCTAATGAACTAGAAATGGTTATTAGAAATCATATCACTTTAACTTTCTGATCATTTGCGGGTTCCCTTTTATTAGTTCGAAAACTTCAGTAATTGTTACGGTTTTCTAAAATTAATGGTGTGTTAGGAAGGAACCTGATCAACTCTCTTTTTAACATTAAGTTATGTTTTCAGAAATCGTATGTCAAATAGGTCACAAAAGATTTACCTACATTACTAGGGCTTTGATCTGAGCAGTAAACTTAGCTTGACAGGATCAAGTCACTACGGCAGCTGGATAGACGAGAAATTGCGCCAGCTCATCTTTATAAACATTAACATAATTACATTAATCCATATCAATTCATCATAGTTATATAAGTGTAATCTAAATTAGGATAACAGCCTTACTTCACTGAAAGAATCACCAAAAGTCTCAACCTATCTTTATTTATCTTTATCTATCTTTATTTATTGTTGTCATGTTTAACTTATCATTTTCTAAAACATAAAACTAATAGTCAATTATGAGGGTTGTTGAGTAGGCTTAGTGTGTCCACAGATTGATACTCGGTTCTTACCAACACTATATTACCATACGACAGCTACACTGCCTTTTGTGTGTGTGGTTTAGTATTAGTAATAACCATTTAAAACTTAATATGTGCAAAGAATCTATATCAAAATGTATATACTATCCGCACCCATCAAGTTTTTGGCGCCGTTGCCGGGGACACATGTTAGTTTGAAAGACGATCCAAATTTTTGAGTATTTTGTTTTATTTGAAAAAAAAATTTAAAAAAAGTTTAAAAAAATGAAAGAAGTTATCTCCATAAAATGCTATCAAGGTTGAAAAGAATGAGGGACTAATGTCACGGAGTGAATTCCAAACTCACGTGCGGCACTTAGTCACCGTACTAAGTCAGCCTTGATCGTAACTAGATCACCAAGTTGGCAGTGATTCGACGACTTGTAAAGATTATACAAAGATCACAAGAGGACTTTAAAGAAAGATTGCTTGTATTACTTGAGAATTTGGTTACAAGGAAGCTTTGAGTACAACACTTTGTGAGGTGATCCACAAGTGATCCCTCACCTCCTATTTATACTTGTTGCTAAGGATCTAGAAATCTCTAATCTAGATTATTCTAATACAAATATCAAAGATATTACTAATCTAAATATCTTAGATATTAACTAGTTTAAATATCTAAGATATTATCTAATCTAGTATCTAGATATTTCTTATCTTAATATCTAGATACTTTACAATGTTAATATCTAACTTTCTAGAGATTTCTCTTGTGTAATGCTTCCTGCAAAATGTGGCTGCATTTTGTGGTGCCCCCGAAGAGTTGATCACGGATTTAAGCGGGTCGTGACAGTCTCCCCCACCTAAACTCGCGACGTCCTCGTCGTGTCTTCGTGGTAGCTTTTAATTTGATCCTGGAATTGCCACAATGCTTCTTCCGGCTCCCAGCTGGTCTCACTGTCAGGCATGTTTTTCCACCTGACTAAATACTCCTTGTAACTAGGCACGCCCCTCTTTCGGATAGTACGATCTGATAGAATTTGAGCAACTTCTCGATCAAATGATGTTACTACAGCCGTTGGTGCTCGTTTGGATACTCCTCTCTCTAAGTCTTCTATGTCTTCATGGTACGGCTTAAGAAGACTTACGTGAAAGACCGGGTGTATTTTTAATTTGGGCGGTAGTTGGAGACGGTAAGAGACTTTGCCCACTCGTGCGATTATGGGGAAGGGACCTTCATACTTCCTCACCAGTCCCTTGTGCACGCTTCATAAGGACTTGAATTGTTGTGGCAATAGTTTTATCATGACTTGGTCCCCAACTTGGAACTCAACATGCCTTCGCTTATTGTCTGCCCATTTCTTCATTTTCTTGGCTGCCTTATTTAATGAAGCTCGTGCCAGATCTGCTTGCTCATGCCATTCTCTAATTGCCTTGAAAGCAGCAGGGCTACTTCCATTATAAGAGGCGGCTAAAGCATTTGGGGTTAGTGGCTGTCGTCCTGTGACTATCTCGAAAGGACTCTTACTGGTTGCTTCACTTCTTTGCATATTGTAAGAGAATTGTGCCACATCGAGGAGTTTCGCCCAATCACGTTGGTTGGCACTCACATAATGTCGTAGGTACAGTTCTAGTAATGCATTGACTCGTTCGGTTTGCCCATCGGTTTGGGGATGGAAGCTAGTTGAGTAATTCAAACTTGTCCCTGCGATTTTGAACAACTCGGACCAAAATTTCCCTGTGAAGCGTGGATCGCGATCACTTACAATAACTTGTGGAATGCCCCAATATTTTACCACATGCTTGAAGAATAATCTTGCCGTCTCAGCTGCAGTTACATCGGCAGGTGCGGGAATAAACGTCCCATACTTGGAAAACCGGTCCACAACCACGATTATGCTACCATTCCCTTCAGACTTTGGTAGGCAAGTGATAAAATCCATCGAGACACTTTCCCATGGGCCATTGGGTGTCGGTAATGGTTCTAACAATCCCCCTGGTTGCCGTTGCTCAATCTTATCTTGTTGACAGACCAAGCAGGTTTTTACGTATGTTTCAACATCATCTTTCATTTGGGGCCAGTAAAAAGTACCTTCGATAAGCGCCAATGTCCGCTTTATTCCCGGATGGCCGGCCCATCTTGAGTCATGACACTCCTTCATAATTGTGCGTCTTAGATGGCCCCATCTAGGAACATATAGTCGGTCTCCAGTGGTAAATAACATGCCTTCTTTTAACCAAAACCGCCTAGTCTTCCCGTCACGAGCTAAAGAGACTAGGTGTTTGGCAAAAGAATCCTGTTCTAGGCCTTCTTTGATTTTGTCTTGGATATCGAATGTAGGCCTTGTTATTGCAGCAAACTCGGCCTTTCGGCTTAAAGCGTCAGCGACAACGTTAGCTTTCCCTGGTTTGTATTCCAAGACATAATCAAATTCGGCAAGGAAATCTTGCCACCTGGCTTGCTTTGGGCTCAGCTTCTTTTGTGTTTGAAAGTAGCTAGTAGCAACATTGTCGGTTTTTATAACAAACCTGGACCCGAGAAGATAATGTCGCCATGTTCTAAGACAATGAACGATGGCTGTCATCTCCTTTTCTTGCACCGTATATTTCTTCTCGGTGTCGTTTAGTTTTCGGCTCTCAAAGGCGATTGGGTGTCCTTCTTGCATCAGTACGCCTCCAATAGCGAAGTCTGAGGCATCGGTATGCAATTCGAAAGGCTTGCTCATGTCCGGTAATTGTAAAACCGGTTTGGTCATGACAGCGTCCTTTAGTTGCTTAAAGGACTCTTGACACCGTTCATCCCAATCCCAAGTTTTGTTTTTCTTTAGTAGATCGGTTAGCGGGGCAGCTTTTGCGGAATATCCTTTGATAAAGCGTCGGTAATAATTGACCAACCCGAGAAATGATCGTAACTCGGGTACTTTGGTTGGTGCCTCCCAATCTTGAATTGCCCGGACTTTAACGTCATCCATCATGAGTTGCCCCTCCTTGATTCGATGGCCCAAAAACTCGACCTCCTCTTGAGCAAATGAACATTTTTCCTGTTTGACATATAACTCGTTTTCTCGTAATACTTGGAATACTTGCCGCAGATGGTCAACATGTTCTTCCATTGTGCGGCTGTATACAACGATATCGTCCAAGTACACGACTACGAATTTATCAAGGAAGGGGTGGAAGAGTTTGTTCATAAGAGTACAGAAAGTGGCTGGGGCGTTGGTTAGACCGAACGGCATTACCAAGAATTCATATGAGCCATACCTTGTGACACAGGTTGTTTTGGCTTCATCTCCTTCAGCGATTCTCACTTGGTAGTATCCTGATCGCAGATCTAACTTTGAAAAGTATTTTGCCCCTCCAAGTTGGTCAAATAGGTCTGCGATTAGCGGGATTGGGTACTTGTTTTTCACCGTGATCTTGTTTAGTGCCCGGTAATCAATGCACATGCGAAGTGACCCATCTTTCTTTTTCTGGAATAGTACCGGTGCACCATATGGGGCTTTAGAAGGACGGACATATCCAGCATCCAGCAGCTCTTTTAGTTGTTTTCTTAACTCCTCCAATTCTGGTGGAGACATGCGATACGGGGCCTATGCCGGGGGCTTGGATCCTGGTTCCAAAGTGATCTCATGGTCAACTTCTCTTCGTGGAGGGAGTTTCTTGGGTAGCTCGGCTGGCATAACATCCTTGTACTCTTCTAGTACATGACTGATTGGTTTTGGTACCATGTATGGGGCTGTTTCTCCATCATCGCCCCTAGTTACCGCCAAGTAACATGGTTCTCTTTTAATGTATCCTTTCTCTACTTCACCATGTTTACGTCGCCACCATAGGCCTGCTGTATCTTTCAAATAAAGTGTGGCAGTCTTGATCTTCGTAGCGTCGTCAAGAATGCCTACTCCATCGAAGTATCGTTCCATTTCCCACAGGAAGTCATCAACGGCCCTTGCTTCTCGTTTGCCTACGAAGGGTGTTGGTTTTGGGACTTCAATCCTGGGCGTGAAGCTGACAATGTTTCCACCTGCTGCGATCATGGCTTTATTACATTCATTGACCTTAGATTCTAGGCCTAGAAGGCTGCGATGCATGTCTACAGAAAGTTCGTCCATGTCTTTTCGTAGCTTGATGATCACTTCCCGGGTAGCCTCCTTGATGGCATCGTTTACCATTAACTGCACCTCACTACGAAGTACCTCGATTGCTGCCTTCAGGTCGTCTCTTAGGTCGCTGAAATCAGTTTCCAGCCCATCTAATCGCTGGAATGCATTGTTGACTTGCGTCCCGATTCCTGTGATTGCAGCCTCCACCTCAGCAACTCGTTTGTCCAAGGTCTTATCCTTAGACACTCCCCGGCTCTTCTTGCTCCCATGAGACGTTCCGTCTCGACCACGATTCTCGTCACCTCCTGTAGCACTTGTGACCACAATCTTTTCCGATTCTGTCGTCATCCCAATGAATCGATCTGCTCTGATACCACTTGTCACGGAGTGAATTCCAAACTCACGTGCGGCACTTAGTCACCGTACTAAGTCAGCCTTGATCGTAACTAGATCACCAAGTTGGCAGTGATTCGACGACTTGTAAAGATTATACAAAGATCACAAGAGGACTTTAAAGAAAGATTGCTTGTATTACTTGAGAATTTGGTTACAAGGAAGCTTTGAGTACAACACTTTGTGAGGTGATCCACAAGTGATCCCTCACCTCCTATTTATACTTGTTGCTAAGGATCTAGAAATCTCTAATCTAGATTATTCTAATACAAATATCAAAGATATTACTAATCTAAATATCTTAGATATTAACTAGTTTAAATATCTAAGATATTATCTAATCTAGTATCTAGATATTTCTTATCTTAATATCTAGATACTTTACAATGTTAATATCTAACTTTCTAGAGATTTCTCTTGTGTAATGCTTCCTGCAAAATGTGGCTGCGTTTTGTGGTGCCCCCGAAGAGTTGATCACGGATTTAAGCGGGTCGTGACACTAAGCTTCAAAGTCAATGGTAATCGGTTAATGGCCAAATCGATGTACCAACTAAGATTTTCTCGGAGGTAATAAACATCCACCTCATTTAAAACTAAGTGTGGGGAAGGGTCTAGCCAAGGACCCGTAACAAAACATGGCTCTATGTTATTTTTCAGTCTGTTTATTTTTATTTTGTTTTGTGTGCATAGGACTTTACTTTTATGTTATAAATAATTTGGTGATGTTTTAGATTAATCCCGATGATTCTTTTAAGCTTATTCAAGACGGCTGTGGAAAAACGATCGCACGCATTTGATTCATCATTTTAGGGGAGTTTTCGTTTGCCTTTCTCTACTTAATATTTATTGTGAATCACATTGAGGACAATGTGAAGTTTAAGTGTGGGGAAGGGTAATACATGCTTAATTCTTTGTTTAAAATAGGTCCAAGTTATAATTAAATCTTTTGCGAAAAGTCACTCAGTGTGCGGCAACAACACCGGAAACATAAAACAAAATATAAATATATGTTTTCGAGAAAACCCAAATAATCTTAAAAATGTTTTTTGTGATATCTTGAAAAGCAAAAAGAGTTGGTGAAAATATTCAAACATGTAAAATGCAATACTTATACCCAATTCCATCCTATGTGTGAGCTTATTTTTTAGCCTTAAACAAGCTTTGCATTTATGCATTTTTGCTTTCATTATGGATATATTGAGGGTGTCTTATGTTGCGTGTGAATTAGAACTTGTTTTGGGTATGCATTTCAAAACCTTATAAGTGTTTCTTGCATAAAAAAGATTTAGGCAATTAGGAAAACCCGACATTCGAGCCTCTACCATTTTCAAATATCCTTACCCAAACATTATCCCTAGTTAGCCCCGTTGAGCTAAAACGTTTTCATTTTTTATCACCCAAATCACTAAGCCACTTAACCAAAAAGCCTTCAACAATACCCATTTTCGTTAAAGACATGTTTTGGCTTATTTCAAAAAAAAAAGAAAGAAAGAAAAAAAAAAGAAGGAAGAAGAAAACTAGTTCCATCATTTTATGGTATTTCAAGATATGTGTTCGAAAAAGAAAAAAATGATATGAAAGATTCCTAACTTGTGGGGAACTAGTTTCTTGAAGGAAAATGCAACAAAAACCAAACCGAATCCAAGAATTCGACATCCAAATCCGTTGGGTGCTTTTAGGCTCAAAGCCGAACGACCCTTAAAAAGAAAGGATAGCTACGTATATCATCGGGTTAAGGAGGAGGTGCAGTTTTTGAAAATGCAATACGGTCTGGACGATCTGACCATAAACAAGTCCTCAAGTTAGCATATCCCTTCTAGCTTGAGTATTGTATAAGGAACCATTTTATTGGTTTCCCTTTAGTTTGTGAAATAAGCCAAGACCGCTGTTTTTAGCATTTAGCCACTTTTATCCAAATAATCCATACCCTGAACCCGAGCCAAATTACAACCCATCAAAGACCTAATGATTTATGCAAGTAAATGCCTAACATAGGTGGAGATTTGATCCCTTATCAAGCATATGATTTCACACGTATTCATACTAGGCAATTGAGCGTATTATTCATACTTCATCTTATGTATGGTTCCATAAATATAGCCGAGTGTGAGTGCACCTTGTGAGAAGTGTGAATTTTTACATGTTAAAAATATTTAGAAACCATTCTATTGCTTGAAAGGATATCATTTCACATGTGCTTAACTGTTTATATTTGGGTAAACCAAGTTTGCTTGTATAGTTCTCGAAAGACATGTTTATATCTTGATTTATTTGGTTTTTGGTGGTGTTGCTATTTTGAGTGATTTTGCTTGAGGACAAGCAAAGTTTAAGTGTGGGGATATTTGATGTGATCCAAATTATACATATAAAACACATCAATTACACATCAATTATTCTAGAAACTCTTACTGAAAATGATGATTTGATACTTAAATCGTTCATATTGTGTTTTCAGGCTTGGAAAAGACCATGATGAACAAAAGGAGCATAAATAAGAAGAAAATGAAGAAAATCAAGTTTTGAAATTCAAGCATGGGGTCGTGCTTCATGAGGCACGCCCCCATGCCCAGCCTGAAACACACCCCGTGCTTAAATCAACACACGCCCGTGTTTGTTGGTCGACACGGCAGTTTGAAAGATGATCCAAATTTTTGATTATTATGTTTTATTTCCAAAAAAAATAAATAAAATTATTTCAAAAAAATTAATTTTGTTTCAAAAAAAAAAATTAAAAAATATTTTAAAAAAAATGAAGAAAAAATCTATCCACATAAAGCTATCAAAGTTGAAAACAATGAGGAAGTAAGCTTCGAAGTTAGTGGTTATCGTTTAATGGCCAAATCGATATACCAACTAATATTTTCTTGAAGGTGATAAACCTCCACCTCATTTAAAACTAAGTGTGGGGAAGGGTCTAGCCAAGGACCCGTAACCAAAACATGGCTCTATGTTACTTTCAGTCTGTTTATTGTTATTTTGTTTTGTGTGCTTAGGACTTTAATTTCATGTTTTAAATAATTTGGTGATGTTTTAGATTAATCCTGATGTTTCTTTTGAGCTCATTCAAGGCGGTTGTGGAAAAACGATCGCACACATTTGAGTCATCATTTTAGGGGAGTTTTCGTTTGCCTTTCTCTACTTAATATTTATTGTGAATCACATTGAGGACAATGTGAAGTTTAAGTGTGGGGAAGGGTAATACATGCTTGATACTTTACTTATAAATAGGTCCAAGTTATAATTAAATCTTTTGCATAAAGTCACTCTAGTTTGTGACAACAACATCGGAAAAAACAAAATATAAATATATGATTTCGAGAGAAAAATAAGCAAATGAAACAAACCCAAATAATCTTAAAAATGTTTTTTGTGATATCTTGAAAAGCAGAAAGAGTTTGTGAAAATATTCAAACATGTAAAATGAAACACTTATACCCAATTACGTCCGATGTGTGAGCTTATTTTTTAGCCTTAAACAAGCTTTGCATTTATGCATTTTTGCTTTCATTATGGATATATTGAGGGTGTCTTATGTTACGTGTGAATTAGAACTTGTTTTGGGTATGCATTTCAAAACCTTATAAGTGTTTCTTGCATAAAAAGGATTTAGGCAATTAGGAAAACCCGACATTCGAGCCTCTACCATTTTCTAATATCCTTACCCAAACATTATCACTAGTTAGCCCCGTTGAGCTTAAACGTTTTCATTTTTTATCACCCAAATCACTAAGCCACTTAACCAAAAAGCCTTCAACAATACCCATTTTCGTTAAAGACATGTTTTGGCTTATTTCTTCAAAAAAAAAAAGAAAGAAAGAAAGAAAAAAAAAGAAGAAAGAAGAAAACTAGTTCCATCATGTTATGGTATTTCAAGATATGTGTTCGAAAAAGAAAAAATGATATGAAAGATTCCTAAATTGTGGGGAACTAGTTTCTTGAAAGAAAATGCAACAAAAACAAAACCAAATCCAAGAATTTGATATCCAAATCCGTTGGGTGCTTTTAGGCTCAAAGCCGAACAACCCTTAAAAAGAAAGAATAGCTACGTATATCATCGGGTTAAGGAGGAGGTGCAGTTTTTGAAAATGAAATACGGTCTGGACGATCTGACCATAAACGAGTCCTCAAGTTAGCATATCCCTTCTAGCTTGAATATTGTATAAGGAACCACTTTATTGGTTTCCCTTTAGTTTGTGAAATAAGCCAAGACCACTGTTTTTAGCATTTAGCCACTTTTATCCAAATAATCCATACCCTAAACCCAAGCCAAATTATAACCCATCAAAGACCTAATGATTTATGCAAGTAAATGCCTAACATAGGTGGAGATTTGATCCCTTGTCAAGCATATGATTTCACACGTGTTCATACTAGGCAATTGAGCGTATTATTGATACTTCATCTTATGTATGATTCCATAAATATAGCCGAGTGTGAGTGCACCTTGTGAGAAGTGTGAATTTTTACATGTTAAAAATATTTAGAAACCATTCTATTGCTTGAAAGGATATCATTTCACATGTGCTTAACTGTTTATATTTGGATAAACCAAGTTTGCTTGTATAGTTCTCGAAAGACATGTTTATATGTTGATTTATTTGGTTTTTGGTGGTGTTGCTATTTTGAGTGATTTTGCTTGAGGAAAAGCAAAGTTTAAGTGTGAGGATATTTGATGTGATCCAAATTATACATATAAAACACATCAATTACACATCAATTATTCCAGAAACTCTTACTTAAAATGATGATTTGATACTTAAATCATTCATATTGTGTTTTCAGGCTTGGAAAAGATCATGATGAACAAAAGGAGCTTAAATAAGAAGAAAACGAAGAAAATCAAGTTTTGGAATTCAAGCATGGGGTCGTGCTTCATGAGGTACACCCCCATGCCCAGCCTGAAACACACCCCCATGCTTAAATCAACACACCCCCGTGTTTGTTGGTCCGACACGACAAAAAGTATTGTTCCCCGACCCGAGGCACGGGGCCGTGCCCCACCACAAACACGGGGTCGTGCCCCATTGAACACGGGGCCGTGCTCGACAACCTCTGAGCGTACGAGCCGACCAACTTTTACGTACATTGTACTAGCACGGGGCCGTGCCTTTTAGGCACGGGGCCGTGCTTAAACACTCCAGAAAGCCTATATATAGGACTTCATTTGCAACTTGAAGATGAGCTTTTGGGAGGTGAAGTGCTGGTGTTCCCTCTCGGGAACCCAGCCTTTGGAGGTCCTTAGAAGGCTTGGGAGGTTCATTCAACACTTAGAAGAAGCATGGGATCGTTTAACATCATCCATAATGGATCACCGGTTTGATTGTTCTAATTTACCGATGATTTCATTACTATCTTTTATCTTTGTTGTTATGTTCAAGCTCCTTGTGACAAAAACTTGATGGGGTGCAGATAGTATATATATTTTGATATAGATTCTTTGCACATATTAAGTTTTAAATGGTTATTACTAATACTAAACCACACACACAAAAGGCAGTGTACCTGTCGTATGGTAATATAGTGTTGGTAAGAATCGAGTATCAACCCGTGGACACACTAAGCCTACTCAACAACCCTCATAATTGACTATTAGTTTTATGTTTTAGAAAATGATAAGTTAAACATGACAACAATAAATAAAGATAGTAAAAGTATGCAGGATCGGGTTTGTCACTTAAACACTTGTATTTCTCTCAAACTCACTTATGGAAACACTCAAATCAGATGAAGTAATGTCTTTTACAAGAGTTGATAATAATATAATAAGTAGCAAAGGAACAAGCAGAAATATATTTTCAAGGCACTTGTATATATTACTTCTCAACTCAAGATATTACAAGACTCTTACAAGCATGAAACAAGAGTTACAATGAGAAACTATATATACTAGATCCTACAACCGGATATACTTTGATACCAGCTGGAAACCTAAGACTAAAGCATATACTACAATGCTAAAGTTAAGGTATCTTAGATAAAGTATTATCTAAGATATGGTAGTCATGACATGTCCATGACTTACCTTTTGTCACCAACTAAAGATGGCAACTGTACTAACATAAAAAGGTAAACAGTGGATTAAAGTATGGTCAACTACATGGCTTTTGAGAAAACGCCATGCAGTATCTCAGAGATTTGCAGCGGAGTGTCAGAGAGGCCGTACTTATGTCCACTGGATAATAGGAGTGTCTTCCGAAGGTTAATTGGCTTCGGAAGAACAAGTTCTTCCGAAGCCACTTATACTTCGGAAGAGGCTTCTATGCTTCTGAGGCTTTGAGGACTTCTGTACTTCGGAAGTTGACTTCAGATCTTTCTCTCTAAGTCTTGATCTTTGGAAGTAGGTTCTTTGTCTTCGGAAGTTGGAGTTTTCCTTCGGAAGTGTGTTTTACACTTTGTCTTCGGAAGAGCTCCTTCTTCCTTCGGAAGTTCCATACTTAGCTTCGGAAGTCCTTTGTTTGTTGTACCAAAATCTTCTAAGTGACTTGGTTTTGGTTGCAACAGCCTTTCTAGATCCAACAAACTCCCCCTAGGCTGATGCTACCAAAACTTCACTTATTTCTGCTTCTTAAAGCCTTCAGCACCATATACAAAAGGTATGTGTCTGTCTCTTTGTTCTTCCCTGAAGTAGTGCTGAGAAGCTTGTACAGGTCATTGGTGGATAGGAGATCCAGTCTATCGCTCTGAATGACATGTACCCTATGTTGTGTCCCCCTGAAGAGAGTTAGTTAACGGGAGTTATAGTCATACTCCCATCTAACTATGGACTCAAGTTCAGGACCTTCAACCATTTGTAGAAAGGCTTTGCCTTTGGTTGCTGATCCCTTCCTTTCCTCCTCCTCTCTCAGTTTCAACTCCTCTTCAACCTTGCTTCTAGCAGTAAGCTCGGCCATGTGAAGGCTGCCTAGATGATTTCTGATATGGGCAGCTACATCAGAGTTTGAAGGGTTGGAGAATGGCTTCTCTGCTAACTCAGCAATGTCAAACCCGCTCAAGTGTAGCAGAGATGAGGCACTCAGCCTATTGAGCTCTCTATTCTCTCTTTCAACAACAAAGTTATGAGAAGAGTCTTCGAACCTTCATTGGATTATCTTCTTTCTGGGTGCAAGAGGTTGTCTTGGTACCCTGTCTCCTTTCTTAGTATCCAGTAGAGTCACCACCCTTCTCCTTAGCTTCTTTTCTTCCTCATTCAAAGTTTCTGAATTGAGGCCAAGGAGGTTTGCAGCTTGGTCCAAAGTTCCTCTGGGCAGATCAAGAAATTGATCTCTTGTGAGGGAACTTGAGGATCCGTCAACATAGGTCAAATTGACTGAATCCTCCTCACAGGAGATGTCGCTCAGTGTTGTGCAGTTTATGAGCTTTGTCTTGACTGCCTTGAATTCTTCCATGGAGAGATAATTAGAATGGTGAGTGGATGGTTTGATGGGTTGATAGGTAGGTTGAGGTGTTTGGGTTCTGGCTAAGGTTTTGGGTTGGAGGATAGGTAGTTTAGGTGGTTGAGGTGAAGAGGTTGGTAGGTGTGATGGTGTAGGTTCAGGGGTGTATGGTTCAGAGGTTGGTTCGGTTTTGATTGGGAAGGAAAAGGGTATAGGTTCAGGTTGATGTTGGGTTTGGAGTTTAGGTTGAGTGGTTGCTTTGAAGGTCATCCCCTGTCCCCTTCTATACATCTCCTTCCTCTTCCCCGCGCGAATGTCAGCCTTAATGTCACTGACATGTCGCTGGAGAGTCTTTTCTGACATGGGACCCACCTGCCTGCCAGAGAAGCCATGAGCCTTGAGATAACTCTTCATCCAGGCCTTCTCACCTATCTTCTTGGCAGCAGTCAGTCCTGCTTCCTCTTCCTTCTTCTTCTTCTGCAAAAGCTTTTCCCTTGCAGCTCTCTTTCTCTCTTTCTCCATTTGATCTTGCTCTTTGTTGAAGAGCCATAAGATCGTATCATTGTTATGTGGAGACAACTCTTCTTGAGAGAAAACTCTGGAGAGTAGGAAGGTTATCCTTTCCCTCCAGAGCTGCAGATCAGCTTCTCTTTTCTTTCTCTCCCTTTCTTCTTCTAAGGCCAACCTTGCAGCTTCTTCTTTTTGCTGTTTTAGCAGCAAGGTTGCCTTTTCCAGCTCTATTAACTCCTCTAATGGTAGCAGGAGTACATCTTCAATTGTAGCCCCTAGACTAACAAGTCTATCTATGACCTCTACTCTTTTTCGGTTATTGACTGCCTCCTGGTTAGCTGTAGCTGCTTTGGTACTTGCAGCTAACAGTTTCCCAGTTGGAAGCCTACCTTTTCTTTTAAGCTTCTCCAACCTTTCTTCCTCCTAATGCTCTTCCGAAGTCATCTTCCTCTTTCCTTTGATGTCTTTGGAAGTACTAGACTTTGGGGGTTCTTGGATGGAAGATCCATGTTGGGTAGTAGAGATGGGAGCTGGAGTTAATGCTGATGTCAGAGCTAAAGGTTGGGTGAGAAAATCCTCCCTATTAACCTTAGATGCAAGTTCCAGAATTGCATCTGTGACTATTAGATCATCGGATAATGAGAATAGTCATTCCGCAGCAGCAATCTCAGCTTCGGAAGTTTGAGTTTGTTCTTCCGAGGCTTTGAATTGTGCATCAGAAGTCTGTGAAAATACACTTTATGTCCCAACTGTTTCAGTTGCTGGGCGATCAGTCCTTGTTTCCCCTTCGAAGTTAATCTCAGGTTCCACTTGGACCTTAGGTTGACCAACTTCCTCGATAGTGGTAGAAGGTGCATTTAACCTCTGAAGCTCTTGAGCTTCGAAGTAGATCACAGACATATCAAGGCTTGGCTGATCTACAAGGGATTCCAATAGGAACTTGTTAAAGAACCTATTGAGATCTTGGAGCATCCTTTGATCCACTTGAATAACAACTGGGGGAGGCTAAGGGAAAATTGCAGCTTGTTGCACTGGATACTTTGAGCTCAAGGAAGTGAGAGATTGACTTTGGGTTTCCTCCTGTCTTTGACTTTGTCTCTGAACACTCTCCCCCTTTTTGGTAGCATCATCCTGAGAGCTTGATGAGCTAGAGGAAGAGGTCAAGGAGACCTGAATTGGTACATGCCTAACAGACCTCTCAATCTGTTTCTCAGCTAGTTTGGCCTTGAGAGTTTCAATCTCAAGTTGCTGAGTGGCAGACCTATCCTCTAAGGTCCTAACCTTAGATTCAAGGTTTGAGACTTTAGAAAGTAGGTCTTGAATGGTGAGTTGCATTCTTCCCTCATCTTCTTTTGAAGAATCATGGGGAGATGAGGTAACATACCTGGTATGTTCATCCTCACCACCAGATGTGGTTTCTTGGCGCCCTGGTTTCCCTTGCACAATGATGTCTCTTTCAGAGTCATCAAAGGGCATGGTTGCCGTAGATTCAGTCTCAATTCTGTTACCACTGTCCTGAGGATCCATTGAGGCTCCTTCAGTAGTGGCAGCTGAATCTACATGAGTCCCCTCCACATCAGTGGGACTCACCTCAGTAAGGCTTTGTTGATGGGGGCTAGAGATAAGGGGTTTCTCTAGGCTCTGTTGATCCTTGAGAGGGTGTTGTGGATCAACTTCATTGCCTTTAAGAGACATAATCTCTTCATCAGCTCCAGTCAAAAGGTCAGTAAAGGATATGGAATTGAAACCTAATGACCCGGGACTTTGATCAATGTCTAGAGGCATTGAGCATGTGATAGGGCTGTCCCTTTTTGGCTGCTTAGGGGAGTATAGAGACTCTCCTGAGGGCTATCAGCTTGGGTTTCGGGCTCATGGGTCTGAGACTGAGGAGACTCAAGACCCATATTGAGGTCAATTGTGAAGGATGCTTGGACCTCAGGCTGAGTGGGAGCCCTTTGTTCCACTCTAGCCTTTTTGGATAGAACATGATGAGCTTGTTCAATCAGAGTAGATTGAACAAGGGTTCATTTGTGACGTCTCTGATAGGTAAATGTAATGGGTGGAGAAGGTAGATTTGGCAAAGTGAGGGTAGTTGCTGGTGTGGGTTCATCACCTGTGGGGTTAACAGGGATGTCACTAGGAGCCATTGGCTCAATCATACCTGGAAGAAGTGCAGTATCTCTTCCAGTGAAGTTGGTGGACACTCTCTTCAAGGTCTTGAAGATGGTCGACCTCATTTGAGGAGCAGTCAGAGCAGCTGCACAGACAAGCTTGCCCTGGTCCAGCTCACAGTTGATTATGTGCTGGAGAAACCTGGGATACATGAAGAATGTGTCCCTTTGAAGATTTCCCATTAGGTTAGTCAGCACAAACCTTGAATAGTTGAAACGGAGGCTTTGTACCAACCCATGAACTAGGCACCCAAGTTCATATGGGATTTGATCCCATCCCCAAGATTTATTAGACAAACAGTGAAGAACCACATGCAGCAGGAACTTCCATTTGTAGGAGAAGTTGAATTTGTAGACAGTTGACCTGCTGACATCTCCACCGTATCCCATTTAGAGATAAGAATTGTCCAAATCTGATTTGGGGAATTCTGTTGGAGCCCCTTCATCATGAAGCTCTAGATGCTCCCTGATGATCTGTTCAGATATGACCAACTCCTGGCCACAAATGCTCAACCGAATAACACGAACCCCATTTAGGGTTTCAATCCGACCATTTGCCCAAATTCAGACATTTGGTTTGAGTAAATTGTGGGGTTTACAGTCAGAGCTGTGTAGTACGAAGATTGGGTCAGAAAAGAAATGATGTCTGAGAAGTCCACATCCCTTGAAGAATCAAGGAGTGCGACTTGGTTATGCTGAGGGTTTAGTGCCATTGAAGAAGATGACAGAAAGATAGTTCGGAATAAGGTAAATTGGAGAAGAAGAAAGCTTTTAGGGCTGTAATTTGGGTAAAAAGATGCAAGTGATTAACCGGAAGTATTTAAATGGGTGGAGTGGCGGTTTGAAGGGGGTTTTGGATAAGACGATGTGAGGTTTCAGTGGATGATGTGACATGGGCGGTAAGGTTAGACCATTTAAATAATCCGACATCATTAACAAAATATTTACTTTTTACATTGTGGGGCCCAAAAGATTTCCGTTACACAGTAAAATCTTTCTTCAGAGTATAAAGAAGGTAATATTCTTCCGAAGGCAAATTTACTTCCGAAGGTAAATTAATTACTTCCGAGAGTATATGTTGCTTTCCAAGTGGAGTGTGTTGAAGACTTCGGAAGTAGATCTGATATGAAATCAATCGCTTCTTCTGAGACTTAACACTCTTCCGAGAAGAAAATTATCCTGGGAGAAATTTGCTTCGGAAGATATACAAAATATCTTCCGAGGTTTAATTTCTCTTCAGAAGAATTTATACTTAGATAAAATTTAGACAAAGATCTTTTGTAACAGGGCTTAGATTGTTTTGACATGAGACTTTACACATTAAAAGGTTTTCAAATGAGATTAACTAATCAATGTTTATCATCCCAATAGCTTTAATGAGATATTTAAATCATTGTTCATCAAAGGCTTTGGTGAACAAATCATCATATTGTTCATTTGAGTCAACTTTGATTAGTTTGATAAGATTTTTCTCATGAATATCTCTAATGAAATGATACCTGATATCAATGTGCTTAGTCTTGGAGTGCTTCACTGGATTTTCAGTAATGGATATAGCACTGTTGTTGTCAATGTGAATAGGAGTGCTCATGAAGTTGAATCCATAGTCTATCATTTGGTTTTGAATCCACAGCAACTGAGCACAGCAACTAGCAGCAGCAATATATTCAGCTTCAGCAGTTGATGTAGAGACACAGGATTGCTTCTTGCATTGCCATGAGATGATCCTTCCACCAAGAAATTGACATCCACCGGATGTGGATTTCTTGTTGATGTTGCAGCCACCATAATCACTGTCAGAGTAACCATAGAGATTGAAATCGCTATTTCTTGGATACCAGAGACCTAGTTTAGGAGCTCCTTTGAGGTATCTAAGAATTCTCTTGGCAACTATTAGGTGAGACACCTTTGGAGCAGCCTGATATCTTGCACAAATGCAAGTTGCAAACATGATATCAGGTCTACTTGCTGTGAGATACATCAGAGAACCAATAATTGCTCTGTACTGATGTTGATCAGCATCCTCCCCCTCAGAATCAGGGCAGAGATTGTGGTTTCTGGGTATAGGTGTTTTTGCTGCTTTACAATCCTTCATATCAAATCGTTCTAAGATATCATTGACATACTTATATTGATTGATAAAGAACCCTTCCTTCAATTGCTTTACCTGAATTCCAAGGAAATAGTCCATTTTTTCCATGGAACTCATCTTGAACTTCTTCTTCATAATGCTCTCAAAGTCTTTACACATTTAGTCATTTGAGGAACCAATATGATATCATCAACATAGACTTGAACGAGCAAGATGTCTTTTCCGGAATTTCTTATGAAAAGAGTCTTATCAATGGTACCTCTAGTGTAACCATTCTTCAGGAGAAATTGAGACAATGTCTCATACCACAGCCTAGGTGCTTGGTGCAGCCTATATAGAGCTTTATCCAACTTGCACACATAGTTTGGATGTTGTGGATCTTCAGATCCTGGAGGTTGGCATACATAGACTTCCCTATCTATATCCCCATATAGAAAGGCACACTTGACATCAAGCTAGTAGACAGTGAAATTCTTGGATGCAGCATAAGCAAGGAAGATCCTAACTGCCTCAAGTCTTGCAACAGGTGCAAAGACATCAGTATAATTGATTCCTTCCTCTTGAGTGTATCCTTGAACCACCAGTCGTGCCTTGTTCTTGATAATCAAGCCTCTATCATCTCTCTTGTTTCTCAATACCCATTTAGTTCCTATAGGTACTTGACCGGATGGTAGCGGACATATGTTCCAAACCTTTTGTCTTTTGAATTGAAGCAGCTCCTCTTGCATTGATTCAACCCAACTACTATCTTTCAAGGCATCTTCCACCTTCTGGGGTTCCAATTGGGATAAAAAGCATGAGTACAAGCAGACATTCCCATTATGAGATTGTCCTCTTGTTCTCACACCTTCAGAGACTTCCCCTATGATGTTTTCAGCTGGATGAGTGTTATGAATCCTGAGTCTAGGAATCACCTCCTGTTGCAAAGATAAGTCCAAATTGGACATATTTTGCTCAGGAGCTTGAATACTTGGTCCAGCTGTTGTTTCAAACTCATTCAATGAGGACTGATTGAATGAAAGAGAAACATCATCATTTCTTTGTTGTGAAGCATCATTAACAGTTGCCTGTTCCTTCAAGATGGTGCTTTCATCAGCCTGGTGTTGTGCAGGGTCACCTGAAGAGATTTGAAAGTCAGCAGGTGAATCCCTTGTTGAAGTACCACTATCTCTTGAAATGGTTATACTGTCAGATCTTTCAATAGTGGGACCTTGATTTGTTGCAACTCTTGGAGAACTTGGAATAGGTCTGGGAAGCTCAAATAGTTGATCTTCATCAGAATCACTTTGAGCACCTGTTCCAGCTGAAACATTCTCACAAGATGGTTTAGAATAGTTTGGAAACAATTCTAAATCAAAGATATGATCAGGACCATTCCCCCTAACACAAGGAGTGTGCTCATTAACTACAATGTTGGAAGATTCCTCAAATTGTTGGTTTTTAATATTATAAACTCTATAAGCTTTAGAGTAGGAGGAATATCCAACAAAGATAGCATCATCCGACTTTTCAGCAAATTTTGCCAAATTGTCTTTTGTGTTAAGTATGGTACACCTGCTGCCAAAGGACCTTAGAAAGCCATTGAACAGTGGCCTCTTGTTCCATAACTCATAAGGGGTTTTTCCATGTGGCTTTACTACAAGAACTCTGTTCTGCACATAGCATGCAGTGTTGACTGCCTCTGCCCAGAATGTTAGAGGCAGCTTTGAATCAGCTAACATAGTCCGAGCAGCCTCAATAAGTGTCCTATTTCTCCTCTCAGCAACACCATTTTGTTGAGGAGTTCTGGGAGCACTATATTGTCTGGCAATCCCTTTTGAGTTACAAAATGAGTCAAGAACTAGTTTCTTAAACTCAGTCCCTTGATCACTTCTAATTATTTTAACCTTGTGATCAACTTGATTTTCTATTTTAAGAATAAAAGATTTTAAAGTTTCAGCAGTTTCATCTTTGGTTCTTAAAAAGAATACCCATGTAAATCTAGTAAAATCATCAACAATCACAAGGCAATATGATTTTCTTCCAATGCTCATTATACTTGTGGGACCAAATAGATCCATGTGCAATAAGTGTAATGGAGTGGTGATGGAGTTAACAACTTTGGATTTATGAGATGCCCTGTGTTATTTCCCTTTCAGGCAAGCAACACAGTTATCTTTGCAGAAAAATTCCTTTTTAGGCAAACCATGTACCAAGTTATTTTTAGCCAATTTATTCATTTTCTTAAAATTTACATGACACATTCGTTTATGCCATAGTGTTGACTCATCACCATCAGCTTTGGAAAGAAAGCATGATACTTCTCCCATTGGGGAAGCATTGTTCATATCCAGCTTGTACATATCCCCTTTCCTGGGAGATCTAAGAAGCACCAATTCCTGAGGAATTGTCATCCCGGGTTTGAGGATAATGCACTCATGTTCTGTGAAGAGCATTTGATGCTTTTGATCAAAGAATTAGGAAACACTTAACAGGTTATGTTCAAGCTGTTTGACAAAATTAACTTTGTCAAACTTTAACTTTCCATTGGATATACTTCCTCTGCCAGAAATATATCCTCCGGTCTCACCTCCAAACTGGACAGAACCTCCATCATAATGTTGAAATTGTTGAAAGAGAGATCTGTTCCCTGTCATTTGCTTGGAGCATCCACTATCTACAATCCAAATGTTGTTATTCTTGTCATATGGATGTCCCTGCACATAAGGTGAGATAATTAGTTTTGACTGGAAACCCAAGCCTTATTGGTCTTGGGTTCTTCCAATGATAATGACATAATTGAACCAAAATTTATGCATGGGGGTTCAATGGATGTCTTTGAAGAAGAGGTTTGGGCTAATGCATCTTCCTTGATCTTCTATTCCATCCCTTGGTTGATCATAGAGGATGAGCTTGTTGAAGCTTTTGTAGCTTGGCATTCTTCCGAAGCTTCTTTCTTTTCGGAAGAAACCTTCACCACCTTTTCTTCTGAAGCAGTCTTCTTCTGGGATGATTTCAAGGGGACTCTTTTGCTTTTCTGTGTCTTTACAGCTTTAACTTCCGAAGCCTTTTTCCTTTCGGAAGAAGAATTTTCTTCCGAAAGAAGCCTTGCTTCGGAAACAAGCTTTCCCTTTTTCATCACTTGAACCATTTGATATGGTCCAAATAAGAAACCTTTCCTGACTCCTTCCTTTTTAACATTATTTGCATAATGTGTGCTAGCAGGATTGTAGTAACAATCTTGGCCATGTGGTTTTGCAGACCACACATTATGCATGCAATGTTAACTTTTTGGGAATGAGAGGATTGCTGTTTCTTGTTCTTTTTCTCTTCATCAGCAACCTTTCCCTTTAATTTATGATCCTTTGGTAGGATAGGAGTACTGGTACTGCACTCCTTTCCTGAATCAGAATTTCCAACCACCTAGAATCCAGCTGAGATGAATACACCCTTTTGCTTTGGGTCTATCTTTAACTTAGACTCAGCCACTTTCTTAGCAGTTTTTCTGGCTGCCTTGGCTCTGCTTCTTCTGGCTTTGGTGGTCAGGGTTTGATCATCACTGGCAATGGAGGTCATAATTACCTGGTCCTTCCCTGTGATGGTCTCCATAGTTGCATCATTCTTTGACTCATGAGAAGGTGGGTCAGCAGATGGAACCTCTTGCTCTTCAGTACCACATCTTGGTTGTCTTATAGACTCATAAAAGTGTGGTGGAGAAATTTCATTGGTTCCTAACCCACCTTTGTTTTGGTAACAAAGTTTTGAGTGAGAGGATGATGCAAGAATGGCTTGGAAGTTTTGCTCGGAAATAGCATACTTCCTGGCTTGAGCCTCAGCAGTGACAAGCTGGGCTTGAGCCTCAGTTAATTTGGATATTAAATCCTTGATTTGAGTCTTGTAGTTTGTATGTTCATGTTTTAAGAGGGACACAGTTTTCTCTAACTCCTCAATTTTTCTTTGGTAGTCAGATTCAGCCCTTCTAAAGTCAGATTTTAACACATTTAAAGACTCAATATCAGATTTAATTTCCATATTGTAGTCCTGATACAGTTTAACCTTAGCAATACAGGCAGGAGTACAGAGATGTTCATACACCTTGTTTTCATCTGTTCCGGCCATGAGTGCTTGAGCAGGAGTCACATCCTGAACCATAAAGCTCCAGACAACTTCTTGAGCCATTGTAGCAGTCTCTGTTGACTTTCCGGTGGGCTTTGGTGTATAGGGATGTGTGGAGGCCTGTGAGGTTCCCGCGTTGGACTTGGGAGCCTTGCATTCCCTTGCAAAATGACCAAGTTGGTTACAGTTGTAACATTTGGCCTTGCTTTTGTCAAACCCAAATTTGTTGTTGATTGGGTTCTAAAGGAATTGCCTTCCAGTTCTCTTAAAGAACTTCTTTGCTCTGTAGGTTAGAAGAGCCATTTGTTGGACTATGTCCACGTATTCCACGTCATCCGGGCTAAAACACTCTAGATCATCAAAGCAGTATTGATAGTCATTTGAGTGTCCACTTCCTGAGACAAAATCACAGCTGTACTGAAAGGAGCTTTGCTGAGCTTGTTGAGACCTGGGAGTCTCAGGAAATGTGATGTAAGGCCCAGAAGAACAAGATGGCTGCTGGGTGTAAGTCAGGTATTGCTGAGACTGGGAGATTCCTGAGCCTTCAGCAATCATTAAAGCGTTGCTAGCAGGAAGACTCAAGGGTCTGCTTGTCTGATGACCCCTCTTACTTTCCATTTCCAAACGGTATCCATCAAGGATCCCATATAGTTCGGTCATGGTGAGTGTATTCAGATTCTCTGTTCTCTTGATAGAGACACAGTAGAATGTCCACCCATTGGGTAGAGCACTCATGAACTTTCTTTTAAGGTCTCTGAGTTCATGAGTAATTTCCACAGATTGAAAGGAAGAAATGAGGTCCATGTACCTGAAATGTTGCTGGCTAAGAGTCTCTCCAGCAACATAGGTGAAGTTCTCAAACTGCTGCTTCAGTGAGTCCTTCTTGGAATCATTTGAGCTTGAGTGCATTTGAGCAAGTGCATCAAAGAGTTCTTTGGCAGACTTACAATGCTCAAACCCCACCATGATAGAGTTTGGAATTGCAGTCATAAGAACAGTCATAGCATTGCTGTCTATGTCAAGCTTCTTCCTGTCTTCATCAGAATAATCTTCAACGGCTTTCTCAATCATGGCAACGTTTCCACCAGCTACTTTTGGTTTATACGGGCCATTGACAATGGATTGCCACGTCTTGCTATCTTGATACCTGATGAAGCCTTCCATTCTTCTGCTCCAAGACCTGAAGTTTTCAAGGGTGATGATGGGAGCTTTGGTCATCGTCCCCATCTCTACTTCAGATTTGTTGAGGGCCATTTTGAGTGAGGTATAAGGAGGAGTGAAAAACTGGTTGATTAGGATGGTAAGATCTCATAATCAAGAGCCTAAAAAGCTCTGATACCAAATTGCAGGATCGGGTTTGTAACTTAAACACTTGTATTTCTCTCAAACTCACTTATGGAAACACTCAAATCAGATGAAGTAATGTCTTTTACAAGAGTTGATGTCACACCCCCGCTAAAAGCGGAAACACGGGGATGTAACGAGATCGGGATCGTCATAACACATGGTAAGCGATAGAGATGCAATATAAATAAATGATGACAAGCGTGTCATGACGACACCCGACAACAAGGGGACTTGTGTCGTGTTTAGTCAATATTCACGACAACATAGCCATAAGCATAAACATGATAATGATTCACATAACCAAATAAGATGAAATTGTAATATGAATTCCCACAACCCGGGAACAAGTTTCAAAAGATTGCGATAGTTTACACATATCAACATTGTTCATAAAGATTGTTTGTCAAAACATGTTAAGTCCCAAAAATGCATCCTAGGGTCTCCACTAAGGCAGCACACCTAGATTCCTGAACTTGCATGATCACCTGAAAAGATATGCTCAAAACGGTCAACATAATTGTTGGTGAGCTCGCAGGTTTAAGTAATAACAATGTAAGTGATGCTGTATAAAGTAAGCGTAATGGAATACCGTGAATACAGTTATATACACAAGTAAAATCACATGACATGAGCTTTGCAACCAAACCAAGCGACGTATACAAAGAAATTGTCGGCATATATTCACCCAAGGGCCCGTTCCTGGGGCCACTGATGGTACTAACTAGTATACCATCGAACAAGGGTGGGGTGTCAACCTAGTAGTACTACCAATACCTAACCGTCGGTTCACACACTAGAATTAAATAGTTGCAAAGATAGAACCACACAGCAGACCCAAGCATGTATCAGATAAGTACTTGTAACATAGTATCAGGTTGATTCCTTGTATGTAAAATATGTAAGTAAGTTGTACAACATTGAAAATGGGTGAGCATACTTTTCCCCCAAGTTGTAAGTGATTAAAATATTGTATAAATGTAAAAAGGGGCCACGAAAGTCACTTGTTAAGTGGTAAGTATGTAAGATCAATGTTCCCAAATGTTGAATGCAAATGAACAATCAAACACCTATTGACAGTTATTGATAAGCATTAATGATATGAAATAAGCGCACAATAATAATCGGTCGGTTCGGGTTGTATCGGCTGGGTCGCATGTAACTCACACAAACAGACACACGTACTAGACCTTATGTAGATCCAAGTACAAGACATTGTCGCCATCGTTGATGATGTTTGAGTAAAAGTTTCATTGTTATTGAAGAAGTATTAGATAAATATCAATAGTTATTAGTCGGTTGATAATTGCAAACATTAGTTTAATTTGTTTAGAATAGTATTTGTGCCCTTTTTAGCGTTGACTTTAATATTTGTGGTCGAACAATGGCTACTGTGTTAATGTTACCTCAACATCACACGTCTTACTCACACCACGCACAAGAAGGAAATCACACACAACAATTGCAGTCGCACGACAAGACCAGACGCACGACTCAACCTCCATACGCACGAATCAACCCTCAATCGTGCGAATCAGCTTCATTCATACGATTGAGCCTTCATTCGTATGACTGGCATTCAGTCGTACCACATAACACTCAATCGCACGACTCAACCTCCATACGCACGAATCAACCTTCAATCGTGCGAATTAGCTACTTTCGTACGATTGAACCTTCATTCGTGTGATTGGACTCCAGTCGTGCGAAACACGCCCAATCGCATTCATTCAGTCGGTCACCTGACTCAATCGCACACATTCGTTCATACGCATGACTCAATCGCATACATTCATACGCACACATGACTCAATCGCATACAAACACACAGTCGCACGACTCAGTCGCACGACATGCCCAGTCGCACAACTCAGTCGCACGATTGATTCAGACGCATGGTTCAGTCGCACGACTCACCCAGTCACACGGCTCAATCGCATGACAGACCCAGTCGCCTGAACAGCAGAATCGCGACTGTGGTCGTGCTGAGCAGCCCCCCGGCTGCTCTAAACGCGAGTTTTACACCACAAGGACTTCCAGAAACACACTATAAACATACACAAACATGAAACACAAGCAAAAAGACCTCACACGCACCCATACGACCTCATGTGTTCGGGTTGAACCCGAACACCCGAAACCCTAGTTTGGACAGCCGTGAAAAAGCAAGAAAAGAGACAACCAATGTCGTCTACCTGCTAGAAAGGAGTGAACTAGGCTGTAGATGAAGTCTAGACGACGAAAACGAGCCTAAGCGGGTCGGATTTGGTGCTAAGATGAAGAAATGGTGTGTAGAGAGGATGAAGAGATGAAGAAGATGAAGTAATGGTGAATTAGGGCTGGTAATGGGTTTATATACCCAGCCCAAGTTTGCAAAATTACAAGTTTAGTCCCTGCACTTAACCCCCGAGTTTCCCAAATTTGGTTCGGTTGAAAAACGACTTTATTAGGTGATTTATATTAATTATAAAAATGCATTTAATGATATTTATAACTTGAAAATGGTTTTATTAGTGATGTTTATTATATATAAAATGTTATATTTTTCGGCTACGATTTTGAAAGTTTTAAAAGTTTTTGGGGTTAACATAAGATTACAACGAAAACACAAGCACAACGATGATAATGCATACATGATATCCACATAGAGAGTTAATAAAGATGAGGAATGATCGATCAAAGAATGGTTAACGGATAATCACGTTAATTGACGGACCTTAAGGTGACGGATGTCACAGTATCCCCAGTTGAGAGAATTTCGTCCCGAAATTCAGCTGGAGTTAGGCCGAAGAGTGTCATCCTCGAAAAGATGTGGATATTTGAGTTTCATCTGATCTACTCGTTCCCATGTAAACTCTGGCCCTCGTTTTGAATTCCACCTTACGCGAACAATAGGTATCCTACTACGCTTCAGTTGCTTGACCTTTCGATCCATGATCTCAATGGGTTCCTCAACAAAATGAAGCTTTTCGTCAATCTTGATTTCCTCGATTGGCACGTGAAGGGATTCATCGGCCAAACACTTCTTGAGGTTTGACACGTGAAAGGTATCATGCACACCGCTGAGTTCTTGTGGCAGCCTTAATCGGTAAGCCACTGGACCAATTCTTTCTGTAATCTCGAATGGTCCAACGTATCTTGGGGCTAACTTCCCTTTCTTTCCAAATCGAACGACTCCTTTCCAAGGGGACACTTTAAGTAAGACTCGATCCCCAACGTGGAATTCTAGAGGCTTCCGACGGTTGTCGGCATAGCTCTTTTGGCGATCTCTTGCAGCTTTTAGTCGGTCCTTGATTTGAAAGATCTTGTCAGTTGTTTCTTGAATGATCTCGGGGCCTGTTAGCTAGATTTCACCAATCTCGGCCCAACAAACGGGAGATCTGCATTTCCTTCCATACAACGCTTCGAATGGAGCACACCCAATGCTTGTATGGTAGCTGTTGTTGTAGGAGAACTCAATCAACGGTAGATGAGCATCCCAACTACCACTAAAATCGATTACACACGCTCTCAACATGTCTTCTAGTGTATGTATAGTTCGTTCACTTTGGCCATCTGTTTGAGGGTGATAGGCGGTACTCATGTCTATCCGAGTGCCCATCGCTTTCTGTATTGTCTGCCAAAAACGTGAAGTGAATCGGCTATCACGGTCGGATATGATTGACACCGGCACCCCGTGCCGTGTCACGACCTCTTTGATGTACAATCTTGCCAACTTATCCATTTTGTAGTCTTCTCGGATAGGCAAGAAATGTGCTGATTTCGTCATTCGATCTACTATGACCCAAATCGAGTCATGACAGCTGCTTGTTCTAGGGAGTTTGGTAATGAAATCCATAGCTATGTTCTCCCATTTCCACTCGGGAATTTCAGGTTGCTGTAATAATCCCGATGGTTTCTGATGTTCAGCTTTAACTTTTGAACACGTCAAGCATCTGCTGACGTATAAAGCAATGTCTTTCTTCATGCCTGGCCACCAGTACAGATCCTTGAGATCATGATACATCTTGTCTGCACCAGGATGAATAGAATATCGCGTCTTGTGGGCTTCATCCATGACTAAGGTACGAACACCTCCCCATTTGGGTACCCATATGCGATCCATGAAGTACTGTATACCGTCATCCTTGCGAATCATCTGTTTATCTAACCCTCGGAATTCTTCTCCCGCAAGGTTTTCTTCTTTCAATGCCTCACTTTGTGCAATTTGGATCTGAGCTTTCAAGTTCGTTTGAATGGTCAATCCCAACGCCCGTGCACGTAGTGGTTTCATACGTTCTTTACGGCTTAACGCATCAGCCACCACGTTAGCTTTCCCCGGATGATACCGGATTTCACAATCGTAGTCGCTAAGAAGCTCTACCCAACGTCGTTGGCGCATATTAAGTTCCTTCTGATCCAGAATATGTTGGAGGCTCTTATGATCAGTGAAAATAATGCATTTGGTTCCATACAGGTAATGCCTCCAAATCTTGAGTGCAAATACTACAGCGCTCAACTCAAGATCATGAGTTGTATAGTTCTTTTCATGCACTTTAAGCTGTCGCGAAGCGTAGGCAATCACCTTATCCTTCTGCATTAGTACACATCCCAATCCTTGATGTGACGCATCGCAGTACACCACAAAATCATCAGTTCCGTCTAGGAGGGACAATATAGGCGCGTTGCACAGTTTCTCTTTCAACGTTTGGAACGCTTGTTCTTGTGCATGTCCCCAATCAAACTTCTTGTCTTTCTGAGTAAGTAGGGTTAATGGCTGCGCGATCTTTGAAAAGTTCGCGATGAAGCGATGATAGTAACCGACCAATCCAAGAAATTGCCGTATTTCTGATGGTGTCTGGGGCGTATCCCACTTCTTCACCGCTTCGATCTTGCCGGGATCTACATGAATCCCGTCCTCATTAACCACATGACCCAAACACTTCACTTCCCGCAACCAAAATTCACACTTCGAGAACTTGGCGAAAAGTTTTTCTTCCCGTAGCAGCTCCAGAATTGCCCGAAGGTGTTCTTCGTGATCCTTTTTTGATCGGGAGTAGATAAGTATATCGTCTATGAACACGATCACGAACTTATCCAAGTAAGGTTTGCACACCCGATTCATTAGATCCATAAACACAGCTGGTGCGTTCGACAGCCCGAACGGCATGACCAAGAACTCATAGTGCCCATAACGAGTCCTAAACGCTGTCTTCGGTATGTCGTCCTCGAAAACTCTTAGCTGATGATAACCAGAACAAAGATCGATCTTTGAGAAATACGAAGCTCCTTGTAGCTGATCAAACAGGTCGTCGATCCTAGGGAGAGGATATCGATTCTTCACAGTTAACTTGTTCAACTCACGGTAATCGATGCACATGCGGAACGACCCATCCTTCTTTTTGACAAATAATACTGGCGCTCCCCACGGTGAATGACTCGGTCGAATAAAACCCTTCTCCAGTAGCTCTTGTAACTGACTGGATAACTCTTGCATCTCAAATGGCGCTAGTCGATATGGCATCTTTGCTACCGGTGTAGCTCCAGGAACCAACTCAATACGGAATTCCACCTGTCGTGGAGGAGGCAAACCAGACAAATCATCAGGAAATACATCTGGGTAGTCCCATACCACTGGAATATCTACTAGTTTCCTCTCTTCGTCCTTCTTTTCAACCACATGAGCTAGAAAAGCGTAGCACTGCTTTCGTAAACTCTGGCGTGCTTTCATGCATGAAATATGTTTTAAGTTCCTTCCCGGTCGTTCTCCCTGAATCTTGAGTACTTCCCCGTTTGGCATGGGGATTCGTACTACTTTGTCTCGACAGACAATCTCTGCTCCGTTTTGCGACAGCCAATCCATACCCACAATCACGTCAAAACTTCCTAGCTCAAAGGGTATCAAGTCTATATCGAATGCATGGTCCTCCAATGTTAACAAGCACTTCCTAATAATCTCATCGGCCTGAACAACTCTACCATTGGCCATCTCTACAGAGTAGCTAGTTTCTAGCCTACTATGACTCAAATCAAGCAATTGCACAAACTCAGAAGATATAAAGCTATTGTCTGCTCCATTATCAAATAATATAGATGCGAAGTGATGATTGAGTAAGTGCGTACCCGTGACAACATTCGGGTCCTGACGAGCATCGTTGGCTCCAATGACGAATGCACGTCCCCGAGCTGCATTCCCCTGATTGGTCGGGCCTTGATTTCCAGCGATAGCCATCACTTGCTGCTGGTTGTTTCCTTGCTGACCCGGTGCCCGATTCAGCCTGGGGCACATGTTTCTGTAATGATCAGGGCTTCCACACTCATGACAAGCCCTTGCATTCCCGGCGGGGCAAACCGCGTTGACGGGTGCCACCAGATTCGGCGCAGTTCTACAATCTCTTGCCAAATGCCCCGGGCGTCTACAGTTCGCGCACACCCGGCACTGCACTCCTGGGGGATGATGATAGTTGCACCTGTCACATTTGGGGTGCGGCCCCACATACTCTCTCTTGGCCTGAGACACGGCCACAAAATTGCTGGTCGTCTTAACCCTCTTATCAAATTTCCCGGCACTCGACCGGCTCGATTCCCCAACATCCTTTCGCTTCTCTGCTCCTCTGCTCAAACCCCTGTTCTTACCATCTCATCAGTCAAAGCGCCAGCCTTCAAAATTGCGCTCTGAATAGTAGGAGGAGCAGCTGTTGTAACCATTGCTCTAATTTGAGGCGCGAGTCCCCAAATGTACCTCTCAATCCTCTTTGATTCCGGCGTGACCAGATGCGGAACCAACCTTGCCAGCTCATGAAAACGGTCAGTATAAGTTGCATGCCCTGCCCCCACCATAGCATGATTCCAGAACTCATGCTCCAATTTCTGCATCTCGTTGAGGGGGCAGTATTCCTCGGTGAGCCTTGAACTCATCCCATGACATCTGCATCGCAGATTCTCGTCCTCTAGCTTGAACCTGGGTGTTCCACCAGGTTAGGGCCTTGCCCTGCAGTGAACATGTGGCATACTTGATCCTTTGGCTGTCGAGGCACTCACTGATGTCAATCACTGCCTCCATCTTTTCTAGCCACCTGGTTAGGGCTATCGCCCCACCTTTCCCATCGAATTCCCTTGGTTTGCAAGCCACAAACTCCTTGTATGAACACCCCCGTCTGGCATTAACAACCCCAGTCTCAATACCGGCTGTACCACCATTCCCGGTCTCCTGATTGCTTTCGTTTCCGATCGGGTTTCCGTTTCCCACTTCAGTTTCGATCCCACCATGGGCTCTTTCTCCATTGTCTCAATCATCGTTGCCACCATCCCCGTGAGGGTGGTGTTGCTGGAGTGCGTCGCTCACTTGGGCCACGATAGTAGGAATCAGTGCGGCCAACTGTTGAGCGATCAGGGCTGCCATGTCGGCGTTCCCTGTTCCCTGACTGTTACTGGCAGGAGCATCATTTGTTCTTGGTGCTCTGCCTCTGCCTCTGCCTCTGCCCTTGGGGCTTCACTCCCGCCACTATTGCTGCGGGTAACTCTTCAAGGCATTTTGTAATCATAGAAAAGTAAACACATAAGCTTAAATCATTTCAATGTGTATTATCCATAACACTCATGAAGTCCAGTATTCCAAATTAATATCACATTTATTGTCATCACACATCGCATGCAATTCGTGTAGTTCTCACACCATGAATTGATAATGTCTCAACAATAGTCCATCATAACAGTTGTAAGTCCATGTATACAATCACGTTTAGTCTAGCGGAGGTTATCTATTTCTTCCTCTTTCGAGGTTTCAGACATAGCCTCCTCAGGGTTAATCTCAATGTCCAAGGTCAAGCGCAATAGTCTGATCTGTAAAGATCTCTTCGGGTTTAATACCCGGATTTTGATAAACCAACTCGGCGCGCAGAGGGAACGGAAGATCCAATAGAAGCATCCCATAAAAGAGTGAGCACAAGGGCTCTCTCATAGGTGGAAAGATCACATAACAGATAAATGAACAAATCAAGCAGCGAGGAACACATACACGAGATATAATATGCATACAGATTCCTATCATGCAAATCTACATGAAGGTTCCTAGGTTATAGTCTAGGTCAAGCGTATTGCCTAATTCTCTATAACCAGTGGCTCTGATACCAATCTGTCACACCCCCGCTAAAAGCGGAAACACGGGGATGTAACGAGATCGGGATCGTCATAACACATGGTAAGCGATTGAGATGCAATATAAATAAATGATGACAAGCGTGTCATGACAACACCCGACAACAAGGGGACTTGTGTCGTGTTTAGTCAATATTCACGACAACATAGCCATAAGCATAAACATGATAATAATTCACATAACCAAATAAGATGAAATTGTAATATGAATTCCCACAACCCGGGAACAAGTTTCAAAAGATTGCGATAGTTTACACATATCAACATTGTTCATAAAGATTGTTTGTCAAAACATGTTAAGTCCCAAAAATGCATCCTAGGGTCTCCACTAAGGCAACACACCTAGATTCCTGAACTTGCATGATCACCTGAAAAGATGTGCTCAAAACGGTCAACATAATTGTTGGTGAGCTCGCAGGTTTAAGTAATAACAATGTAAGTGATGCTGTATAAAGTAAGCGTAATGGAATACCGTGAATACAGTTATATACACAAGTAAAATCACATGACATGAGCTTTGCAACCAAACCTAGCGACGTACACAAAGAAAATGTCGGCATATATTCACCCAAGGGCCCGTTCCTGGGGCCACTGATGGTACTAACTAGTATACCATCGAACAAGGGTGGGGGTGTCAACCCAGTAGTACTACCAATACCTAACCGTCGGTTCCCACACTGGAATTAAATAGTTGCAAAGATAGAACCACACAGCAGACCCAACCATGTATCAGATAAGTACTTGTAACACAGTATCACGTTGATTCCATGTATGTAAAATATGTAAGTAAGTTGTACAGCATTGAAAATGGGTGAGCATACTTTTCCCCCAAGTTGTAAGTGATTGAAATATTGTATAAATGTAAAAAGGGGTCACGAAACTCACTTGGTAAGTGGTAAGTATGTAAGATCAATGTTCCCAAATGTTGAATGAATATGAACAGTCAAACACCTATTGACAGTTATTGATAAGCATTAATGATATGAAATAAGCGCACAATAATAATCGGTCGGTTCGGGTTGTATCGGCTGGGTCGCGTGTAAACAGACACACGTACTAGACCTTATGTAGATCCAAGTACAAGACATTGTCGCCATCGTTGATGATGTTTGAGTAAAAGTTTCATTATTATTGAAGAAGTATTAGATAAATATCAATAGTTATTAGTCGGTTGATAATTGCAAACGTTAGTTTAATATGTTTAAAATTGTATTTGTTCCCTTTTTAGCGTTGACTTTAATATTTGTGGCCGAACAATGGCTACTGTGTTAATGTTACCTCAACATCACACGTCTTACTCACACCACGCACAAGAAGGAAATCACACACAACAATTGCAGTCGCACGACAAGACCAGACGCACAACTCAACCTCCATACGCACGAATCAACCCTCAATCGTGCGAATCAGCTTCATTCGTACGATTGAGCCTTCATTCGTATGACTGGCATTCAGTCGTACCACACAACACTCAATCGCACGACTCAACCTCCATACGCACGAATCAACCTTCAATCGTGCGAATTAGCTACTTTCGTACGATTGAACCTTCATTTTTGCAATTGGACTCCAGTCGTGCGAAACACGCATAATCGCATTCATTCAGTCGGTCACCTGACTCAATCGCACACATTCATTCATACGCATGACTCAATCGCATACATTCATTCGCACGCATGACTCAATCGCATACAAACACACAGTCGCACGACTCAGTCGCACGACATGCCCAATCGCACAACTCAGTCGCACGACTGACTCAGACGCATGGTTCAGTCGCACGGCTGAATCGCATGACAGACCCAGTCGCCTGAACAGCAGAATCGCGACTGTGGTCGGGCTGAGCAGCCCCCCGGCTGCTCTAAACGCGAGTTTTACACCACAAGGACTTCCAGAAACACTCTATAAACATACACAAACATGAAACACAAGCAGAAAGACCTCACACGCACCCATACGACCTCATGTGTTCGGGTTGAACCCGAACACCCGAAACCCTAGTTTGGACGGCCATGAAAAAGCAAGAAAAGAGACAACCAAGGTCGTCTACCTGCTAGAAAGGAGTGAACTAGGCTGTAGATGAAGTCTAGACGACGAAAACGAGCCTAAGCGAGTCGGATTTGGTGCTAAGATGAAGAAATGGTGTGTAGAGAGGATGAAGAGATGAAGAAGATGAAGTAATGGTGAATTAGGGCTGGTAAATTGGTTTATATACCCAGCCTAAGTTTGCAAAATTACAAGTTTAGTCCCTGCACTTAACCCTCGAGTTTCCCAAATTTGGTTCGGCTGAAAAACGACTTTATTAGGTGATTTATATTAATTATAAAAATGCATTTAATGATATTTATAACTTGAAAATGGTTTTATTAGTGACGTTTATTATATATAAAATGTTATATTTGTCGGCTACGATGTTGAAAGTTGTAAAATTTTTTGGGGTTAACATAAGATTACAACGAAAACACAAGCACAACGATGATAATGCACACATGATATCCACATAAAGAGTTAATAAAGATGAGAAATGATCGATCAAAGAATGGTTAACGGATAATCACGTTAATTGACGGACCTTAAGGTGACGGATGTCACAGTTGATAATAATATAATAAGTAACAAAGGAACAAGCAGAAATATATTTTCAAGGCACTTGTATATATTACTTCTCAACTCAAAATATTACAAGACTCTTACAAGCATGTAACAAGATTTACAATGAGAAACTATATATACTAGATCCTATAGCCGGATATACTTTGATACCAGCTGAAAACCTAAGACTAAAGCATATACTACAATGCTAAAGTTAAGGTATCTTAGATAAAGTATTATCTAAGATATGGTAGTGATGACATGTCCATCACTTACCTTTTGTCACCAACTAAAGATGGCAACTGTACTAACATAAAAAGATAAACAGTGGATTAAAGTATGTTCAACTACATGGCTTTTGAGAAAAGGCCATGCAGTATCTCAGAGATTTGCAGCGGAGTGTCAGAGAGGCCGTACTTATGTCCACTGGATAATAGGAGTGTCTTCCGAAGGTTAATTGGCTTCGGAAGAACAAGTTCTTCCGAAGCCACTTATACTTCGGAAGAGGCTTCTATGCTTCCGAGGCTTTGAGGACTTCTGTACTTCGGAAGTGACTTCAGATCTTTCTCTCTAAGTCTTGATCTTCGAAAGTAGGTTCTTTGTCTTCGGAAGTTGGAGTTTTCTTTCGGAAGTGTGTTTTACACTTTGTCTTCGGAAGAGCTCCTTCTTCCTTCGGAAGTTCCATACTTAGCTTCGGAAGTCCTTTGTTTGTTGTACCAAAATCTTCTAAGTGACTTGGTTTTGGTTGCAACAGCCTTTCTAGATCCAACAAAGTAAATAAAGATAGGTTGAGACTTTTGGTGATTCTTTCAGTGAAGTAAGGCTGTTATCCTAATTTAGATTACACTTATATAACTGTGATGAATTGATGGTGTGATTTAAAGATATGGATTAATGTAATTATGTTAATGTTTATAAAGATGAGCTGGCGCGATTTCTCATCTATCCTGCTGCCGTAGTGACTTGATCCTGTCAGGCTGAGTTTACTGCTTAGATCAAAGCCCTAGTAATGTAGGTAAATGCACTAAGTACTGAAGTGAAGAATGCTTTGGAAATTCTACACAATGCATTAGAAAATACTCTAAGTGTAAAATCTTCCGAAGCCAAGACCAATATCTTCCGAAGCCAAACATGAAGTCTTCCGAAGCTTCAGAGACAAAGACTTCCGAAGCTTCAACCTATGAAGACAGATTTCTTCCGAAGACTTTTAGTACACATGCTTTATCTGATGTACTGTTCCATAAAGCACCTTTTCCGCTGCATCTCTGTAAAGTCACCAACTTACATGAGTTGGTGAAAAGGTCCATGCTTTTGGTAACTGTACATTGAGGTCTTGAGTCTGTAACTTTCCACTTTATGTACTTTATCCTTTTTGTAATGTATAAGGATGTGAGCTATGGCATGTCATAGTCACAAGGTCAAAAGGCAGATATGCCTTTTGATCCTACAATTGATTTTGTTAGTGTCTAGTCAATTGTATCCAGCTGGCTTTCAAAGTATAGCTGGCTGTAGGTTGTAGTATAAGTATTTCAAGTTCTTGTATCTTTCTTTATGCTTTGTAACACTTGTAAAAGAACTTGAGAAAGCAATATACTGCCTCCTTGAAACCCATACTCTCTTGTTCTGTCTCTTGCTTTACTTGTGTTCTTTGTATCACCCTGGTTAACCCAGTTCACTGTTTGATCAAAGTTTAGTTAATCTCCTCATTGTGTTGTTGTGTTATAATTGTGTTAAAGCCCTTAAACGGTCCTGCAATTGGTATCAGAGCTTTCCAGGCTCTTGATATAAGATCTAACCATCTTAAGATCCCTCACACACACAAAAACTAAACCTTTCAAATGGCTTCCTTCTCAAAGATTGATATGGAGACTGGAACCATGAACAAATCCCCACTGATCACTCTTGATGATTTTGACACCTGGTGCATGAGGATGGAAGGCTTCATAGGGTCTCTTGATTCAAGAATGTTGGAGTCTGTTGAGAATGGACCTTTCATACCCAGCACCCCCTCTGCTACTGGTGCTGGTATGATTCCTAAAGATGTGGCCAACTACTCAGATGAAGATAGAAAAAGAGTAGAGATTGATAGGAAGGCCATGACTGCTCTTCAGACTGCTCTCCCAAATTCTGTATACAGAGGTTTTAAGAAGTGCAAAACAGCTAAACAGCTGTGGGATGCACTGAAGCTGATGTATGAAGGCTCCTATGAAGCCAAGGAGAACAAGAAAGATCTTCTGAAGCAGCAGTTCAAAAATTTCACCTTCAAAGCAGGTGAAACCATGACCCAACAATACTTCAGGTATGTTGAGATTGTGGATACCCTAGTGGATGGAGGAGTTCCTCTTGAGAACAGGGACATTGTAAGGAAGTTCATGTCCTCACTTCCTAGGCAATGAACACACTATTGTGTGGTGATCAAGAGGACTGAGAACCTTAAAACTCTTACTCTTACAGAGTTGTATGGGATTCTCAGTGGATACCAGATGGAGATGAACATGCAAGGTTCATCTGGCAACTCCAACAATCAAATGGGTTCAACCCTTCATATGGTTGAAAGGGACAGCATAGAACCCCAACATCATCTCATATGCTACCCTGACAACTCACAAAAGGGTCCTTTCATCACCTTCCCGAATACACCAAGGGAGAACTTTACTCAAGGAAGCCCATTCCAAGAGACAAGTTCTTCTCAAGCCTTTGTGTCTACTGATGAAAGCTGTGGGAATTATCTTTCACTCTTGAAGACCTGGACTGTATCCATCCAGATGACCTGGAATACATGGAGATAGTTCAGCAGATGGCTCTTCCAAGAAGTTCTACAAGAGGACAGGAAGAAGATTTCCAAGCAATGCTACATGTGGAAAGTTTGGGCTGGATAAAAGCAAAGTTAAGTGTTACAACTGTAACCTTATGGGTCACTTTGCTATGGAGTGTAAGGCACCTAAAGCAAATGGGGGCCAAACACAACCCAGACCAAACTACACTGACAAAGCCCCTCAGGCTGAGAAAACAAAGCAACATGCTGCTGTTGTTGTTGAAGAGGGAGGCTTTGACTGGAGCTTTCAGGTGGAAGATGCTTCTCCAAACCAAGCACTGATGGCTGACCATGATGAAGCCAAGGTATTGGAACATCTCTACACTCCTGAATGCATTGCTAAAGTAAATAGATACAGGTCCTACAACTTAGAGATGAGATCTGATCTTGAGTCATTAAACATATTAAAATCTAATTTTAGAAAGTCTGAAAATGATTACAAGTTAAAGATAGAGGACTTGGAGAAAACCATTTCAGTACTAAAAGATGAACATACAGATTTTAGAACTCAGATCCAAGATCTCATAACTAAGTTGACTGAGTGCCAGGCTGAGCTTGTGATCAGCAAAGCCAAGGCAGAGAAGAGTGTTCTTGAAGAAGAGACCTTCAAGAACATGATATCCTCATCCCTGCACAACAAAGTATGCTATCAAAATAGACAGGGACTGGGATCAAATGAGATAGCCCCTCCACACACAATCTTGTCTGTAAGATCTCCTAGGTGTGGAACTTGTGAAAATGAGCTTCCTCTCATAGATCCTATAAGTGAGGATGATGAAGAAGTGATAGTGAAGAATTCCTCTGAGAAGAGTGAAGAAGAGGATTCTTCCAAGGGCCACTATCCTTCTGAGGAGAAGAAATTAACTGTGATGACCAAGTCCAAGAGAAAGAACTTGATCAGGAAGAGCAAAAGGAAAGCAAAGAAGGCTCAAGAAATCAAGGCTACTTTTGATGCTAAGCAGAAACAAGTTTTTATCTCTGCAGGTTTCAAAGTAGTAAGGACTGAAGACATCAACCAAGACTCCTCAGCTAAGAGTCCTGGTTCATGTTCAAATCATCTCAGTACAAAGAAGAAGACTGAGCTGCTGTGTACCACTGCTGCACAGCCTGGACCATCAAACTCCAAGAACAGTTCACAGCCCAAAAGAACTGTCTCAGCATCTACCAAGATGAAGGTGGAGAAGGGATGTGATCAAAGCCAGTCTTGCTCTCAAAAGGAGACTTGTTTGAAGAAGAAAATGTTATGTGTCATGTGTGAAAGTACTTCTCACATTGCTAAGGATTGCCCATACAATCCTAAAAGTACCATCCACATGACCAATACAAAGACTTCAAAGAGTCTCAAGAAGTCTCAAGCTTCGGAAGGAAAGTCTGTTTCCTTCGGAAGCTCCAAATCAAAGAAGAAGGTAAATGGAAAATTACCTTCGGAAGCAAATTTGGTCTCGGAAGAAAGGAGTTCTTCCGAAGCACTGAAGTCTGCTGCAGTAACTGTAGACTCTTCCGAAGGTTCAGTCATCAAAACTTGTGAAGTTCCAAAAGCTTCTAAGGTCTTGAAGGTCAAGTCCAAGACCACAAAGGTGGTGTGGAAGTCTAAGAAAGACCAAATGACTGAGGTTTCTCCATCAACAACAGCTGAAGATCCCCATAGTACAACCATAGGATCTATTACTGTTGCATTACCTTCTATCACTCTTAGTGAGCCCAAGACAAGTAAGGCTTGGGTTTCCAAATGTGACTAATCATTTTCTTTGTGCAGGAACAGCTCAAGACAAACAGGAATGTCTGGATAATTAACAGTGGCTGTTCTAAGCACATGACAGGCAATAGGTCTCTACTCCATAATTTTGAGAGAATTGATGGAGGACCAGTTGCTTTTGGAGGAGATGAAGGTGGTTACATTTCTGGAAGGGGCAAGGTCACAAATGGTAATCTCAGCATTGAGAAGGTAAACTTTTTAAGGAGCTTGGGTACAATCTTTTGAGTGTATCCCAATTTTGTGATCAGAGTCATAACATGCTCTTTACTGAGCATGAGTGCATTGTTCTCAAGCCTGGAGTGGTCATTCCTCATGAGCATATCCTGCTCAGAGCCCCCAGGAAAGGGAACATGTACAAGATGGATTTGCAAGAAACATCTCCCTCTGGAGAAGTTTCATGCTTTCTATCTAAAGCAAATAGTGATGAGTCTTTCCTATGGCATAAAAGAATGTGTCATGTAAACTTTAAGAACATGAATAAATTAATTAAACATGATCTGGTTACTGGAATGCCAAAGAAAAAGTTTACAAGTGATGATCATTGTGTTGCATGCCTGAAAGGGAAGCAACACAAGGTATCTCACAAGCCTAAGGAAAAGAACTCCATCACTACTCCCCTACACTTGTTACATATGGATCTCTTTGGCCCCACCAGTGTAATGAGTTTAGGAAGGACCTCTTACTGTTTGGTGATCACAGATGACTTTACAAGATTCACTTGGGTCTTCTTCCTTAGAACTAAGGATGAAACTCCTGAGATTCTGAAGAATTTCATCTTAAAAATTGAGAATCAATGTGATCACAAGGTCAAAACCATAAGATGTGATCAAGGAACTGAATTCAAAAACCAAATCCTTGATACATTTTGTGATGAAAAAGGTATTACAAGACAATATAGTGCTCCCAGGACTCCTCAGCAAAACGGAGTTGCTGAGAGGAGAAACAGGACACTTATTGAAGCTGCAAGAACTATGTTGTCTGACTCTAAACTGCCTATCACCTTCTGGGCAGAGGCAGTTAATACTGCTTGCTATGTGCAAAACAGAGTTTTAGTAGTTAAGACACATGGTAAGACTCCTTATGAACTTTGGCACAAGAGGAAACTTTCATTGGTTTTCTCAGGTCATTTGGATGTCCCTGCACCATCTTGAATACCAAAGATCAAATTGCCAAGTTTGCTGAGAAATCAGACGATGGACACTTCATTGGATACTCTTCCCAAGCTAAAGCTTATAGAGTATACAATCTCAGAACTAGGATTGTTGAGGAGTCAGCCAATGTGACTTTCAATGAGCATACACCCTGTGTGGCTGGTTCTGGTCCGGATTGGCTGTTTGATCTTGATTTAGTTACCAACTGTTTTAACAAATCTTGTGAGCATGTTTCAGGATCTGCAAAAAATTTAAATACAGGTGATCCTGATCCAAGATTTTGAAGGATTTGATCTGACCAAGATTCATATTAAATTGATGTGGCTAGTGTGATATGATCCAAGACGGGTCATACCCAATAACAAGCCAAACAAACACCGAAAGATAATTTATTTGTTGATAAGATCATACAAATAAGTAGTGACACCAATTTAGAAAATTGGATTTTCTAAATATTGCTTTTGTAAATGAACATTATTATGTGGATAATTGTTCATGAGATATTATTTGTTTTTCATTATTTAGTTTTACTAAATGATAACAAATAAAAGAGTGTTTAATTTATAAAGTTTAAAATTAGTTTTCAACTTTATAAACAAAAGATTAAAGTGTGTTAGTTATGTTTAAAAGTTTAAAAGGATGGGACCCTTTTGTCTTATTTTTTGGCCGCCCAAAAGGGCCTTTGGGTTCCATTTTTGTCTTGAAAATTGGAGACTTAAAGATACTAACACACTCCAACTAATCTACCATTCACTCTCACATGCAAAAGACTTTTGCTCTCTCCATCTCTCTCTCTCACGGTTTTGGAAGAAAAAAAAGGAGCAGAATTTTCAGCTTTCAAAAGGGGTTTTGGTTGCTGAAAATTTGGTGTCAAGATTCCTAGCAATCAAAGGTGTTAGAACAAGCTTGGGGTATCACCACTTGAGGGCTTCGACTTTGAAGTTTCAGCCAAGTTTTCATTTTCTTTCACCTCTCTAATCTCGAAATCCAGCAGCTACAAAGGTTGTAGTTTCATCATCTCATGTTTATCTTTTGTATGCACTTGTATAATGATCCATGGCATGGGGTTCTTTATTAAATGGTTTAATAATCATCTTATTAACATGTTTTAAAATATATATATTCCGCTGCGTTTTCATATAAACAAGATTATATGAGCTTTGATAAACTTGTTAAAACCCCTTCAATGGTATCAGAGCCACTTATATATATATATGCATACATGTATTTCCTCCCTAGTTCACGTTTTTGTGGTGCTTGAGACCAAAAAAAATCCGTGAGTTAGGGGCTGGATTTTGACCCCTTTGGTGTTTTAAAGATGCTACTTTATGCATATAAGGATCTTTATAACTCTAGATTATTAGATGTTTATTTATATGTTCTTAACCCATTTGTTCTTGGTTTATGTTGGCCAAGAACATGGGCTATAAGGGGCTGCCAAAATCGATTATCTTGTGTATGTTTGATCATGTTGTTATTGATTATGCATAACAAAGCCTAGACCATTTGGATTGAATGATTGGTTGTCATGTTATATTCATTTGGGCATGTAATAATTTAATTTTGTTTCAAGTCTTGTTTTGTAATCTATTCATTCATATGGTTTGTAATAAATAGATTAGGAGTTTATCTTTACTAGAAAAATGTATTAGGATACATATTTTGTAAGGATGCTCAAGATCAAGACTTGAAGAAAAGATGGACAAAGAGAATGCTTGAAGATGTGGTTTCAAGTGGGAGTTCCTTTTGTCAACCATGTGTCATGTTCTTAACCCTTAGGACAAGACCTTTTGACACACTTGTTTTGGCTAAACAAGTGTGCTCAACTTAGTATGCTTTGTTATGCATATATGAATTGTTTGGTTATGCTTGGTTGAATGCTTATGATGTTGTTTTGTTTTGAATATTTGGATGTGATTAACAAACCATCAACTAGAACAAGCTATAACAAGAAATTGGTTCACAAATCATTAAGCAAAATAGAATGGTTCTATAAAAGGAGTTAATGGTTTGCAAAATAAAATGGGTTTTATTTAAAAGAACCAAATGGGTACCATATGGTTGAATGCATACAATCATATGGTACATGGTCTTTTCTAAAACAAGAATTGTGAAATTATAAATCCCTTTTGAAAACAAGTTAAACACCATCCTTTTACACAACACTTAGGTTACTTGCAAACTCTTAGTGGGATAAAGGTCACCTAACCACTTTGAGGGAACTTGTAACTTGAGGTGAGAATGCCATGTTATGGGATAAAGGTCACCTAACCACTTATGTAGTAAACTCACACGTGTGTGTAAGTAGGACGACTTGATTTATAAAAAATATTGAATGGATCACCTAAAATGTGTTTTATAAAAGGTGTTGATGGGGTAAACATGCCGTTATAAACATAAGATGTTCAAACGATCCCATACCACTAGAAGTTGCAATGGGTTGCAATTGTCATTTATGACTACCTTGTTTATTTAAATAATGGGATAAAGGTCACCTAACCAATATTTAAATATAACGTTGGATTCTAAAATTTTTTTTGTTTATTAATAGTCTATGAGACGTAAAGGGTATTAATAAATGAAATATATAATTATATCAACGATTACTAAAATGGAACTTTGTAAAATCTTGTAGATGGCCGACAACAACAACGCTAATAACGATGTACCAAACCAAAACAACCAATCCCTTAGGGCGATCCTTCAAAGGGATCGTCTAACACCTAACAACTTCATGGATTGGTACCGCAACTTGAGAATTGTTCTCAAGCAAGAAAAGTGGGCCTACATTCTTGATGATCCCATCCCCGATGAACCTAACGAGGAGGATGTGGAGGCCTATAATGATTGGGTTAAATATGTGGAAGACTCCGTCCAAGTCTCTTGCTTAATGTTAGCAAGTATGACACCCGAACTCCAAAAGGAGTATGAGCTCCATGGAGCCTATGACATGATCACTCAGTTGCGGGAAACGTTCCAGCAACAAGCTAGAGTGGAGCGCTTCGAAACGGTTCGAGCGCTTCATGCATGTCGGATGGAAGAATCCCAATCAGTTTCATCTTATGTTCTTAAGATAAAAAGCCACATCGACCGCCTTCAAAGGCTAAATTGTCCTGTCTCAAAGGAGTTCGCCACGAATTTGATCCTTAATGGCCTAACTAAAAGGTTTGAGGCATTCGTCATGAATTACAACATGAACGGATGGGACAAGAGCATAAATGAACTTCATTCGATGCTCAAATCAGCTGAGGCGGGAATGGGTAAAAGGGTTTTACCCGTTCTCACCATTAATGAAGGTGGGAGAAGGAAGAGGTCTCTACCCCCTCCTAAGGCAAATGTTGCCAAAGGAAAGGGGCACGTTGGAGGAAAGGGGAAGATGGTTGTTAGGGCGGAACCTCCGAAGCCCAAGGAGAAGAAGCAAAAGGTTGCTGTAAACGACCCATGCTTCAAATGTGGTGAGATAGGGCATTGGATGAGAAATTGTCCAGTCTATCTCAAAGAGTTGAGAGAAAAGAGGGATGCAGGGCAAACCTCAGGTATAATTTACATGATACATGTTGAGCTAAATGTTATTTCTTCTAACACATGGGTATTAGATACCGGATGTAGAACTCACATTTGCAATTTATTGCAGGGGTTCAAAAGAAATGAGCATTATGCAAAAGGGGAAATAAGTCTATTCATGGGCAATGGTGCAAAGGTTCACGTTGAAGCCCAAGGAGACTACATTTTGAAGCTTCCAAGTGGTTTGGAAGTCATTTTATATAATGTATTATATGCTCCTAGTTTGACTAGGAACATAATTTCTGTTTCCCGTTTAAGACAATATGATTATGATTTCAAGTTTGTTGACAATGATATTCATGTTTCTTTAAATCATGTATTTTATTTTAAAGCTATACCTTGTAATGGTATTTATGAATTGGTTCATGAAAACGTAACATATGATAGCTCCATGTACCAAGCAACCACCAAAAGACTCAAATTAGATTTGAATGATACCTACCTTTGGCATTGTCGTCTTGGTCATATAAACAAGAAACGTATACAAACACTTCAAAAGAATGGTCTTTTAAAAACAAATGAATGTGATTCATTTGATGTATGTGAATCTTGTTTACAAGGTAAAATGACTAAGGCACCCTTTAGTGGAACTAACGAAAGGGCAAAAGATTTATTAGGTATCATACATTCGGATGTATGTGGTCCTTTTAAGCCAATGACTAGGAATGGTGAAAGATACTTCATTACCTTTACCGACGATTATAGTCGCTATGGGTATGTGTACTTATTAAGGCACAAAGATGAAGCTTTTGAAATGTTCAAAATCTTCAAGAATGAAGTAGAAAATCAACTCAACAAGTCAATTAAAATTCTCCGCACCGATAGAGGTGGCGAATACCTAAGTGATGTTTTTCAAGATCATCTTAGGAGTTGTGGGATTGTCTCACAACTCACTCCACCTGGAACACCACAACATAATGGTGTGTCTGAGAGGAGGAATCGAACCTTATTGGATATGGTTCGATCTATGATGGCTAGAAGCACATTACCTCTATCATTTTGGGGTTTCGCTTTGCTCTCCGCGGCCCGTATTCTGAATATGGCCCCAACCAAAAAGGTGGAAAAGACACCTTTTGAGATATGGCATGGAAGAGTTCCATCCCTATCGTACTTAAGGGTCTGGGGTTGTGAGGCTTATGTTAAGACTCCCACCCCAAACAAATTAGATGTCCGATCCACCAAGTGTATCTTTGTTGGATATCCTAGAGATTCTATGGGATATTATTTCTATGATCCACTGGAACAAAAAGTGTTTGTTGCCAGAAAGGGTGAGTTCTTAGAAACAAAGTTCCTTATGGAAGGAACTAGCAGTAGAACAGTGGATCTTGAGGAGGATCAAGAAACACAGCCCGATGCACGTTTGGTTAAAACTAGCACTCAACGTGAGGATGTTGAGGATGATCAAGCGGTTGATCAATACACACAAAACGTTCGCAGAAGTGGTAGAATTAGTAATCCACCTGAAAGATACGGATTTTTCATGGATGGATGCTATGTGGTGGATTCAGATGAACCAACCACATATCATGATGCAGTGTCCAATTTGGATTGTGACAAATGGCTTGAGGACATGAACGTTGAGATGCAATCCATGTATGACAATCAAGTTTGGGAACTTGTTGTGCCACCTCTTAATTCCAAAGTAGTTGGAAGTAAGTGGGTTTTCAAGAAGAAAACCGATATGCATGGAAACTTGGATACTTACAAAGCTAGACTTGCAGCAAAGGGTTTCACTCAAACTCAAGGGGTTGATTATGATGAAACCTTCTCACCTGTTGCAATGCTTAAGTCTATAAGGATATTGTTTGCCATAGCAGCTCATTATGATTATGAGATTTGGCAAATGGATGTCAAAACCGCTTTCCTAAATGGATATCTTGAGGAAGATGTCTATATGGTTCAGCCTGAAGGTTTTGTCGATCCAAAATATCCTAATAAAGTATTCAAGTTAATGAAATCAATCTATGGATTGAAACAAGCATCAAGAAGTTGGAATCACCGTTTTGATGATGAAGTAAAGAAATTTGGCTTCATCAAAAACGCTGATGAGGCTTGCGTGTATAAGAAGGCTAGTGGGAGCACAATAACCTTCCTAGTATTGTATGTTGATGACATACTACTGTTTGGAAACGACATTCCAACCATGGAAGGTGTAAAAACCTGGCTTAGAAGTTTTTTTTCCATCAAGGATCTTGGTGAAGCCGCCTATATTCTGGGAATAAAGATCTATAGGGATAGATCAAGACGGCTAATTGGTTTGAATCAAAGTGCATACATTGACAAAATCTTGAAAAGGTTCAAGATGGAAAACTCTAAGAAAGGTACTGTACCTATTCAAAGAGGGACAATATTGAGTACAACTCAATGTCCAAGCTCCAAGGAGGAGCAAAATAGAATGAAGGCAATCCCATATGCATCTGCTATAGGATCCATCATGTATGCAATGATATGCACTAGACCAGACGTGTCATGCGCTTTAAGCATGACAAGTAGATACCAGCAAAATCCTGGTGATAGTCATTGGATGGCTGTCAAGAACATTCTGAAGTACCTAAGGAGGACTAAGGACATGTTCTTGATCTACGGGTCTGGTGAAGAGGAACTCGTTGTAAAAGGTTACACGGATGCGAGTTTCCAAACCGATCGAGATGATTCACGATCTCAATCGGGGTACATCTTTATTCTGAATGGGGGAGCTGTTTCTTGGAAAAGCTCAAAACAAGAAGTCGTAGCGTTGTCCACTACAGAGTCAGAATACGTCGCGGCTTCAATGGCAGCACAGGAAGCTGCATGGCTGAAGAAATTCATAGCCGATCTAGGGGTAGTCCCTTCCATTCAGGATCCCCTAGAGATCTTTTGTGACAACGAGGGTGCGATTGCTCAAATCAAGGAACCTCGTGCTCATCAAAAGACTCGGCACATTGAACGGAGATTCAACTACATAAGGGATGAAGTTGAAAAAGGAAAGATATGTATTCGCAAAGTCCACACTGATAAAAACGTTGCGGATCCACTCACAAAGCTCCTTGAAAAGGCAAAGCATGAAGGTCATATTTGTGCCATGGGACTTAGATATTCAAGTGACTGGGTTTGATGTTGTATTTGGTATTTGGATATTGGAACTAATGTTATTTGACTTAATTATATGGTTATAATTTCATTTGTTCTTCTATTTTAGCATGTTTAAATCCGTGAATAAATGAATTATTCTCAACGTCCGTAGTCGATCATACTTGTGGGAACAACTATGAATGTAAGACTATAATGAACTTGGATTGGTTGATATTCATAAGGTATGAATATAGAGCAAGAGGTTGCTACCAAGGTTCATTGATATCTATGGGATATAGATATTGGACTGACCCGCTCTCAATTATTTCTGCATGGAATCTTTCTGATTAGTCATAAGAGATTTTGAGTAAAGGCGAATATCATTGTATCCTCAGACCTGAGATACATATTGGGTCTTGATATCACCAAGTATTGTACTTTGACTTAGTCCTTTGCTGTTCTGAAAAGGCAGTACATAAGGCTGAGTTCAGGTATGACATGAGGTGATTGTGAGAGACGTATGTAGTCAAGATGGAATTTGTTCCTCTTATTCGTTGAGAGTTAGATGTCTAAGGCCTGTTAAAGTTAAATCATCAGAGAATGACAATTCTGTGTCTCTTGGATTTAACATGACATCTGCAACAAAAGGATAGATGATTAATTCACCTAAAACATATTCAAGTAAGGTACTTGAAAAGGATGATGTTATTGAATGGCACTTAGTCATATACATTAGGGGTAGCAAACCGTTGCTAGGCGTTATTTGCTGCTTGCATCAATCTTCTATAAATCTTGTGCAAGTGAGAGATTGAAGGATTTGATCTGCCCAAGATTCATATTAAATTGATGTGGCTAGTGTGATATGATCCAAGACGGGTCATACCCAATAACAAGCCAAACAAACACCGAAAAGATAATTTATTTGTTGATAAGATCATACAAATAAGTAGTGACACCAATTTAGAAAATTGGATTTTCTAAATATTGCTTTTGTAAATGAACATTATTATGTGGATAATTGTTCATGAGAAATTATTTGTTTTTCATTATTTAGTTTTACTAAATGATAACAAATAAAAGAGTGTTTAATTTATAAAGTTTAAAATTAGTTTTCAACTTTATAAACAAAAGATTAAAGTGTGTTAGTTATGTTTAAAAGTTTAAAAGGATGGGACCCTTTTGTCTTATTTTTTGGCCGCCCAAAAGGGCCTTTGGGTTCCATTTTTGTCTTGAAAATTGGAGACTTAAAGATACTAACACACTCCACTAATCTACCATTCACTCTCACATGCAAAAGACTTTTTCTCTCTCCATCTCTCTCTCTCTCTCTCACGGTTTTGGAAGAAAAAAAAGGAGCAGAATTTTCAGCTTTCAAAAGGGGTTTTGGTTGCTGAAAATGTGGTGTCAAGATTCCTAGCAATCAAAGGTGTTAGAACAAGCTTGTGGTATCACCACTTGAGGGCTTCGACTTTGAAGTTTCAGCCAAGTTTTCATTTTCTTTCACCTCTCTAATCTCGAAATCCAGCAGCTACAAAGGTTGTAGTTTCATCATCTCATGTTTATCTTTTGTATGCACTTGTATAATGATCCATGGCATGGGGTTCTTTATTAAATGGTTTAATAATCATCTTATTAACATGTTTTAAAAATATATATTCCGCTGCATTTTCATATAAACAAGATTATATGAGCTTTGATAAACTTGTTAAAACCCTTCAGATTTGAGCTAGGAAGACCTTCAACTCATACATCTTCAGCTCCAGTTGGAACTACTTCAGCAAATGAGGTTTCTATCAGCACAACAATGACAAATTCAGCTGATACATCTGGTATGCCTTCAAATTCCAGCTCAGAGGCTTCTCAACCAGATAAAACACCTCAATTGTAGAAGACAACAATGGTGATGGTGATAGTGATCAGGAATTTCTTGATGCTAATAACCATACCATAGATGACAACATCAATGATGTCACACACTCATTGGATCAAGTTAATCTTGATAAGTGTGATAATGTGGAGGGTGAATCTTCTAGACCAGATCTAAATTTCTCAAATTTGGGTCTTTCTCAGCAACTTGCTGTGATCCCTCAGCTAAGGATCCACAAGTCTCACCCCACCACAAACATCATTGGAGATGTTGTCACAGGGGTAAGAACAAGAGGACAAACCCATGATGCAAATGTTTGTCTTCACTCTTGTTTCTTATCTCAGATAGAGCCCAAGAAAGTTGATGAAGCTCTAAAGGATGGAAGTTGGGTTGAAGCTATGCAACAAGAGCTGCTTCAATTCAAAAGGCAGAAAGTTTGGAACCTGTGTCCTCTTCCTCATGGGAAGACTACCATTGGAACCAAATGGGTTTTTAGGAATAAGAAGGATGATAAAGGAATCATCATCAAGAACAAGGCAAGACTAGTTGTTCAAGGATACACACAAGAAGAAGGGATTGACTACACTGATGTCTTTGCTCCTGTAGCAAGACTAGAAGCTGTTAGGATATTCCTGGCATTTGCTGCATCCAAGAACTTCAAGGTCTACCAACTTGATGTAAAGTGTGCTTTCTTATATAGAGTGATTGATGAGGAGGTTTATGTCAAACAACCACCTGGTTTTGTAGACCCTGATCATCCTGATTATGTCTGCAAGCTTGACAAAGCTCTTTATGGGCTGCATCAGGCACCCAGGAAGTGGTATGAGACACTATCTGAGTATCTTTGTAAACATGGATACAGGAGAGGTACTATAGATGGAACTCTCTTCATCAAAGGACAGGGAAATGACTTATTGCTGGTTCAAGTATATGTAGATGACATCATCTTTGGTTCAGCTAATTTAAAGCTCTGTAAAGACTTTGAGAAGCTGATGAAAGACAGATTTGAAATGACTTCAATGGGAGAACTCAACTTCTTTCTGGGAATTCAAGTGAAGCAGGTTGAAGATGGCATCTTCATAAGTCAAAGTATGTTCAAGACATACTCAAGAGGTTCAACATGACTGATTGTAAGATTGCTAAGACACCCATAGCCAGAAACCACTCCCTTGGTCCTGACCTTGAGGGGGAGTGTGTAGATGAACATTTATACAGGGCTATGATTGGGTCTCTTATGTATCTTACAGCTAGCAGGCCTGATATCATGTTTGCTACATGTATTTGTGCAAGATATCAAGCCAACCCTAAGATGTCTCACTTAATCACTGTGAAAAGGATTTTAAGATACCTCAAAGGTGCTTCAACACTTGGTCTATGGTATCCAAAGAATCCTAATTTCAATCTGTATGCCTATACAGATAGTGATTATGGTGGTTGCAACATGACTGCAAAGTCTACATCTGGGGGATGTCAATTCCTTGGTGGAAGGGTTGTCTCATGGCAATGCAAGAAACAATCCTGTGTGTCTGCATCAACTGCTGAGGCTGAATACATTGCTGCTGCAAGCTGCTGTGCTCAAGTGCTTTGGATTCAAAATCAGATGCTGGACTATGGATTTAACTTCAAAGAGACTCCTATCCACATAGACAACAATAGTGCTATCTCTATCACTGAGAACCCTGTGCAGCACTCAAGGACCAAACACATCAACATCAGGTATCATTTAATAAGAGATAACTATGAAAAAGGATTAATTAAACTAGTCAAAGTTCATACAGATGAACAATATGCTGATCTGTTCACAAAAGCTTTTGATGAACAGAGATTTAAGTATCTGATATCAGCTATTGGGATGATTAACTTTGAGTAGACTTTTTCTTAAAACTAATTCTAACTATCTCTTCTTAAAATATGTGTGTCCTAAGTTGTCTAGTTCATCACTTTCATAAGCTCATGTTTTCTTTGGATGTAAAATTCTTTTTGAAGACTTTCCTTAGATTCTTGAAAATTTTCGGATACTTCGGAAGATAAAGTTTTATCTTCGGAAGAAAAATATGTCTTCAAAATAAATAACTGTCTAAGAGATTTTACCTTCGGAAGAAGTCAAATTCATCTTCCGAAGCTTAAAATTCTTATCTCAGACACTTATTTATTTTTAAGGACTTTTCCTTCCGAAGCAAAATTAACCTTCGGAAGCTTTGTTTATTCCAATACAAAGCATCCAAGGGTTTATTTCTCTTCCGAAGCATAAATTTTCAAGACTCTCAGGAAAATCTTCCGAAGCCATTTTAGCTTCGGAAGCTTTTTCAGTCAAAACTTCCGAAGACAAATTACCTTCGGAAGCTTTTCGAATTCCAAGAAAACTACTTTTTGAGCAAAAGTAAACTACCTTTTCAGAGGTGGGACCGACTTCCGGATTTCAAAGTTTATCCTCTTTCATTAACTTTGGTTCAAATCCCTTTTCACATAAATACCCAACGGTTCCCCCTCTTTCCCACTATCTTCCTCAATTCTACTATTCCTTAACCTAATTCTCTAAACCGCCTTTGCTTTCTACCTTTCTTCACCCTTAAGCTTCTGAAATGGCCAACCTTAACCGCAGAAACAACCCAGATTTCTCCATGCAACTTCACAGGCAACATAATCAAGTTGCTCTGTTAAGCTCTGAGAAAGATGCAAGTTTCTCAGAGATTTGCCAATTCTTGACTCTGTCAAACTACTTCACCTCCCTGACCATTGATCCTACTCTATATGAGGATCACTTGCTTGAATTCTGGAAGACCTGCCAAGAGGTCATTATGGATGGGGAGAAGGCACTGTCTGCCACAGTGCAAGGGAGGACAATCTTCATCACTCCGGCCATCATTAATCAACATTTGCAGCTGATGATGAAGAAGGTGAGGTGTCCTTCCCAAAGGAAGCTGTTAATCATTCCTTTGAGCAGATGGGCTATGAGGGAGATTTCTCTATAAAGACCTTCAGGAAAGGGAAGGTCTCATCCCAATGGAAATTCCTGCTCCATGTGGTTATCCACAGCTTATCAAACAAGCATGGTGGATGGGACCAGATTCCTGAGGATCTCTCCTTTATAGTTCATGGAATGGTTCAGGGGGTCAAGTTCAGGTATTCACAATTTGTTTATACTAATTTACTTGCAAACTTAGACTCTTAGAGTATTACATGTTTCCTAGATATGTTCAACACATTCTCAACTGTGAACTGGGCTCACAGTTGAAAGAAACAAGTAATATTCTTAAATTGGGACAGATGAAGCCCGGCATCTTTAAAATAATGAAGAAGCCAACTGTAGGCTTCTCAGGGGTAGAAACAGCCCTAGTCCCAAAAATGTTAGAGCTCATTGCTCAAGGTGACAACCTAGCAACACAAGCTAGTGTTGAACCCACACCTCTTTTATCCCTACCCCTAAATAGACCAGAAATCACCCTCACCTACCAAAGAAAATCCAAACGAACCCCTGCTCAGGCTATTGAGTTTGTGCAGGCCCCCATATACTCAACCTTACAGGAAGAAGTGGATACTAGAGCTCCCACTTCTCCTGAGGAGCAAACCACTCCCATTACTTCACCTATCAGGGATGAGGTTCCTCATGCTCACCCTGATGAGCTCACTAGCCAACAGCCTTAAGCCTTCACTCTGAGTCTCAACACTCAAGTGAACAACCTTCAGGGGACAGCTACCATCCCCAGCCTTTGGATCTCAACCAACCCATTCCCAACCTATCATTCTATACTGATGAAGACTTAGGATTCAGTGAGTACCATGAGTCTCTCTTCTCCTCCCCTACTCAAAGAGAGATGAGTACCTCTGACTCTCCTCAGTCTATCCCACATCAGTCCCCTATTACTGAGGTGGACACTTCTGAACCTGTTCAGGATGTCCATATGGAAGAGGCTCTCACTTTTGAAAGTGATTACATCATTAAGACCTCAACCATGGCAACTCAGCCCACTGGCATCTCAACTGAGGCTGCCAGTGAGCAGAGGAAAACCAGCAGCCAAGAAACTCAAGCTGGTGGTGAGAGAGAGGACTTTGGTCCAATCATCTCATCCCCCAATGATTCTTCTGATGAAGATGAGGGGAATTTGAGACTAAAGGTGCAGAAATTGTCAAAAACATGCACCTATTTAGTCTCTAAGGTTAGTCACTTGGAATCTCAGGTGACTACCTTACAAAACAGGGTCAATGATCAGCAACTTCAGATTTCATATCTGCAGGAAAAACTAGCTGGGAGACCTTTAAGGAGAGCTCAACCAGGAACACAAGAACCTGTGGAAGTGATTGACTTATCCTCCAGCTCACCTATGCAAGTGGGTGATGCTACCAAAAAGGGGGAGAAAGTTATTACAACCACAGAACCTGGGAGTTCTTCAAAGAGAATGGACATAGAGGACTCACCATCCTCACTTGCTGTTGTGCATTCTCAGCAACTTCCTCAAGTTCACATTAATGTGGACTCTATAGACTCAATCATCAGGAGTCTCTTTGAGGAAGGTATACCAAGGGCTGTCTCATCTCCACCACAAGGAACTAGTAACTACATCATAAGGTGGAGGTATGATGATGACAGAAGAGCCCTTATACTTCACAGAGTTCAAGGCCAACAATAAGTTTTTCAGTTCCAAAGCCTGAGCTTCTATGAAAGACTGGATTTAGTCAACATGCCACTTGTCAATCCAAGCAATTCAAGACAAGCTGACAGGCTGGCTCAAAGAATCCAAGAAAGGATCCTTGCAGAGTTCTCTCTAAGAAGGAGACTTAGGCAATCAGACAATGTCATCGGTCAACTGGATGTTGAGGTGGACCCTAAGATTAGTTTCATAGGGGAAACCTTGACTGAAGGCCCAGTGGCAGAACCTGAGACCCCTGTCTCATCATCAACAACTGCTGCAGAGGTCCAAACTCCATCTGAGACACCTGCTGGTGAAGGTGTTTCTCAGCCTCTCTCTGGCCAGAGCATGGAAGCTACTCCAAGCAATGAAGGCCAAGCCTCAATCCACCCTGAGTCCCAAAGGTCTATTTGTGACAAAGGGAAAAGGATAATGACTCCTGAGGAAATTGAGGAGGAAGAGAGAGAGAGGAAAAGGAGGCTAAGGGGAGAAGTTCTTCTGGGTCATCTAGCTTCATGCAAGCTGCAATCAGGGCTGCCCCCAGACCAAATACTCAAGATGATGAGTTAAGGGCAGTCAGGATTACCTATTTACAGACCAGGAACTATGATATTGATGAAATCATCTCCCTCCCCTTAGAAGAGTTAAATGAACTGGCTGACATGGAAGTGTCAAGAGAGATGAAGGAGAAAGAGGATGCAAGGTTACTTCTCCAATTCAAAGAGGAGAAGAGACAGAAAAGACTTTACAAGCATGCTCCCACTCTCTCTCCAGTTCAAGAAAGTCCTGCACAGGAAGATATGGCTCCACAAGAACCTCAGGTAGATAAAGAAGAAGATAGGATCAAGATGATCAACTACCTGAGTGCCACAGGCTTCTATCAGGCAGATGCACTTCTTTCCCTGTCCTATGACTTCATTGAGTTCGAGTACCTAAAGCAACTTGAGCTTGAGCTAGTCAAAGAAAGAAAAACAACCAAAAGGAAGCTAAGGGAAGAAGCTGCAAAGTCAAGAGCCATCATTCAAAAGAATGCAAAGAAGTCTGCTGACAGACAAAGAATGATGAGCTTCTTGAAGCTATATGGATTCTCCGGAAGGAGACTTGGCCCCATGTCTCTATCTACAATGGATGAGCATATAAGGGTGATCAAGCAGAAGATTAAAAGTGGAGAACTGATTGACTTGCACTCTCTTCCAAGTCAAGTCCCACCTGAAGTGGAGGTCAAGTTTGAACAACCAGAGACACCTCAACCAGCACCTCCAGCTGAGCCTCAGCAAGCTTCATCTTCTGATCCAAGGCAGGGTCAAACTCCCTCTCATTCTGAACCTGTGAGGGAGGAACACCCAACTGAGAAAGACACTGATGATCAACATGGTGCTGCAGACCAGTCTTCTCAGTTAAAGTCATCTAAGAGGAAGAAGAGAATGGCTTCTAAACCAAAGACTAAGAAGAAGAAGCCAAAGTCATCTACCTCTGCACCTCAGGCTGAATCAGATCAACCTGAGGAAGTACATGATGAGGCAGCCCAATCAACTCCTATTCAAGTGGCTCCTCTAACAACTGAGACACCCATCTTGTCCTGGACTTACTCTACTAATCCAGAAAGATGGAATGTTATCAGAGATCAAGGTGTTGAGAATGTCTACTCATGGCAAGACATAATCAACTTACCTCTGCATGATCTCTTTGAGATGAGAAGATACTATGAGAGTCTTGATGATCCTGACCATCTAATGAAGAAAGGAATGGTCTTGATTGTACCGAAGACTACCAACATTTGATGATCTTCTAAGTGTTTTGGTAGCATCAGCCTAGGGGGAGTTTGTAAGGATTCCTTAAGTCTGATACAACCCAAAACATCCAAAGTGTCTCAGCAACATGCACTAAGTACTGAAGTGAAGAATGCTTCGGAAGTTTTACACAATGCATTAGAAAATACTCTAAGTGTAAAATCTTCCGAAGCCAAGACCAATATCTTCCGAAGCCAAACATGAAGTCTTCCGAAGCTTCAGAGACAAAGTCTTCCGAAGCTTCAACCTATGAAGACAGATTTCTTCCGAAGACTTTTAGTACACATGCTTTATCTGATGTACTGTTCCATAAAGCACCTTTTCCGCTGCATCTCTGTAAAGTCACCAACTTACATGAGTTGGTGAAAAGGTCCATGCTTTTGGTAACTGTACATTGAGGTCTTGAGTCTGTAACTTTCCACTTTATGTACTTTATCCATTTTGTAATGTATAAGGATGTGAGCTATGGCATGTCATAGTCACGAGGTCAAAAGGCAGATATGCCTTTTGATCCTACAATTGATTTTGTTATTGTCAAGTCAATTGTATCTAGCTGGCTTTCAAAGTATAGCCGGTTGTAGGTTGTAATATAAGTATTTCAAGTTCTTGTATCTTTCTTTATGCTTTGTAACACTTGTAAAAGAACTTGAGAAAGCAATGTACTGCCTCCTTGAAACCCATACTCTCTTGTTCTGTCTCTTGCTTTACTTGTGTTCTTTGTATCACCCTGGTTAACCCAGTTCACTGTTTGATCAAAGTTTAGTTAATCTCCTCATTGTGTTGTTGTGTTGTAATTGTGTTAAAGCCCTTAAACGGTCCTGCATAATGTTAAAAAGAGAGTTGATCAGGTTCCTTCCTAACACACCATTAATTTTAGAAAAACGTAACAATTACTGAAGTTTCTGAACTAATAAAAGGGAACCCGCAAATGAACAGAAAGTTAAAGTGCTATGATTTCTAATAACCATTTCTAGTTCATTAGCCATAGATCTATTATGAAGACCGGTTCCACAAATGAAAGTTGATCATACGTTTTTCAACCGTGTATGACAATCACAATCACAAAACATAAATTTATAACTTCTCGTTCAAATGTAGATGCTACCCATCAATAGTTTTCCCAAGACCACCATAACATTAACATAATATATATCACACTATTAGTTCATCACAAATTACATAAGTTTCATTAAATTAGAATAACATATGAAGTTTAGCTCACAAGGAGCTTGAACATAACAACAAAGATAAAAGATAGTAATGAATTCATCGGTAAATTAGAACAATCAAACCGGTGATCCATTATGGATGATGTTAAACGATCCCAAGCTTCTTCTAAGTGTTGAATGAACCTCCAAAACCTTCTAAGGACCTCCAAAGGCTGGGTTCTCGAGAGGGAACACCAGCACTTCACCTCCTAAAAGCTCATCTTCAAGTTGCAAATGAAGTCCTATTTATAGGCTTTCTGGAGTGTTTAAGCACGGCCCCATGCGTAAAAGGCACGGCCCCGTGCTAGTACAATGTACGTAAAAGTTGGTAGGCTCCTACGCTCAGAGCTTGTCGGGCACGGCCCCGTGTTCAATCGGGCATGGCCCCGTGTTTGTGGTGGAGCACGGCCCCGTGCCTCCTGGGGCACGCCCCCGTGCCTCGGGTCGGGGAACAGTACTTTTTGTCGTGTCGGACCAACAAACATGGGGGTGTGTTGATTTAAGCACGGGGGTGTGTTTCAGGATGGGCATGGGGGCGTGCCTCATGAAGCACGGCCCCATGCTTGGAGTCCAAAGCTCGGATCACTTCAATTTCTTGTTAAATATACTCCTTTTGTCCATATTGCCCTTTTAAACACCTGAAAACACAATTTAACACTTTTAAGTACATTTTCATCATTTTAAGGAAGATATTAAGGAATAATTGATGTGCTTTTGATAGGATTTTTATGTATAATTTGGAGCACATCAAACATCCCCACACTTGAACTTCGCTTGTCCTCAAGCAAAAATCACTTAAAATGACAATTCCACCAAAAACCAAATAAATCAAATTATAAACATGTTTTTCAAGAAGTACGCAAGTAAATACTATTTTCATCCAAATATAAATATTCTAAGCACATGTAAAATGATATCCTAGCAAGCAATAGGTTGGTTAGTAAAGATTATTATCATGTAAAAGTCCACACTTCTCACAAGATGCACTCACACTCGACTAAATATATGGAGTCATAATCAAGATTAAGTATGACTATACACTCAATTGCCTAGTATGAATACGTGTGAAATCATATGCTTGTTAAGGGATCAAATCTCCACCTACTTAGATATTTATATGCATAAATCATTAGGTCTTTGATGGGTTGTAACATGGCTTGGGCTCGGGTATGGAATATTTGGAAAGAGTGGCTAATTGCTAAAGACAACGGTCTAGGCTTATTTTTCTAACATAAACTACAAGGAAAGCAATAAAGGTTCCCTATACAATACTTCAAGCTAGAAGGGATATGCTAGCTTGAGGACTCATTTAAGGTCAGATTGTCAAGACCGTATTTTGCTTTCAAGAACCGTACTTCATCTTTTACCCGAAGATACACAAAACATTCCTTTCTCAAGGATCGTTCGGCTTGAAGCCTAATAGCACCCAATCGGATTAATTCTGTGTATTCGTATTGAGACTCAGTTTGATTCTTTTTGCATTTTCCATTATGGGACCAATTTGCACAATTCGGGCATCTTTCATATCTTTTTGCCCGTCTCTTTATAGCACTCTTTGAAATCCCACAAAATGGCGGAACTTGTTCCTTTTTTTGCCATTTCTTTCTTGCGTCAAATGTGAGATTGAAAATTTGTTCGCGGATTTTCGGGGGAAGTCCCGGTTTTGCGTGATGAAGGCAACAAAGCAAATTGAAATCAAAAGAATGCATTCCAGTTCTTTAAGGTCTGCCGGTAAAAGACCAAATTTTTTTTTTATAAGCCAAAAACGTGTCTTTAACAAAAACGGGTTTTGTTGAAGGCTTTTGGTTAAGTGACTTGGTGACTCGGGTGATTGAAAGATAAAAACGTTTAAGCTCAACGGGGCTAACTAGGGTTGACATTCGGGTAAGGAAAATTAAAGACAATGGTTGGGGCTTGAATGGTTAAGGTTTCCTAGTGCCTAACTCATTTTTATGCAACAAATACTAATTAAGGTCTTGAAATGTATACCCAAAGCAAGTTCTAATCACACGTATCATATGGCACCCGCATTTAAATCCAGAATGAAAGTAGAATTGCAATTTGCAAAAGCTTGTTTAAGGCTCAAAAATAAACTCACATACGGATGGAATTGGGTCAAAGTGTTTCATTTTACATGATTGAATATTTTACTAGATTATTGCTTTTAAGGATATCACAAAAAACATTTTCAATTTTTATTTGGACGTCATGGATTTACTTCTTTATTTCCCGAAAACGTATATTTATAATATGGTTTATCAATACTTATATTAAATTTCTGGTTTCTTGTCACAAAAATTTACTTGGTAAGTGAAATTTTCTTAAAAATTTTAATTTAGACCTTTTTAGCAAAGTCAAATGCATTACTCCCATCCCCACACTTAAAATTCACATTGTCCTCAATGTGATTAACATATTCAGGATCGAGAAAGGGAAATGAAATAACTCTCCTAAAAATGATGAATTTTTCACTTGTGTTTGGTTGTCGTCGTGTTGTTAGAATCCTCGGTATCACCTGAAATGTCACCGATTTATTGAAAGCATTAAAATCCTAAACACACAAAATAAAAACAAAACGACATAAATTAAAAGATAGATTGGCACAAAACAACTGTGCCGGGGCCCCGAAAATGATACGGTTTTCAAGGGCTTTGTGGTGGGATATCCCCCCACTCGTGGTACATTCGGTTTCTGATGTACGTGACATCGTTGCTCAAGTCATCGGCTCGGGAATGCAGATTTTCGACTCGGTTGAAGGCTCGTTAGGCATATTCAAATGATCGCCTTGCATGGTCTTCGGTGGTTTGGATTGACTCATAAAGGTCTAACATGGTTGGGAATTCCCTTGTACGTGAACTTGAAGATCCAGCTCCGGCCCCTTCCGGCTGTATCGGCATGTCGAGGTCCATGATAATTTCTTCGGGATCCGTCGGATCCCAGATTTGTCCCTTCTTATCCACGAATCTCGGCTGCCCATTTGGAAAGCTTGTCACCATGTACATACTTGTACAAATGCTCAAGTCTAACAGTCCCGGCATCACTCCTACGGTTCCCTCAGTGTTATAACCATAACTTTCATATAAGTTCAAAATCCAGCTTCCTCCAAACATGGGTGTTGGAGCACCTGCAATCGCATTCCTGGCAAAAAGGTTACAAAACAAATACCCAATATTACATGGCAACTGATTAACCATACAATATAAAATAAACAAGTCCCTCAAATTAACAACTCCCTCGCTTTGACCACGAGCTGTTATGGAATGACTGAGTAACCGATGAATGTATCGCAGCAGCGGGTCTCGTATCTGACTGCTTTTTGTTTTGCTCGAGTTGAACCCTCCAGTTCCAATCCTCTCCCAAAATGCTTTCCTCATTGCACCACTTTCCGCGTCTTTACTTTCCTTGTCCGGGATGGTATGATACGCCGGCATTCCAGATATTGCCTCCTCCTCCATTTCTTGTTCCGTGTATATTCCAAGATAGACACCGAACAAGGCAATGAATGTTTTATGCCAATTCCCAGCTAGTCTGAATGATACTGCACTTTCATCCCAAGGATCAGAGTCTTTCATGCTAAATTTAAAAGATGCTAAAAATTCAAGAGTTAGTTCATAAACAGAAGGTCTATTTTGTGAGAATAAACGTTTCCACTGAACGCTTAATAAATTATTATATCTTTCTAGATGTCCGACTGCCGCTAGTGTTTCTTCATCTTCTTGTAAGTGGGATCTTTCGACCCTTTGTAGCAATCTTTGAAGTCTATCATGACACCATCTCTCGCGGCTCCCTTCAAAATGTAAGTAGGGATGATCCATGATCCTGAAATTTTAAAAATAAGTTAATCTAGACAAGACAAATTTCTTGAGCAGTTTCATGATGTTAGTGAAAATCATGTGTTTTTCAAGACATAACATCATAATGATTCAATTCATGTTCAAAAATAGTTAAAAATTTATCATCCAAGGAAAAATTTTTGAACATGGGGGTGCGCTTTGTAAAACGTGGGGGTGCGGTTAACATGTTTAGGTATGAAATCTTGACTCGAGCAATCGTGGTTTTGTTTGTAAATCGTTGATTAAGCATGGGTTTAACATTTTCTTGCTTTAAAAATCAAAGATTATACTTTAACATTTTAATCATTTGTTAATAATTCAAGATACTCAAAATATATATATTGTTTTACACCACTTGAGAATTCTTGTAACTTGAACATGATTAACAAAGGTTTCATCACGAATTATGAAGATAGTCTTGTTAACAATAAAAGAAAACAACTAATTAACTAACTAAACATACTAATTAACACTAATCTACTACAAGAATAAACATGAACAAGTAGGTTAAAAGCATTCATCATTCCATAACACGTTTACGAGCAAGTGTTTACACATAATTGCTAGGATTTCGGTTGTTTAGAGACCTAATCACCTAACTATATGTAAATGACTTTCATAATCATAGGAATTAGTATACTAACCTCTTGGCCAATTATTCTTGCAAGAACACTTGAAAAGATGAAAGAAAAATAGAAAACAAGATGGAATTGAAAGTGGATACGACTTTGCAGGCAAATTAGTTCGGTTTTTATCATGCAAAATTGATGGGAAACAAGACAAAAGGCTGAAAAATGTCAGGTGGTGTCATGTTTTGTCGAACACGGGGGCGTGCCTCTTTAAGAACGGGGCCGTGTTCATGTGTATTGTTCGGTTTCAGTCTTTTGTTGTTCCGTTTTTCAGTTTCGCGCGTTATGTAATTTTTCCGGTTAAGTTTTATCACTTCCAAATCATCTGAAAAGATACGAAAATAGTCCTATAGTTAAATAACACAAGCCAAATTGAAAATTACATTTCCTAAGATCCTACGGTTACACGATACGTTAAAAGCCGAGAATCTGAAACAGCAAAACCAGACTCTTTAACGCGCAACAGCGCACTTAACACATCATGGAATGCTTCTTAAAGAAACCTCCACACATTTCGTGTGGAAGGTTTGGCATGGGATAGTGAGAAGTGCGGTTGCTCAATTCCGCAAGCTGCCGGTTAATGGAAATGAGTTCCTCGCTCATCTGTTGAACTTTTTGGATAAGTTCAGCTAAGCGTTGGGAAACAACGAGGTTCATTTTAGTCAATTTCTTGATTAGTTCATGCATTTTGAAGAAATATTCTTGAGTCGTCGGTTCTCGCGTTTCAGAACGCGGTTTCTTCGCAGGATTCCAGTTTGAGCTTCCGTGACTTGATTCTTTCATTTTTTTCAGACGTTTTTGAGCAGGAATAAGTGTGATGAAAGAATGGAACAAGTGTGGTATTTATACACAGGTCGTGAAAAGTGAACACGGGGGCGTGCTTGGCTAGGCACGGCCCCGTGCTTGTTAGAATTCGTCTTAAATTCGACCTGCAACGTTCCAGAGTCGTCAGCGGAGATCGTGGAAAAATTTTGTCAGAGACACGGGGGCGTGCTTGATGAGGCACGTCCCCGTGCTTGTGCTTGTGAAGTCCTAAACAATGCTAAAAAGTGAGAAAAATTTATGTACAGGTGCCGCGTTTAAGTTTCGGGTCTTCGGCATGACCCTTCCCCACACTTAGTTTTCGTTGGGGTGGAGGTTTAATTCCTCCGAAGGAATCTTGGTTGGTCCATCGTTATACGGTTTCAAACGATGACCATTTACTTTGAAACTTAAACCTGCGTGGTTGTAAATTTCAATGGCACCATTCAGAAACACGTTTTTGATCGTATAAGGTCCAGACTAACGTGATTTCAGTTTTCCGGGAAATAAACGTAAACAAGAGTTATACAGTAAGACACGGTCTCCCACATGAAATTTTTTTGTGCTCTTTAAATGAGCGTCGTGGAATTTTCTTGTCTTTTCTTTGTAAACCCTAGTGTTTTCGTACGCTTGTTCCCTCAATTCCTCCAATTCGTGAATTTGTAGGAATTGATTCTTTCCTGCAAGGTCTTGGTCAAGGTTTGCTGCTTTAAGTGCCCAAAAGGCCTTGTGCTCTAGTTCTACAGGTAGATGACACGACTTCCCATATACTAGTTTAAACGGTGTTGTGCCGATGGGAGTCTTATAAGCTGTTCGAAAAGCCCATAATGCATCATCTAACTTGGTAGACCAGTCCTTGTGATTTTGACCTACAGTTTTCTCAAGGATTCGTTTGATACCTCGGTTAGTGACTTCGGTTTGCCCATTCTCTTGTGGATGGTAAGCAGTTGTAAAGCGATGGTGAACTCCATAACATGTCATTGCTCTTTCAAGCTGATTGTTACAGAAATGAGTTCCTCGGTCACTAATCAGAGCTTTGGGGGCACCAAAACGAGAAAATAGTTTCTTAAGGAATTTGACAATGTTCCTGGCATCATTAGTAGGCAAGGCTTGAGCTTCAGCCCATTTTGAAACGTAATCAACTGCTACCAAGATGTAACGATTGCCAAATGACACCGGGAATGGCCCCATGAAATCAATACCCCATATATCAAATATCTCGCATACTTGAACTGGTTTCTGAGGCATCTCATCCCGTGTTGAGATGTTGGTTGCTCTTTGACATGCATCACAGGTGCGTACCATGTTATGAGCATCTTTGAAAATTGTGGGCCAGTAAAATCTAGAGTCGAATACTTTCTTGGCTGTTAAGGTTGCTCCATGGTGCCCTCCTGTGGGTCCTTCATGACAGTCCCTTAGAATTTGTTCTACTTCACTTTCGTATACGCATCTTCAAATGAGTTGGTCTGCACCGATTCTGAACAGATACGGGTCCTCCCAATAGTAATGTTTGATATCTGTAAAGAACTTCTTCTTTTGCTGATAAGTCATTCCTTTGAGAAGATTCCGCTTGCTAAGTAATTTGCAAAATCAGCGAACCAAGGATGTTCATCAATTGAGGACTGAATGTGCATAAGGAATTCGTGAGGAAAACTGTCGTTTATTTTGGCTTCCTCAGTTTGTGAAGAACTTGAATCCTCAAGACGCGAAAGATGATCAGCCGCTAGATTTTCCGCTCCTTTCTTATCACGAATTTTGATATCAAATTCTTGAAGCAGAAGAATCCAACGAATTAATCTCGGCTTTGCATCTTGTTTGTTGAACAAATAACGAAGGGCTGCATGATCGGTGTAAACAATTGTCTTTGAAAGGATGAGATACGAGCGGAATTTGTCGAATACGAAAACTACCGCAAGAAGTTCTTTTTCAGTGGTAGTGTAGTTTTCTTGTGTGTCGTTTAGGGTTTTGCTCGCATAATGAATTGGGTGAAATTTCTTGTCTTTCCTTTGTCCTAATACAGCTCCTACCGCGAAATCGCTTGCATCGCACATGAGTTCAAATGGTAGCGTCCAATCTGGGGAAACCATGATTGGAGCAGTTACCAATCTCTCCTTAAGCAATTTGAATGCACTAATGCATTCATCAGAAAATACGAATTTCGCGTCTTTCTCCAGAAGTTGAGTCATAGGTCGAGCGATTTTTGAGAAATCTTTAATGAAACGACGGTAGAATCCCGCATGTCCTAGGAAACTTCTGATGTCTTTCACGGTTGTGGGATGCGGAAGTTTAGAAATAGTGTCGACTTTGGCTTGATCGACTTCAAGCCCCGCTCGAGAGATTTTGTGTCCTAACACTATTCCTTCCGTAACCATGAACTGGCACTTTTCCCAATTTAAAACAAGGTTGGAGTCTTCACATCTAACTAGTATCTTTTCCATGCTTTCAAGACATTGCTCAAATGAGTTTCAAAAGATGGAGAAATCATCCATGAAAACTTCCATTGAGTGTTCAATCATGTCATGAAAAATTGCTACCATGCATCTTTGAAATGTAGTAGGAGCATTACACAATCCAAAGGGCATTCGCCGATAAGCAAATGTGCCATATGGACAGGTGAATGTTGTCTTTTCTTGATCTTCGGGAGCAATAGGAATTTGAAAATAACCTGAGAAACCATCCAAGAAACAATAGAACATTTTTCCAGACAATCTCTCAAGCATTTGGTCGAAGCAAATGTCCAACATGGGGCCGAGAAATATGACAACAATAAATAAAGATAAATAAACTAGGCTTAGTCAATTATGAGGCTTAGTGCTCCAAATTATACATAAAAATCCTATCAAAAGCACATCAATTATTCCTTAATATCTTCCTTAAAATTATGAAAATGTACTTAAAAGTGTTAAATTGTGTTTTCAGGTGTTTAAAAGGGCAATATGGACAAAAGGAGTATATCTAACAAGAAATTGAAGTGATCCGAGCTTTGGACTCCAAGCATGGGGCCGTGCTTCATGAGGCACGCCCCCATTCCCAGCCTGAAACACACCCCCGTGCTTAAATCAACACACCCCCGTGGTTGTTGGTCCGACAGGACAAAAAGTACGGTTCCCCGACCCGAGGCACGGGGGCGTGCCCCAGGAGGCACGGGGCCGTGCCCCACCACAAACACGGGGTCGTGCCCCATTGAACACGGGGCCGTGCCCGACAAGCTCTGAGCGTACGAGCCGACCAACTTTTACGTACATTGTACTAGCACGGGGCCGTGCCTTTTAGGCACGGGGCCGTGCTTAAACACTCCAGAAAGCCTATAAATAGGACTTCATTTGCAACTTGAAGATGAGCTTTTGGGAGGTGAAGTGCTGGTGTTCCCTCTCGGGAACCCAGCCTTTGGAGGTCCTTAGAAAGTTTTGGAGGTTCATTAAACACTTAGAAGAAGCTTGGGATTGTTTAACATCATCCATAATGGATCACCGGTTTGATTGTTCTAATTTACCGATGATTTCATTACTATCTTTTATCTTTGTTGTTATGTTCAAGCTCCTTGTGAGCTAAACTTCATATGTTATTCTAATTTAGTGAAACTTATATAATTTGTGATGAACTAATGGTGTGATATATATTATGTTAATGTTATGGTGGTCTTGGGAAAACTATTGATGGGTAGCATCTACATTTGAACGGGAAGTTATAAATTTATGGTTTTTGATTGTGATTGTCATACACGGTTGAAAAACGTATGATCAACTTTCATTCCTGAAACCGGTCTTCATAATAGATCCATGGCTAATGAACTAGAAATGGTTATTAGAAATCATATCACTTTAACTTTCTGATCATTTGCGGGTTCCCTTTTATTAGTTCGAAAACTTTAGTAATTGTTACGGTTTTCTAAAATTAATGGTGTGTTAGGAAGGAACCTGATCAACTCTCTTTTTAACATTAAGTTATGTTTTCAGAAATCGTATGTCAAATAGGTCACAAAAGATTTACCTACATTACTAGGGCTTTGATCTGAGCAGTAAACTCAGGCTGACAGGATCAAGTCACTACGGCAGCAGGATAGACGAGAAATCACGCCAGCTCATCTTTATAAACATTAACATAATTACATTAATCCATATCTTTAAATCACACCATCAATTCATCACAGTCATATAAGTGTAATCTAAATTAGGATAACAGCCTTACTTCACTGAAAGAATCACCAAAAGTCTCAACCTATCTTTATTTACTTTTATCTATCTTTATTTATTGTTGTCATGTTTAACTTATCATTTTCTAAAACATAAAACTAATAGTCAATTATGAGGGTTGTTGAGTAGGCTTAGTGTTAAATCCTATCAAAAGCACATGTTTAAGTACATGTTTAAGTACAACGGCGCCAAATTATACAATTTTTATGTATAATTTGGATTTTTATGTTTAAATCTTTTGCAAAAAGTCACTCAGTGTGTGGCAACAACACCGGAAACATAAAACAAAATATAAATATATGTTTTCGAGAAATAAATAAGCAAACAAAGCAAACCCAAATAATCTTAAAAATGTTTTTTGTGATATCTTGAAAAGCAAAAATAGTTGGTGAAAATATTCAAACATGTAAAATGCAATACTTATACCCAATTCCATCCTATGTGTGAGCTTATTTTTTAGCCTTAAACAAGCTTTGCATTTATGCATTTTTGCTTTCATTATAGATATATTGAGGGTGTCTTATGTTGCGTGTGAATTAGAACTTGTTTTGGGTATGCATTTCAAAACCTTATAAGTGTTTCTTGCATAAAAAGGATTTAGGCAATTGGGAAAACCCGACATTCGAGCCTCTACCATTTTCAAATATCCTTACCCAAACATTATCCCTAGTTAGCCCCGTTGAGCTTAAACGTTTTCATGTTTTATCACCCAAATCACTAAGCCACTTAACCAAAAAGCCTTCAAAAATACCCATTTTCGTTAAAGACATGTTTTGGCTTATTTCAAAAAAAATAAATAAAATAAAAAAAAGAAAGAAAGAAAAAAAAAGAAGGAAGAAGAAAACTAGTTCCATCATTTTATGGTATTTCAAGATATGTGTTCGAAAAAGAAAAAAATGATATGAAAGATTCCTAACTTGTGGGGAACTAGTTTCTTGAAGGAAAATGCAACAAAAACCAAACCGAATCCAAGAATTCGACATCCAAATCCGTTGGGTGCTTTTAGGCTCAAAGCCGAACGACCGTTAAAAAGAAAGGATAGCTACGTATATCATCGGGTTAAGGAGGAGGTGCAGTTTTTGAAAATGCAATACGGTCTTGACGATCTAACCATAAACGAGTCCTCAAGTTAGCATATCCCTTCTAGCTTGAGTATTGTATAAGGAACCATTTTATTGGTTTTCCTTTAGTTTGTGAAATAAGTCAAGACCGCTGTTTTTAGCATTTAGCCACTTTTATCCAAATAATCCATACCCTGAACCTGAGCCAAATTACAACCCATCAAAGACCTAATTATTTGTGCAAGTAAATGCTTAACATAGGTGGAGATTTGAGCCCTTATCAAGCATATGATTTCACACGTATTCATACTAGGCAATTGAGCGTATTATTCATACTTCATCTTATGTATGATTCCATATATATAGCCGAGTGTGAGTGCGTGAGAAGTGTGAATTTTTACATGTTAAAAATATTTAGAAACCATTATATTGCTTGAAAGGATATCATTCCACATGTGCTTAACTGTTTATATTCGGGTAAACCAAGTTTGCTTGTATAGTTCTCGAAAGACATATTTATATCTTAATTTATTTGGTTTTTGGTGGTGTTGCTATTTTGAGTGATTTTGCTTGAGAACAAGCAAAGTTTAAGTGTGGGGATATTTGATGTGATCCAAATTATACATATAAAACATATCAATTACACATCAATTATTCCATAAACTCTTATTGAAAATGATGATTTAATACTTAAATCGTTCATATTGTGTTTTCAGGCTTAGAAAAGACCATGATGAACAAAAGGAGCTTAAATAAGAAGAAAATAAAGAAAATCAAGTTTTGGAATTCAAGCATGGGGCCGTGCTTCAAGAGGCACGCCCCCATGCCCAGCCTGAAACACATCTCCGTTCTTAAATCAACACACCCCCGTGTTTGGTGGCCCGACAGGACAAAAAGTACGGTTCCCCGACCCGAGGCACGGGGGCGTGCCCCAGGAGGCACGGGGCCGTGCCCCACCACAAACACGGGGCGGTGCCCCATTGAACACGAGGCCGTGCCCGACAACGTCTGAGCGTACGAGCCGACCAACTTTTACGTACATTGTACTAGCACGGGGCCGTGCCTGGCCTGGGGCCGTGCTTAAACACTCCAGAAAGCCTATAAATAGGACTTCATTTGCAACTTTGAGAGTAGCTTTTGGGAGGTGAAGTGCTGGTGTTCCCTCTCGGGAACCCAGCCTTTGGAGGTCCTTAGAAGGTTTTGGAGGTTCATTCAACACTTAGAAGAAGCTTGGGATCGTTTAACATCATCCATAATGGATCACCGGTTTGATTGTTCTAATTTACTGATGATTTCATTACTATCTTTTATCTTTGTTGTTATGTTCAAGCTCCTTGTGAGCTAAACTTCATATGTTATTCTAATTTAATGAAACTTATGTAATTTGTGATGAACTAATGGTGTGATATATATTATGTTAATGTTATGGTGGTCTTGGGAAAACTATTGATGGGTAGCATCTACATTTGAACGGGAAGTTATAAATTTATTGTTTGTGATTGTGATTGTCATACACGGTTGAAAACGTATGATCAACTTTCATTCGCGAAACCGGTCTTCATAATAGATCCATGGCTAATGAACTAGAAATGGTTATTAGAAATCATATCACTTTAACTTTCTGATCATTTGCAGGTTCCCTTTTATTAGTTCGGAAACTTCAGTAATTGTTACGGTTTTCTAAAATTAATGGTGTGTTAGGAAGGAACCTGATCAACTCTCTTTTTAACATTAAGTTATGTTTTCAGAAATCGTATGTCAAATAGGTCACAAAAGATTTACCTACATTACTAGGGCTTTGATCTGAGCAGTAAACTCAGCCTGACAGGATCAAGTCACTACGGTAGCAGGATAGACGAGAAATCGCGCCAGCTCATCTTTATAAACATTAACATAATTACATTAATCCATATCTTTAAAACACACCACCAATTCATCAGAGTTATATAAGTGTAATCTAAATTAGGATAACAGCCTTACTTCACTGAAAGAATCACCAAAAGTCTCAACCTATCTTTATTTATCTTTATCTATCTTTATTTATTGTTGTCATGTTTAACTTATCATTTTCTAAAACATAAAACTAATAGTGAATTATGAGGGTTGTTGAGTAGGCTTAGTGTGTCCACGGATTGATACTCGGTTCTTACCAACACTATATTACCATACGACAGGTACCTTGCCTTTTGTGTTTGTGGTTTAGTATTAGTAATAACCATTTAAAACTTAATATGTGCAAAGAATCTATATCAAAATATATATACTATCCGCACCCATCAATGGACAATCCTTAGCAATGTGAGAGGTACTTTCACACATGACACACAACATTTTCTTCTTCAAAAGAGTCTTCTTATGAGAACAAGACTGTCTTTGGTCACATCCCTTCTCCACCTTCATCTTTGTAGATGCTGAGACAGTTCTTATGGGCTGGGAACTGTTCTTGGAGTTTGATGGTCCAGGCCGTGCAGTAGTGGTACACAGCAGATCAGTCTTCTTCTTGGTACTGAGATGATTTAAACAAGAACCAGAACTCTTAGCTGAAGAATTTTGGTTGATGTCTTCAGTCTTTACTACTTCATAACCTGCAGATATGAAAACTTGTTTCTGCTTAGAGTCAAAAGTAGCCTTGATCTCTTGAGCCTTCCTTGCTTTTCTTTTGCTCTTCCTGATCAAGTTCTTTCTCATTGACTTGGTCATCACAGTAGTTTTCTTCTCCTCAGAAGGATAGTGGCCCTTCTTAGAATCCTCCTCTTCACTTTTCTTAGAGGAATTCTTCACTATCTCTTCTTCATCCTCTTCACTTATAGGATCTATGATAGGAAGCTCA